>NW_004624807.1:3009999-3145112 GCF_000247695.1 Heterocephalus glaber
CACATGTGTAAATACTGAATAGTTTCTCTAGTGTGAGAAACTGAAAGTGTAAACAAGGGTTAAAATGATTAAAATGAATAATTGATAATTTGAAATAGGAAGAAAAGGTCCAAAAGGGAAGGGGAAGAGGGAGAAGGGGAAAGGAAAGAAGGGAAAGGAAAAATTATGAGAAATGAAAAAATGGAAACAAAGTCTTTGCAAATAGGAAAAGGTGGAGGTGTTGAAGCGAGGGCAGGGAATGGGGAAAAAATAAGAACCAAGATACATCATGTACAGGTACAGGCACCCAATGATAAACGTAAGCTTACTGTATACCTAAAATGTACCAGTAGAAGAATGTAAGGAAAAAAAAAAAGAAGTACAAGAGTGGTATGGTGAGAACTACAAACACAAAAGATTATTAAAAATTATAAAAAGATTTAAATACATGGAGAGACATACCATATTCAAGGGCTGGAAAGTTCATGGGTTGGAAGATAAAAATTTACATTATCATATAGTTTTGTACAGTTCCAGTCAAAATTCCATCCGAATTTTTTTTTTGGAAATTTAGACAAGATTATCCCAAAATGTATATGGGAAGTACACACACACACACACACACACACACACCCCAAAACAAAGAACAAAATATGCTTCCTAGAAAAATAGAACATTACCTAGAACAAAATAGACAAATATAACCACCTGATTTTGGTTAAATCACAAAAATAAATAAGGTGAATAGCCCTTTTAGCAAATGGCACTGAAGAAATTAGGCCAAAGGAAAATGAACTTTGACCTAAACTTAGCACTTTAAAATAAAAATGAGCTCAAAATATACAACAGAATTAATGGTAAAATGCAAAATTGTAAATTTGAAGAAACAATTATAGGAGAAATTCTTTGAGATCTAGAGCTAAGCAAAACCTCA
Organism: Heterocephalus glaber; assembly: GCF_000247695.1. Next base: position 3,010,913 of record NW_004624807.1, read on the forward strand.
TAGATGTTAACACTGAAAACATGATCCAGGAAAGAAAAAAAGTGATACATTAGATTTCTTCAAAACTATAAACTTTGCAGCATACTTCAGAAAGAGCATGAAAAGCCTAGGCATAGAATGGGAGAAAATACTTCCAAAGCACATACCTGTCATAAGGCTAGCATCTAAATGAGGAACAATCATGCATGGCTGTAATTCCAGCTACTCAAGAGGCTGAGGCAGGGGGATCTTGAATTTGAGGCCAAGCTGGACAACATGGCAAGATTCTGTTTTTAAGAAGGGGCAGGGGATTTAGTTCAGTGGTGCAGTGCTTGCCTCAAAAACGCAAGGTCCTGAGTTCGATCCCCGGTCCCCCACAAAAAGAAGTGCTAGTATTTAGAACATAAAAAATATCTCAAAACTCAATACCGATAACAGTTCAAATAATTCAAGTAGAAACATGCAAAAGTTGAGAAATGGGATTTCACTGATGAGATTATATGTTTGAGAAAAAGGCACATAAATTTGTTTGCTATCCTTAAACATTAGGAAAATGTAAGTTAAAGCTACAATGACATATTATAGCACATTTATCAAAATGGCAAAATTTAAAGATAGTAAGAGCACCAAATGCTAGTGGAAATGCGGAGATACTGTTATACACATTGCTGGTGAGGATATAGAAATATTAGAATCACTGTGGAAAAAGCTTGGAGTTGCTTCAAAAACTAAACATGTAACTTCCAGATTGCCAGCAATTACACTGCTAGGTTTTTATTTTAGAGTAGTGAAAACATATTTACTTCAAACCCTGTATTTGGATGTTTATATCGTAGCTTTAGTCATAAGATCCCAGGACTGGAAACACCTAGATGTCCTTCCTTCAACAGATGGAGTAAACACTGTCGTACCTCTGCCCACACCATGGAACATGACTTAGCAATAACAATTTGTATGCATCTGCAGAGAATAATGCTCTTTTTTTAAAGGCAATTCCAAAAGTTTATATAGGTTATGGTCTCACATATGTAACAGTCTCGAAATAATGAATTATAGAAATAAAAAACACCATAGTGGTTACCAGCAGTGAAGGAAAGGACCCTCACAGGAAAATCTTCTGCCTTTGACTCTACCAGTGTCGTGTTCTGGTTGTGGCAAATCATATGCCAGTAGTTCTGGGTGATGTTCACATGGGGAGAAAACCAAGAAAATGATATCTGCAGTCTATATTATTTCTTACAGCTGCAAGTGAATCATAAATTAAAAACAAACCAAATCAGATTTTTCTTGTTGAAAGAAGGATATTGGTGGAAAAGTTACGTAATCTGAATAAAGATATATTTAATTAATAGCAATGTTATCAGTGTTAGTTCTTGATTTTGACAAGTATATGGTGATTGTGTGAGACATTAACATTAGGGAAAATTGACTATTAGGAGAAATCGAATAAAAGATGTCTGGTAACTCTGTGTATGATTGTAACTTTCCTAAAGTTATTCTAGAATAAAATATTTACTTTTTATTAAAAATATAGCTCATTGTTTAAAGCAAAAACACCAATAATGTAACATAACATTTATAAAATATATGGAAGTAAAAAATATGCCAACAATTGCCTGAAGGATAGAAGAAAGAAATGGGTGTATTCTGTCGTGAGACTTAAGCATTATATAAGAAGTGGTTTAATATGTTTAAGTTAGACTATGGTATGTAAAAGATATAAAGTGTAAACCCTAGGGCAACCACAAAGTGAAACAAATAGGTATAACTAATCAGCCAAAATTAAAACCAAATAGAATTTAAAATATGATCAATTATTTTTTGGTACCGGAGATTGAACTCAGGACCTTGCCCTTGTGAGGCAGGCATGATGCCACTGAGCTAAATCCCTGGCCTAAAATATGATCAATTTAAAATACAGCAAAGCAAACAAAACAAAGAACAAATGGGACTCAGAAAACAAATAGCAAGATAGAGTTAATGGCAAAGCACAGCAATAACTGCATTAAACATGAGTGGTCAAAAACAAAATCAAAAGGCAGAGATTGTTAGGTTGAATTTAAAAAGTGAAGACACAAGTATGTGTTGTCTTTTAAGACTAATTTTATAAAATATAAAATATAGATAAATTTGAAGTAAAAAGTAGAGAAGATATTATTATTATTATTATTATTATTATGAATGCTATTTTATAGTTAGGAAACATAAGAGGTCAAATGGCTGGGCCAAGACCAGAGATATAAAACAGAATTGCAGACAAGATAGTTTTAATGAATAAAGATTAAAGGTCATTATTGAATTATTAATAGTTATTATTTCTTATGAGAAGATATTTAAGAGAAAACATTCAAAAGAAGTTTAATAGATTGTTGATATCAGACAAAATCATAGATGGATAATTAGGGAATAAACAGTTGTCTCTTGGTATCTGTTGGGTAATTGGTCCCAGGGCCTCTCACAGACACCAAAATCCACAAATGCCCAACTCTCTGATACAAAATGGCATAGTATTTGCAAATACCCTATGTACATACTCTTGTACACTAAATCATCTCCATATTACTGATAAGACCTAACACAATGTAAATGCTATGTAAAAAGTTGTTATACTGTGCTGTTTTGGAAATAATTAAAAGGAAAACAGTCTATACATATTTAGTATAGATGTGATTTAAAAAATATTTTCAATCCACATTTGGTTGAATCTAGGCATGTAGAACTCGTAGACATGGAAGGATATTTGAATTACCAAAAATGAAGAGTAATAAAAGGATCGATTAATCAAAATGATATTACAGTTTTAAACGTGTATTCATTAATAGATTTTCAAAATATCTAAGCTAAATTATATAACTATAAACAAACCCATAATTATAGGTGAGGAATTGATAGGCTTAGTAGACAAAAAGCTTCATAAAAATGTAGAAAATATAAGCAATCTTATCAAACACCCTGGCTTAAACGATATTACCAATACCAGAATGAAAGATATCACTATAAAGTCTATAGATGTTAAGAAAATATTAGGGACAACTTTATACCAATAAGTTAAGCACACTAGATCAAATATATAAAGTATTTGAAGGCAAAATTACCAAGACTGGCTCAAGAGAAAACAGAATATCAGATTAGTATCGTGAATATAGAATTCATGGTATATATAGGTTAATTATATATTATCATTGAAATTTCAGTTTTAAAACTTACAAAGAAAACTACTATTTGAATAAATTCTAAAAGTATAACTTTTGGAAAAGAAAGAAAAAAACACTTTTAGATTCATTATGTTAGGTCAAAATTACTGTTACAAAATCAGACAAAAATATTGCAATGAAAAAAAGCTGCAGACAGATGACTCCAATGAGTATAGAGACAAATATTCTTAGCAAAATTTAGCAAGTTAAATCTAACAATACCTGAAAAGGATAATGCCTCATGATCTACTAAATTAACACCATGAAAGTTAGAACTTTTAACATTCAAAAAGCAATAAATGTAACTAGTCTTAACAATAGACTAAAACTGAAGATATAATTATTTTAATAGATGTAGAAAAGGCATTTATTAGCATCTAATATTTATTCATAACAAAAACTGTCATCAAATTAAGAAGATGGAAATTTCTGTAAACCAATGAAGGTCATTACCAAGAAGTTACAACTCACTTCATACTTAATGGTGAAATTCTGCATGTTTTCTTCCAAAGATTAGAAATAAGTAAAAAAGTTTGCTTGTACCGCTTCTTCTAATCTTTATAATAGAGTAATAAGAGAATAAAATGTTAATAAATGACATATGGATTCAAAAAGAAAAAATACAGTTTTGGCCAGTGATTTAGCTCGGTGGCACTGTGCCTGCCTCACAAGTGCAAGGTCCTGAGTTCGAACCCCGGTAACAAAAAAAAAGAAAAAATACAGTTTGGCAGATGACACGACTTTATACATATTTGCTTTTATTCATATGAAATTACAGAAAAGACAAACTCTAATAGTGACAGGACCAGGTATTTCTTAGGTTTAGAAAGATTGCATAAGGGAATCTATTGGGTGAAGAAAATTTAAAAGTAATTATGTCCTTACATACCATCACTATACAAATAGAAAATGATAACTGTGAAATCCTTTATAACAACAGTCAAAATGTGACCTAAACACAAACCCTTGAAATATGTGTAAATACAGCAAGATAATATGAGATACTTTAATAATTGATAACAAAAATGTAAATAAATTAGGAGCGATCACTGAAGATGGGATACATGGAGATAAAACTCTCCCTCAGTGAAAATAAAATTTCAAGGCTGTTCTGTCTAATATCATAAATGAAGTTGTCTCAAAAGTTAATAAACTAACGCTAAATCTGCTAGAGCAGGGCTATGTCACTTTTTCTACATGTTTATCAATATTTATCGAAAAATGCATTTATGAAGAGTGAGGTATTTGAATATGGATAAAGCACCCGTGACACAGTGCAGTACGTGCAGGAAAAGTCCTGCCCATGTGGATGCAGCCTGTCACCCTGCCATGGAGCTGGCATTTTAAACCAGTGGGGCAAGCATAGTCTAATCAATGAATAATGCTACAATTACTGATGATTTATGGAAAAATAAAATGATACTTCATCCCACATCATTCACAAGCAAAGCAATTCTAGGTATATTTAAAACTTAAAGGGCCAGGGATTTAGCTCAGTGGTTCTGGCACCTGCCTTGCAACTGCAAGGTCCTGAGTTCAATTCAAAAAACTTAAATGCAAAAATAAAAATGCATTTTCAGAAGAAAATATAGAAAAATATCCTTATAAATTTGTAGTAGTAAAAGGAGTTCCAGAATAAGATACATACAAAAAATCATAGAGGAAAAGATTGATAAATATGACCCCATTAAAATTAAAATTTTCCATACAACCAAAAATATCATAAAGAAAATTGAGAGAATTTCTGACACATAAAAATTAGTAACTAGAACATAAAAATCCCCCTTCGACTCTAAGAAAAGAAACAGAAAAACAGAAGACATATTTGAACCAGAAGTTCATAAAAAGCAGAGCTATGAATTGTCAATGAACATATGAAAAGAAGTTCAACCTCACTTGTATTAAAGGAAATATAAATTAGAAGCAGAAAGCGTTGATTAAAACTACAGTGTTGGGAATTGCGCTGGTGAGCATGACAGCTGGCACTTTGGGAGGCAATTTGGCATCTTCAGTACAATCAAGGACAGCAATAACCCAGTGATTCCACTCCTGGAAAATTTCTTGCAATATGTACTTAGATAAATGTGTTGAAGAATGCTCATTGCAACATTGTTTTTGACAGAAAAATTGAAAACAACTTAAATATCATCAAGAAGGATAAATAGACCGTAGTTTAGTCAGACAATAGAATGCCTTGCAGATAATAAAATAAATTTGTTCCAACATGACATCAATTTATTTTAAAATGTTATAAGAAAATAGCACGTTGCCTACAAATATGTACAGTTCATATATGAACTGTATAGACAAATCCAATTTGCATATGTGGGCAAGCACACAAAGTAATAACAGATGCCGATTACAGATACATGGCTACATAGTGCAACTATGAAAAGAATGTTAATGCCATATCACGAACTCCAGAATAGAAATTACTACACATGCCAAGAGGGAAGGTGAACAAATTCCTTTGAAAATAAATGTGAAAAAATTAATATTTGGTAAATTTTGATATTGTTTATTTAGTTTCTTGTATTATTTTCAATATTCTTTGTTCATCTGCAATTTTTTCTTAATTGCAAAAACAGAATTCTGCATGGATAAGATCCTTTAAATGTCTACACAGCCCGGATGGGGTGGGGCTCTGCCTGGGGGTCAAAGCAGAACATCATGGTTCTCAGTGAGTGAAGGTTAGGACTTCTGTCCTGGGAGTGGTAATGGGGCTGTGGCTGGTTTCTGATCTCCTTAAACCTGCACTTAGTTTCTTTGGCCTTCCCTACACCTGCACTAAATTCTCTTTGATAATGCATCCGCATAAGCATGATTCCCTGTGGTGACCCCACCTGCTTTCTGTGTGCGTGAGGCTATGCACAGAGTCTCTGGTAGCTTCACAGGTTTTATACACCATGAACAGAATTCCTGGGTAGCCCTCTCCTAGCAATGCCAGGCTCCGAAGAGCTCCCCTCCTATGCTGTCCTCCTGAGAGGGAGTGAGTCACTTTCCCTCAGCTGAACACAGAGGCACATCAGAGCAGACTTCCCAGCTGGGATGGAATCCTAGGCTAACTGTGCCCTTTATTAGCTGAGGCCTTGGGGAAAATCATCCACCTTCTCTGTTTCTTGGTTTCCTCTTCTAGAAAAATGAGGCTCTAACACCTTCCTCTAGGGTGATTATGAGGATTGCATGCAACAATTCACGAGCATGTATGCATTGCAGAGCCATGTGTAAGCACTGTCCTAGACACGATGCTGTTGCTACCTGCAGCCAGGTCCTGAGTCTGGTGGTCTCGCTCTGCCCTCTCTCACTGGTTTACTTCATCTCTGATCAGCCCGATTGTCCACGTCCTCTCTGCAGAGTCAGTGTTGTAATAAAAACAACAAACAAGTTAGGAAGAATTACCCTCCCATCTCTCTTGTAAATGTCGACAGGTTCCATCGTTATATTACAATCCCAATTAAAGAGAAATTCCCCTCGAAGCCATAAACCTAAAATGAAAAGAACTCTACAGGGATGCATAAGCCTCTTCCTTGAACAAACCTGCTATTTATCCTTTTTTTTGTCACTGCTTATGTGTGCTCAGATCCCCGCTGCACCACTGCTGCAAGCTGATGAAGAAGTAAAGCTCCGGCATCCATCCGTGGTCTGTCAAGATTTCACTTGTAACGAGTCTCCCATGGATTCGATTATTATTGGGTATTAATTATTAATGGTGTTTCCTGCAGGAGGCTTGTGGGCCTTCTTTCCCCTCAACCTCTGCTTTGAACTGGAATTAAAAAATAACCCAAAAAAATCTCCCCCAGAGGAGCTGGTGGAGAAGAGAATGGAGGGAACGCTGGCTGGGCCTCAGCACACTCTGCTTGGTATTCTGGGTCTGCCTCCTAATTACCGTAGGGGAGAAGGGGTGTGCTGTTGCTTGGCTCCTGCTGTGACCGCTCCCTCAGACCCACAAAGGAGGAGAAACCCTCTGCCTGCCTCCTTCCGGATCCTTGCCACCCCAGCCTTGTCTTTTTGGCAATTAATTTCCTCTGATGGTTACGTTAATTTTAATGGCTTCCTAATGATCAGAAATATTTGGCAGATTAACATCATTTAACTTTCGTCTCCCTGGGGGGCCAGAGAAGGGGAGGGGGCTAAGTAGTGTGAAACAGCTGGAAAGGAGAGAGTGAAAATCTGATTCCTGTGCTGAGCATGTCTATGGGGCACAAAGCGATGGACACCCGGAAAGCCTGGAGATCAGAAATGGGTCCCTAGCCCCACCCTGCATGGCTTCTCCTTTACTCACTGCCTACAGTCCATACGTTGCTTCCTAGAAATGTTTTAAAGATGGCTGCACCTGTCAGGGTGTCTGGAAGGCAAAGGCAGAGCAGATGTTGAGATTTGCACCATGAAAGGAAGAAATCCCGCCTCCTCTAGCAGAAAGGAGCGTGTTTCTGAGCGTCCTGAAGGGGTCCTTCCTCCATTGTCACTCTCCTCTTTCTTGGAAAGCAGCAGTCCCCGCATGGTGCCGCAGATGGAAAGATGAAATTTAATTTTACTGGTGTTCAATCAAAACAGAATAATGTGTTTAATATCCCTGCAGTGTAAGTGAAAGGGAGAGAGCCACGGACTCCTGGGAGGCGAGGGTTCTCGGCCGCGCTCTGATAGCTCCTCGTAGATATAAGCATAGACATTGCAGCAAAAAATACGGACAAAGCCAGGGTAAGACCCCTTTCCTCCCCCATGGTGCTACTTGAAGTTCAAGGCTTTCTGACAAAGGTATGGAACTTACCAAGAGAACAACTGAATTAATACAAAGGTAGTCAGGTGCCCTCGGCTTAATCCCAGATGTAATCCAGCGGGCGATTTGGCCATTGTGTCCGGGAAGAGATGGTTGCTGAGTAGGGATGAAGCTCATCCAACTCAAGTTTCACTGAAATCCAGTAAGGAGCCACAAGGTTCTAAGTCCATTTATGGAATGGCAACAATCCTTAACACAAGGGTAAAAACCCGGAAATAAATATCCCAAAATGCTATAAGAGATTGAGTGAGGATATAGAGTTGTGGGCGATAATTACCTTTTGTGATCTTGTCCTAAATGTTTAATTCCATTATATATCTTATAATGATGGATGTATGTGCACTGAATGTACACTTGTGCGTAACATCCTCTACTTCTCATGTGCATCCAAATCACCTTGGGAGCCTATTAAAAATATGGGAGACTGGGTCCTATTCAGGGTTCCTAAAGTAAGTGAATAAATAAAATAAATGCACAACAATTACAAGCCCATCTTCCCCAATCTAGCCTAGGTCTCCAGGTCTGTTTGTCCACCATGCTTTCCTACAGTCTTCATTCTACTCACATCACCAACCGAGTTTATTCCAAGAGGCTGCTCCACTTCCTACACAAGTTTCCAGGAAACATGCTGTAGTCATGCATTCTTTCCGTAAAAAAATCTTTAAGTTCTATTTTTCTCTCTTGGATTTGATTTTAATATCCCAACAACAAAGCCCACGTCTGCCAGAATTCCCACTGGTTCCTCTGCGCTTGTCAGAGATGTAAACACTTTTATACTCCCAACAGCAAGGAAGAGTCTACACACGCACACACACACACCTACTTGTGTTACTATTATGTAAATGCAGTTCATTCAGTAAGAAAAAAAAAACAAACTAAAGTTAATCAAATTTGTGGTTGATTGAATGAACCATTTGGGAGGATTTTCAAAAAACCTTTTACTTGGTATGTATCATTATTAGTCAATCAGTTAATACCGAGGATTTTAGCATGCAGCTGCAAAGAGGCATCTTTCTTATTTTAACTCTCTGGTGACAGCACAGCCATATAATATGATTTGCGCTGCTTAATTTCTGTAAATCAAGTTAATAATGATAATTGTACCAAATGAGAAAGAACACTCTCTTGGTTACAGTGCCATCGCAGGCACGGATGAGGGTGCATATGCACGCACTCCTGCACAATGACACACACAGAATACACATCAGCTAGCTCTGCAAACTGTTGCCACATTTGCATAGAGATGTGCTATCCCTGCTGGTGTGCTTCTTAGAGACACTGTCAGTGGGGCTGAATCCACTCCCTCCTTCCTGCCCAGATAACTGCAGGGCACTGCAAGAAAAAGCCAACACACTTCATCCTGTTTTTGTTAAGCAGGAGCTGTGGATGCAGCGGAGCCTGTCCTTTCCTCCACCTTCTGTCTTTGCTGCTGAATGACCAGCATCCACGGAGTCCACTGGCTCTTCTGCCAGGACCGGCAGCTGTCCACTTCGGGCCTGCATTGGCTCCCAGAGCTAGGGCACAGGATTGATTCCACAACGAACCAGATGCTGACTTCCTCAAGAAGGGTCTACCCAGTTGTCTGGCTGGGTGTGGAGGAAGCTCTTGAACTTGCACGCTGCCTGTTTCCCAGCCCAAGACTCTCCAGATAGGCAATGCTTGTTTACGACAACACCTTATGTCACCTGGCTCGTCCACATCCTGGGCCCTTGCACATGCACAATCTCCTCTCACCTATTCTAGTGGTAGGAATGCACAGTCTTTGCAACTCACATGTGATTCTGTGACATGCCAGGGATCTGGGCCGAGGACTGGCAACTTCCCATGGACCTGCATGGCCGGAAAGGATTTTCCTCAGCCCTCGCAGGATTGCTGGCTGGATCTAAAAAGAAAGCCGGCAAAGGCAGACTGACAGGAGAAACCCCTGTACATTCATTTAGTGCAGGTTGCACATGACACAGGAGCCTTCATAGGAAACGAAAGCCCAGACAGAGAGCCAAACGTGTACAGTTTTATGCTAGGTTTGGTGAGTGGTGCACTGCTATGGAGACTGAGCAAAGAGAATGCCGTAATGGTGACAACTTGGGGAATTTAGCAAGAGCTGTTCAGCTTCCTTTCTGTGACACTTTGTTGCCAGAGTCACGCGGGGACATGGAGGGGATGTGGTAGGCACCCCCCTCGGGGGTCTGATGACCTGCTCCATGGAGGATCAGAAAACCGCCTCTCTTCATACTCCCTTCAGGGAAGAAAGGTGAAGAAAGGTCAGGGAAAGCTCTCTGCCTTTGCCATTTTTCCAGATCCTCTCAGCTTTAAATACTCAGTTTGCCAAGACGTCATATTTTGGGATACCATCTTCTGAGTCCCATCAACACAACTCAAGATCCTCAGCGACTGGAAATGCGCTCCTTTTTCTCTCTGATCTCCAGGTCAAATCAGTGTCTGTTCAGCCTAGACTGAATGCATGCCAGCCCCGTTTCTTCCATGGATTATGTGGCCCCCTGGTCGTGAGTAGGGCCCATGTAACTCTACCTGAAGTTCCATCCTCATGAGAAGTCCTGGGAAAAATTTTGTCCTGAGAAAAGCTGACTGAAAAGTTTATGGAATCGTTTGCCATTTCTGGGCTTTTATCCTGTGCCCAGGACTTGATTTGTATTGTCTCAATTAATATGTGCAATGTCCGTGGAGCAGATGCATTTATTTCCACTTCTGAGGAATGGGAACTGAGGTCCAAGGTCACGTCTACAAGCAAAGAAAACAGGATTCAAACCTAGTTCTGTCTCCAACTGAAACCACTGGTCTTTTTGTCACATTTTGTGCTACTTTTCCTATTGGGAGCTGCACACGAGGGCAATGTTGCCTACTCTTCTCCTAAGGTCCAGCACACAGCAACTTTAGTCCTCTGGCTAATGGCAGCCGCATCCGACTCACTGTTCCCCACATTCGTAAAGCACATGTTGTCACCAAGGTGTGCTTCTCTGCCCCCTGACACTGCATGCCCATTGTAGGCAGCTGAGACAGCTCATCTACTGTAGCTCCATCCCCAGCTGGATGTTCCTCTGGAACACTAACTTTTCAACAACTGTTTATTGAACCAATGTACAAATGTGTAAGTACATCTACCCTAGGTCTGTGAAGGACGGAAGTTTGAAATTAGGGCTTAGAAAGCAGATATTCACTTGTTTCAGAGGCATCTGGATCCTGTGTTCTTAGGCTAATGGTGCCAACTTCACCACCCACTACCCCTCCCAGCCTCCCCAGTCTAGCATAATCTTAGCACTGCACACAGAGACTTATAACGGGATTTTTGAAAATGACAGAAAACCATTCCCTCCTCTTTGTGGCAGACTTAGCAAGCTATGACAGCTCCCTCCAAGCTCCTAAATTTCCACAGCTTCTGACAGCTTCCTCTGACTATCAAAGCCCAATCTTGTGATAAATACTCAATGTTCCTCAAACTATCCATGATGGGGAAAAATATTTTTTCTCCCAATTTGTCATAATGTGATACTCATGGAGAATAAAACATCACACATTTGGATATCATGGCAATGTCAAACTGACATCAAAGTTTCTAGATCTTTACTCTCAATTTCTTTAACTCTTTTAAGTAGCAGTGGCATGTGGATTGATGTCAATTTATCGACCGCACTTGGATGAGAACCAGCATAGATCACCAAGTTTAGATTTTCCTCTGTAAAGCAGCAGTGTTCAATAGAAATAGAATACAAGACACATACATAATTCTAAATTTTCTGGTAGCTGTATTAATAACAATGAAAAGAAACAGGTGGTATTAAATTGGCTGCTATATTTCATTTAATTCAGTAGGTCCCAAATACTAACATTTCAATACGAAATCAATATAAAAGTCATTAATAAGATATTTTATATTTTCTCTTTGGTACTAAGTCTTTGAAATCTAGTGTGTGTCTGTACTTAAACGTCATCTCCTTTTGGAGTGGGCAAATTGAAAGGGTGCGGTGGCCACATGTTGCTGGTGAGCAGGGGCAGCTCTAGAGCCCTCGCTGCTACCTCTCTTCCTGTCTCTAACTTGGTTTGGATTCCTCGTTGCACTGCAGAAAGTTATCCTCAAGCTTCAGAAAGGTCCCAGCTCCCCTCGACCCCTACATTTGGTTTCAGGAGTCTAGAATGAAACACAAGTCCAGGGAAGGCGACAAAGAAGACAAAGCGAGGACTTCCGGGAGACTCACACACAGGAGCTCGTGTGCAGTTCAAATACCACTCTATAAGGTGTCGGGCACAGGGGCTAGCTAGGTGGAGGATCTGCTGCATCCTGTCGGGCTCTTTATTTTGGATAGTTGGAACCCCCTGTTCTTAGATTCTAAAGACTCTAGGATTCCTTATAGCAGAGAAGAAGATTTCCAGATCTATACCCTACCCTGAGTTCAGCAATGGGCCAGCATCACTTCTAGTCAGCAATGCTAACTCCCAGGTCAGCAGTGAAAAACTTCCATCCTCCTTCTCCAGAGACTTAATTTCTGCCCAGAGAATAGATGATTGCATTTGTCTTCTTTCAGTAGTCACTACCAGACAATCTGGATGCTGATGTTTTTCTGTATGGGAACTCCATGACTCTCTGTAAGAACCATCGTGAGTATAGCACTGAATTGTGAAATTTGGCTGAGGACATGTGACCTATCCATTCTCTGTCTTAGTCCACCTTCATGTGCCCTTGCAGTGTTGCCATATATGTGCTCTGTGAACATGACTAGGCCTGGATTTCGACTGCTCAACCCCCAGTTCTGACAGTTGTTATCATTAAGAAGTATCTAGAGTCTCATAAAACTAACCTGGATAGAATGAGTTGTGTTTTTGTGATTGGTATTTAGACTCGAAAACCATGTTATTAAAAAATCAATTAGCAATAAAAAAATCTTTGCTCCCAGTTCCTTTCCATTTGCAGCATGGAAGTCATGGCTGGTTAGCAGCTGGGTGTCCTCGAGACATACTGAGCATTTCATTCATCACACATGACATTTGCATATTGCAAATACCATACTTTATGCTCATGCCTCCCAGGGCTGTCTAGAGACTATGATTGCTGCCTAATCCTCACATAAATCAATCCACCAGGGAGTGCACTTCTAAGCATGAAGAAAATCAAGGATTCCTCTGCCTTTAGACTCTTCCTGGGACCATCTCATTCTCTTCACATCCCAAGTAGATTCAGTACTTTCATTTTCTCTGCTTTCTTGTAGCTATTAAAATTCTATTAGCCATTTGTGAATATTATTTTATACCATTTGCATTTTCTCCAAGTTGTGAAAGTGACAGCTGCAATCATTTGTATGCATTTTGTGCGCAGGGTTTTTTTTTTCCTGTGGAAGAACAAAACCTTTCCTTTGTGTGAGCATGTATCCAAATAGAAAAATGGATTGTTTATAAATCCATTTCTCTTCCCCACATTAGCTTATTTGCTGAGGAGACAGAAACAGAAGATGTTGAAAGAGGGAAGGCAAAACATTTGATCTCAAATAACAAAGTTTGGTTTGCTTTTTCTCACTCTTGCTTTGCTGACTCTTAATCAAAGTTGACCTTATACTGCTGTTAGATGGTGTTCTCTGTCTTGAATCTGAGGGCCTTCGGGGGATTTTCCCTATTTCCCTACCACTCAATCTCTGCCTCCTTCCTTCATGTCTCATTAGGAGAAAAATACATGCAGCCAGGCTACTCCTTTCTTTTTCCCCCCAAAATGGGCCTCTTTCTTCTTTAGGGAATATGTAAAGTGGGGTGAAAGGACAGGAAAGCCATCTCATAGCTTATCATATGGGAAGCCATTGCTTCCGAAGGCAGGGCATGATGACCTGGAAGTAGAACTTGCTCTGTTTTGAGCATTACCTTATACATCATGCAAAACTCAAACACTGGTGAACTCTGATTAGAGTTTAAGCTGACTGGGGATGAAAGGCTCAAGTAAGTTCTTAAGGAGGTTAAGTCAGTGGGTTGTCAGCTAATCAGCTCTTTTGTGCCACACAAGGAACCAAGACCTCTTCCATCAGGCTTTTGGGAGGTGACCCAGTTGTGCAAGTCTTTCTTCTCTAACTGCCAGCTTCTCCTGATTCTAATTGCCTTTTTCTAACAAACCCTTGGGGAAACCTTTACTAATTCAAAGGCTAAAGTCTTCACCCTGATGTTAATGCAGGGAGCTGGTTAGTTTTCTTCCTAGGCTCTTCTTCACATCTAAAAGGAGTGAATGGGCTTTCTTCTGATGGGGTATGTGAAGTGAAGAGTGTTTGTTTTGACATACATACGTTTGTTCTTCCTACATAAAATTTCTATCTCAGTTTCTCCATAATAGCTTAAAGACAACACTTTCATCACTTAGACTGTACATTTTCTTCTAAAATTTCTTCTAAGCATGCACAGTCTATTGTAAGTGAAGATGCATACATTGCTTCTTTTGACCCAGTTTTGTCCTTTATAAAATTAGAACCCCTCTTTTTTGCTAACATAGCATATCACCCCATGCTTGGACTTACTGCCGTTCCTCATGGAATCTCTCTGAGCTGTGAAGACGTCTCTCTGAGGCACCTCTAATGGCTGGTCCACTCCAAACAGTTCTCTGACCTCCAGATTCTTCCCTGAGTTAGGGGCAGCAGTAGTTAGTCTGGCCACCTCTTTGTTTGGTAAAGTTGTAAAAGAAGGGAGTCCTTGGTAAAAAGAGACACAATGTAGATCAAAAGAATAGAAATAATCATTTTGCAGTGCTCATATAAAGAGAATTGAGTGCACCTGTTTCAGAACCTTGAGCCTTGTGCCATCCGGTAGAAAGCAAGAGGCTCTCTATGAGAAAGGCACGGTGAAGCAGGTCGCAGGCTTTGACAGACCCTAATATACTCTGACACAGAGTTATGTCCGCAGGAGGTAAAGCCGTGCCCGGAAAGAGAAGAGATCGGGCGTACAGAGCAGTCCTCTTTGCCTCGCCAAGCCCTTGGACCACGTGACTCCTTGGTCTCGGCCACGGAAAGAGGTCCGATGGCCTCTGACTCTGCTCTGTGGCCACGCCGGTGGCGAGGCTCTGACATCCCGCAGGGGTCTATGCCTTGGCTTCAGCCGATTTCCATGAAGGCCACTGACTGGAGTGAACGAAGGGAGGTGCCGGGGCGCCTGACGCGAGCAGAGGGCTCGGGGCGCGAGAGCTAGGGCTCCTCACCCTGCTGCACAGGAGCCTCTCGCGGGCCTTGACGGGCGGGATGCACGGTGGGGCCTGTGCCTGTGCCCTGTGGTTTTTCATGAAATGCTCTGTTCCAGAAACGTAACCGTTTGCGGTGCTCCACGAAGTTCCTACCAGACGCTTCAGCAGTGTTCTGTTAGCTCCGCCCTGCTTCTCTGCGCATGCTCCCCGGCGCAGGCCCCACCCCTACCCCGTAGGATCCTGCATAAACTGACTCCTCTGCAACTCGGTGCTCAGAAGTCAGAGTGGACGAGCTCCTGGGAGCCACCCGGCCAAGAAAGGTTTCTCTCCATCTCTACCAGTAACTTTGGGATTCTCGAGTCTTTAAATTGCTGTAGCTGTGGCACTTGAGCGGTAGCACTTGGCTGCAACCCTGAGCTGCTCCACTTGCCCCAGAGGCTTCACCTTAGTCTCCACTGTGCCACCAAACACGACAGAAAGACCGTCCTGGGGCCAAGCGTGGCCTGTGACCGCGAGAATGATCAGGTAACTAAAACTCAAGTGTCTTATGCAGTCACCCCAGGATTTGCTAATCAAGCTCAGCTCCTTTTACTAAAACATGAAAATTGCTCATTTCATATGTTGACATTAACTATGTAATATTTTAACGTGGCCAGGCTAATAAGCACTTTGTGCTGTGTTAAGGGGCAGTCACATCCTGGAGCAGGACAGTGATAGAAATAAATATTTATTGAGCTTCTACTAGGTCAGGCATCATTAGCTGACTGAGCTAGCTATTATTATTGCCTAGTTCCTTTGCTTTTTGACAACTGTAAAAGCTCAGAGTCAAATATTTTCCCAGAGTCCTTTGCAGCAAATGGTTACAGTGTGATAGAGTTTGACCAATGATATTTAAGCAGCAATTTGGTAAGAGCTCTTAGCATAAGGCTGCCAAAATTAGTAGAAAAAATATGGGACATTCAGTTAAACTTGAATTTTAGATAAGTCATGAATATTTAGCATAAATATGTCTCAAGCATTGCACTGGAAATACTTATCTTAACTTATTTGTTGTTTATCTGACATTCAGATCTAATGGCACATCCTGTATTGTACCTGACAACCAGTCCATGCTTATATGCTCGCTTTGAGCATAGCTCACAGCAGCCCCTTCCTTTTCTTTCTATCTTTAAGTCAATGTACAGTTGGCCCTCCATACTGGTGAGTTTCACATCCTTGGATTCAACCAGAGACTGAAAATGTTTGAAAAAAATTGTCTTATGCTTAACATGTACAAATTTTTTCTTGTTATTATTCCCTAAAGAATAGAGTATAACAACTATGTACAAAGTGGTTACACTGTATCAGGTATTTTAAGTAACTTAGAGATGCTTTTAAAGCATGTGGGAGGATTTACACAGGTTACTGCACACACTATACCATGTTCTGTAAAGATCTGGGTGTCCATGGATTTTGGTTTCCCCAGGGGCTCTGGACCCTATCCTCCCTGGATGCTGGGAAATAACTGCAATCTGAGAGATGCTGACTGGGAGTTCAGACACCATGAAGGCTCTGAGCAAATGTGAATAATATCCAAGCTTCAGACTGCTTGCTTTGTGACAAAAATAAACCCTACATATGCTTAAGTCGTTGTTAATAAGGGTTTCTATGACTTAACACTTATTCTGGGCCAAACATTGTACACTTGCTCTATATTTTACCTCATTTCAATACAACTATTTTATGAGATGGGTGTGATTAGGTCTGTTTTCAGATGAGAAGAGAGGAATTCAAAGATACAAAGCACCTTTGTGTCCCATAAAAAGAATGGTTAGCGTTCCTTGTGGACTTCGTAGGTTCTGACGTAGGTCCTCATGCTTATATCCATGAACTAACTTACTCTTTCCACAACTTTTGAGAAAACTACTGTAATCACTGTCTACTTTACAGAAGAGGAAAAGGAGCAAAGAAAGATTAAGACATTTACTCAATGCAACAGAGGTAGGATCCAGTCAACGTGCTCCCATCTCTGTGCACAGGGCAGCCAGGGCAGGCTGGCATTGCCACGGAGGCTTGTTGTGCTATTGCCAATGCCCATTCCACGGTGTCTGCCCGGTCCCTTATTTGGGCAAGTAAAGGAGTGCTGTACCGGCTAACTAGATTTCAAAACCTGGGACAAGTTTTGGCATCAGATCACGGGCATGAGGCTCTGTGCTGAAGTTGCTCGTGAGCTTGGCATGGGATGGCTTCCGCTGTGCCCAGGACCCTGCCACGTGGCTCTCCTTGTTCTCACAGAGTAGACTCACACTCCTGACCCCCAAGGCACCTGGGGGCCTGGTCTCCTGGGACTAATCGCTTGCCTTTCTCTGTACCCCTTATTCCATGTCAGTAGAGATTTCGCAGCTTTGAGGAACCTGATTTCTAGACTTGTCTCTCTCCAACTTGTCTCTGCCAAGAAGACACATTGATATCTGTGCTTCCTTACGTGAACGTCACCCTAACCTTGGTCTTCTGGATGGGTTGGATTCCCAGGAAACTCCTGCCAACCTGTAGTGCCAAGGTCCAATTCCTCTCAGGACCAGCTAATGCTGCTTCTCATCCTTTTCCTGGAGCTTTTTCTATGCTTGGACAGAGCTTCAGGTTTGCTTTACTTGGGCAAGCCTAAGATGAAACAATTACTTTAGCTTTGTATGGATAGGTATTTTTCCCCCAAAACAATCCCCAAAGTCAAGGAGTTGCAGGTTCATCATTCTGCGTATGGAATGAGAAAGTTCTTTATTTATTCTTATTTTTTTATCTTTATTTTTATTTTATTCATCATTCACTGAAATAACAATGACCTCACTGAATTGAAATAGAAAGAATCGGTGCTTCCTGAGAGGGAGAGGATTTAAATCATTATTTCTAAAAGAAGAAGAATGTTCAGAGTGAGAGGAGTTAAAGTTCTTTAATCTCATCTTTTAAAATCAAACAATTGACTTACCCAGGTCCTTTTCAATTTCCACTGGATGTCATCTCTTCTCATCATTTTCTACACCCTTCATAGATTTGGTTTCCGGCCTTCTTTACCATAATCAGGTGTGTAGCCCTCAACCGTGGACAGAGGACCCTGGTGGTAGGAAACCGTCATCTGCTTTGTTCTTGAACTGCTCCCCACATGTGCCCCTGTTGGTAAATACACAGAACCAAGCAACGAACAAGTCAAATTGAAGGCCTTTGGGAAACATTTGCTTGATTTCATCTCATTTCCCAGCCAAGCAATTGGTGATCCCACTTTAGAAGTAAATGAGGTTTGATTTCAAAGAGATTTGTCTTCAGATCATCTGTACCCGGGCACGATTTTCTATACTAGAATGTTGAAAGTTTGACTTTGCTAGTTGTTACTGAGCCCCTTTATCTAATCGTAAAGGTTTTGCATTCAATATGTTTCCCCTGTGGATTGAAGCTGACACATTTGGAACTCAAGATGGGCATGTACTTTTTGGAATATTTGCTGTCAGAGAGGGCCACAATCCATCTCTGAGAAGAGCCGGAAATACCAAAATCACCCCTTTATTATAAAATCCCCAAATAAGATTTTTATTCTAAAGAACATTATAATATTTTTGTTTCATTCCCAATAAAAGGGTAAAGCTTACTAATTTTTAATTTCCTTAGTATTTTCCCTCTAAATGAGGAACAGATTGCGGAGGGGAAAATTTCATAATCATAGTTGGTTGCTAGCTGCTTTGTTAGCACAATCTATTCCTGAGATTTTATGAGATCTGGCTTAGAAAGCACTAGTTGATAAATGATTCAATATTTAACCATGATTTACCTGTACCATGTGGAAGAAAATTATGCTGATGGAGCTGAAATCACCAGAACAGAGATTTTTACATCCCGTAGAATGTGTCAACACAGGGTTGAGTGTGAATCACTCACTTGGGACCTAAAGTGGTCTTTTTAGGATCCAGGATTGCATCTCCATATAAATGGCTGATGGAAGCAAACAAAGCCAGTGCAGTGCAGTGCTTGGGCTGGTGACATGTGGTAATAAAGATCAGCGTGAGGGAGGGAAGGGCCCCTGTGCCATCTTTACATGTCAAAGAAGTAAATTTTAAACTCAGTGGGTGGCAGGAGCCTGGAAAACAGAGAAGCATTCAGGCCTTATGGAAATCCATACAGCTTCATGAAAGGGAAGATAAGAACATCTTTTCCTCTTTAAAGGAATGGCTCAGGAGGGAGCATGATACCTGGGCTCCTCCCTGAGCCTCACTGCCTATATATTTATTTGAACACTCTCTTCACCTAAACTGATAAGACCCAATCAGTTACGATTTAGGTTTCTTTTGCAGACAGCCTGCACAGACACTGGAAAGGTGATACCGAACACGGAGTTGACTCAAATTAGGAAACAGAGTCAGGGGACTAATGCAATATTTATAGTGCTAAATCCAGTATGCTAAGAAAGCAGGCGAGTGCAAATAAGCATGCTAAAATTTTATATTGAGTGTGGGGAGGATAGAAGGTAGTTAATCTAGCAAATCTGTACATTTTTTGCTAAACAATAAGCTCTTCATATACAGCATCACGAGTATATAGTTTATCCCTTTTACCACCGGCCAGAGAGCAAATATATATACTCTTCTTAGAGAGCAGGACTTTTCAGCAGCAATGTAGGTTTAGGATGAGAGGAATTTGTAGGGGAAGTGGTTCCTGATCTTTCTGTAGAGGAAGCTGAGAAGAATGTCCCTGGTCCAATTCCCATTCCACTATATTAATCCTCAACTCCTGGACAATCTTTCTGGCCCACTGTTCCAACTGAAGACCACACCACTATCTTGTGTCTTATTAACCTGATACATCTATGGCCCAAAGCAAAATCTGGCATTGTTTTATTTCTTTTCTATAAATTCCCATCAAGTTAACCAGATTAGCAGTCACAGCCAATAAATACACTACACTCAGGTCTTTCTTGAGGCCCATGGCATTTTCCTTGGAGTCCAGGCCAGAATTAAAATGAGATTTCAGGCCCTTAAACTGATTCTGGGTCTTGCAGCTAGGCTGACAAATGACATTATTCTTGTAGAATCCAGCAAGTGCTGAGGTCCTTAACCTCAAAGTCTGATGGCTTCAGACTTATACAAAGGACTGAGTTCTCTAATGGTGCTAGAAGCAATACCACCCTAAATGGTTGGCTGCCTTTGTCTCAGGCTTCCTTGGGCACTTTTTCTTAAACTTCGTGAGGAAGCAGACAGCTTGAAAAGCATAGTGGTCTTTGCATAACACCATGAAATATGGATGTATTTAATTCTAGCATTTGAACTAGGAACAATTTTACTAGCAGAAAATGACTATATTATAGGTATGCAACATAAAATCACAACACATGTCCATGCAAAACAAGCTCTGGAGGGAAGCAGGATCTCTTGTTTCTGAGTTTTGCCATTAATATTCATTTGCTGCTTGTTCATTTGTTTTGTTGTCTGCCTCACAGACAAGCGGCAGAAACCACCAAAGGTTTTAGAAAAATTTATGGGAGAGAAATTTTAAATTGAAAACATTCTATCCATTAAGTCATTGTTGCCTCCAAATTGGCAGGACAGCCATTATTCAATTTCAGCAATGAAAATTCTTGGACCGTCAGTGATGATTTGGGGAAAGTAGTTTGAGAAATACAAACAGTAATTGGTATGACACTGTTTAAAAATTTGAAACTCAGGGACAGAATTACCTGGACTTGAGTCTTAACTAGCTCAGTTTCTAATTGTGTGACCATAGGCAGGTTATTTAAACATTTTTTGGCCATGCTTTCCTCCTCTGTGAAATGGCTAGAATTCTAACACCTCAGAATTGTGCAGGTCTTGAGTGAGGTGGTACTTCCTTAAGGGCACTGTGACTTTTAGCAAAAGCAATAAATTTGAGATAAACTAAGCAAAAGGTAATTTATTACAAAGACATTAGAATTTTATAAAATCCTCAAGAGCCTCAAGAATGGGGTACTTAAATGAGTCTGAGTCCAGCAGTTCTGGAAATTCAGAAATAGAGAAACATAGTAAGAATTTTGTGACAGAAACTCTGTTCTGATCATGCCTGATTGAAAGGAACAGATCTCTGGTGCTGTCAGCTCTTTGACTCTCTGGTCACTTTGTGAATATCAGAGAAAACATCTGATTGGCTGGGAGTGGGTCACGAGGACACTGCCTGCTGAGGGGTAAGAAGCAGCTCTGATCAGTTTCCCCCCAGGACTGTGGTCAGTGAGTGGGGAGGAATTGCAATGAAGAAGACTGGGAGCTAGTAGGAAGGACAAGTGAAGGCTGCATATCCCCAGCCCAACTGTGGTCTGCAGGTGAAGCCTTTGGGCTGCCCGATGCCTGCCGGGCACTCACTCTCCTATCACTTCTGTTCCTATCACTTTCTGGCCTTGCTTGAATCACAGCAGGTGGAGCCGACTTGAATTTCCTGGTATTACCTTGCAAGGATTTGGTGTTAGTCCAGTAATTTTTAAGACTCACAAGGCTGAGTCTCAGAAGTTTTTTTACGTATCTGGAGTAAAAATCCATTATTGATTTAAAAAGAATCTCTGCATACCAGCTCCTTCAACAAGGAGCCGCAGTCTGAGATAGAGTAACTCAGCTCAGCTGTCTTAGAGGATACATCGCTGCAAGATCTGTGTTTGGGCTCTTTGTGAAAGAAAATCAGTTCTCTGGTCATGTTTCGTTTTGCAAAGTTGTGCGTCCTTTGATACATCTTTTCAGAATAAGCGTGGACCAAAAACTTGTACCGTCTTTTTGCTGGCTACAGACTAAATTCATCTGAAAGAGGCTGGCAAGTCTGCACGGACACTGTGTGATAATTTCACTGTCTGTCTTGGAGCGTCTGCGAAGATTTACTTGGTGCGCGTGTTTTCCGTGCTGACCAGCCTGGCGTTCTCCTTTCAGCAGCCCCCTCCCTTCTCGTTCAGCAGCGTCACTCTGTTTCCTAAGTCCCGCTCCAACTTCGTCCTGGTACTGTATATACTCACACCTGCAGAACTTTCTAAGCTGCATCTAAATTTTTGGAAATTTCAGCGTGCATTCTGGAGCCCAGGTTGTAAAGTGGGCAAATCCCCCACTGTCTCCCAGTCAGAGTCAGGCGGCCGTGAGAGGAGCACTGGCCCCACACAGCAGCTCGAGGCTCTGCCCAGCTTCACCTCAGCCCCTCATTAGATGATCAGGACTCTATTGACTTAGGGCTGATTTGATAGGGGAATTGGAGGCCATCAGAGCCACAGAAACTCTATCGCCAGTTTTCTTTTTCCTCTTTCTTCCTTAAATCAAAAAAATGACTTTGGTTTGTCAGGCCTGAGCCCTCTATTCAGAAGTTTGTTCCATTAACTCTTTTAATGGTCCCCTCTGTAGGCTCTGATGAGATTAGTCATTTCCCCTCCTCCCAGGGGCTGGAGGCCTGCTGTTCCCCGTAATTCACTGGCTGCGGCTGATGGCAGGGAAGTAGGGTGGAGGTCACCGCAAGGCTGGAGGCCGCAGTGGCTGTGGGGTTACTGAAGAGGTGGCCATTCTGGTTTTGGCACCGAAGATTTCCATGAAGATGCTCTGATTTGTCGCCCCTTCCCCACTCTGGCCTGCTGCAGAAAGTGTGGCAGGGCAGTCTCCATTGCACTGCAGGTGAGGAGTGTGCGGAGGGTCTGTTCCTTCTGCATTTCTTCTCTATACCCTTGGCTGAGCCCTGAACTGGCACAATTAGCAATTTAGTCTTTCAAGCTGAGGCTTTGAATTTTCTGAAAATTTCAGTACACTCACATATTAAGTTTTATGAAGCGTTTGCATCTCATAGGGAAGTTATTCCATGCTTACTAGACAGCAGAATTGGAGCCAGAAAGATGAGAACAGCCAGAGAATGCTTGATTCCCACATTTGTAGGAAAAGATGTAGCAGGCAATTCCAAAAATTGACAGAATCACTAAGACAGCTATGCCCAGAGCTGACCAGTCTCTATTTCCCATACCCAGATACCCAGATATTGTCTGGATCCATAATAACTAAAAGAATTGATTTTTCTTGAAATCAAGCATTTACCATTATGCTCATCTCAGTAAATGTGCCCCCCCTCTCTGATCTTCTTTTCTGGCACAATGGGAGGACAATAACGAAGATTTCTGTAAAGAAGTGTTAGACATCGCCAAACTATGGATACCACCAGAAGGGTGAAGGACTTGAAGCCAAATAAGGTGGCTTGATTCCACTCATGATAACAATTTCTAATACCGAGCTTTCCCTCTTGGTGTTAAAAAAATAAAAACTTGATGAAATACATGAAACAGCTTCTTTTCAAACACTTGATAAAAAAGCAGTACAGAACTGTGATCACCGAAGAAGACACAAACTAGGTGAGCTTTATAGTTGCTCTGGCATTCTACGTGAAGGCAATTTCTGGAGAACAATGTAGAGATAAAAACACAAGCATCATGCAGGGCGCTTGCTGAGTGGAAGTCAGAGCAATCAAAGTTTATTGGGATGGGAAGGCAGATTTGTAGGACAAAGTGTCAGAGGAGAGAGAAGTAAAGAGACACAGAACTTCGGAAAGGGAAACTCCTGTGAGTCAGGAGCTGAGCACACAGCGTGCACGTAAGGGTTCACAGGTGGAACAAAGAACAAATAGCTCATGGGGAGCTATAAGCTGAATGATACCTGAAGACAAGACTGCAGCGTGCTCAAGTTCAAACTGTCCAGATTAGCAAGACCTGAGAAGAGTCACACTTTAACAACAGATGAACAGATTTGGAGTAAGAGCTACTCTGGACACACTGTAACAAAGCTTGAAGACCTAGATTAAAAGGATCAAGAGGATCTCATACATTTTAACTGCCCACCAAAACAAAGCTTAACACTCTTGACAGGTAGACACGAAAACCCAGTGTTCGAAAATGTAATGTTTACAATGTCAAGGATTGGTTTTAAAAATTGCCACATATACAAACAAAAAGAAGAAAGAAGATATAAAAGTGTAACCTGTAATGAAGAGAAAACTAACCACAGAAGCAGGGTCAGAAATTAAAAAGCAGAAGAATAACTATTAGAAATATAAAAAGTTATAAATATATTCAAGGACTTAAAGAAAAAAGAGGAGAAAAATAAAAGATGTAAAAATGAATCCAACAGAATTTCAAGTGCTGAGCTCTCAGTATCTAGAATATTTTTTTTAAAAAAACACTGAATGGTAGTAACTGCAGATTACACACTGCACAAGAAAATATCAATAAACTGGAAAACACTACGAGACAGTATCTAAATTGAAAGATTGATAACAAAAGAATAAGAAAGTAAAAGAATAGTACTGTAAAATATCAAGTCTGATGCATTTAATTGGAGTATTAAAAATAAATGAAAGAGGGAAAAGAAAATGTATTTGAGTAATTTCTAAATTGATAAAACTATAGCCATACAGGTATAAAAACCCAACAAAACCCACCGGGATAAATGCAAAAGAACCACACCATAGGGCATCATAGTCAGATTACTAAAAACTAATAAAAATTATAAAAGCACTGATGGGAGAAAAAAGACACAGCAGATACAGGAAAACAAGCAAATAAACAAACAAACTGAAGACTTCCCAGCAGAAATCATGTAAGCCAAAAATCATGCATAAACATCTTTACAGTGGTGGAAGAATGGGCAACAACAAAGACAAAAACTAAGATGTTAATTTGTCAAGCTACAAATCTAAAACTGGTGTGCGTGTGTGCGTGTGTCCGCGTGCGTGTGCATGTCTCAGTCTGTGTTGTGCTGCTGTAACAGATACTGCAGACCAGGTCATCTAACATGAGCAGCCATGTATCACCTCGAGGCTCCAGAGGCCGAGAAGCCCAAGACCAACAGCCCGGCTTCGGGCGAGGACCTTATGCTGCATCCTATCTGTCGCACACGGGCTATAAGAAGGTGAGAGAGAGCAAAAGGAGCCAGGTGTGTTTTCGTGCAAGAAACCCAGTCCTGTGATAACTGCATCAATCCATTCATCAGATCGTGCCTTGGTGAACCAAGCAGCTCCTGTTAAACTCCACCTCCCAAATGCTTACCCTGAGCTTCATGCTTCCAACATGTGAACTCCAGGGAGCACATTCAAACTATGGCAACAGCTGTCAAGATGGAAATTAAACCTTAGATCTATTAAAAGGGGCAATGGAAATGGTAAATATGTGTGAAATTATATATATATATATGTATATTTATAGTATTTATTATAGTATGACATATACATGTGCAATATATATAATATGTACATATATATAATTTTAAACTTCTTTAAAAGATAGTCACCTAGCTAAAGGGATATATGAAAATAATAGTACAAAGGAGAGATGGGGAAATGGAGTAATTCTATAGTAAGTTTTTATTTTGTACAAAAATCAATGCATTATTTAAATGTAAATTATGAAACGATATGTATTGTAAATCCTATAACAACCATTGAATTTTTAATAAAGAAGATAACTTGAAACACAAATATATTTTAAAAATTCAAAAAGAAAGATGGAAAAAGAAAAAATAAAAGAAACAGAAGACAAATATTAACATGACAAATTTAAACCAATAAATACATTAAAATAAATATTCCAAGAGAAAGACAAAAATTGACAAATTGGATGGGAAAGCAAAAATTAATTAAACTCTACCTTAAAAAATGTCCCTTAAATATGAATGCAAGACAGGCTAAAAGGAAAGGATTAGAAAACAAACACCAGGCAAACTAGAATCATAGGAAACAGCTGCATCTACATGAATAAGAGGCATAGTAGATTTGAAGAAAAGAAATGTAATTGGAGACAAATTATGTAATGATAAAAAGTCAATAAATGAAGAAAGTGTAGTAATCTTAAATGTATTCTGCAAACTTGAAACTTGCACGATTCCAGTTGGAGATTTCTAGACTCTTCACTTGGCAATCTGTAGACCAAATCAAAAGAAAAGCCATTAGGATAGAAGAGATGTTTATGTCATTATTAAACACTTTAACTTAATTGACACAAACTATGTACAAAAATGAAAACATATATTCTTGTAAAGGAGAGAGAGAAACATTTATCTAGATAGGCCATATGCAGGACAATAATAAGTCTTTTATTTCTAGAACATTTGTATGACTGTGTGACTGTAATACATAATGATTACATTCATCATGAGAAGTCTGCACACGTACATAATACATCTTAATTCCTTTTATTTCCCCTTTCCTCTTTCTCACCTCTCCCATTTCATGATCCCCTTCCCATTTGAAAAAGATATATTTAAATGGATTCAAATCATTCAGATTATATTCTCTGAACACAGCAGGGTAAAACAAAAAATAAATATTTCTTCCCTCGTCAATATTTGGAAAATAAAAAACAAATCAAAATAGCATGCATGTCAAGGAAGACATCAACAAGGCAATTAAAAATACATTGAGCTTAATTATAAAATCTCAATTTGTGAGACGGTGGTCTTAAGCCAGTATTTCAAGGTAAAGTTTAAATATTTGTGTTAGAAAAGAAATATCTAAAATCAGTAATCTGCTGCACAAAAGGCTGAAGAACAAGAGCAAATTTATCTTCAAACCATAAGAAGGAGGAAAATAAACATGAGTTAAAATAAATGAAATAGAAAGGAAAGAGTAGAAAGTAACCAGTAAGGCCAAAAGCTAGTTCTTTGAAAATATTAATAAAAGTATCAAATATTTTGCTAAAATGATCCAGAAAAACCATGAGGGAAAGCAAGTTACTAGTCTCAGAAATAAATGAAGGTATATTATTACAGATTTCCAAACATTATAAAGGTAATGAAGTGCAGTTTTTCACCTAATAAATCCTAAGCATTTACTCACTGGAAAAAATTAACCAGAAAATCTTAGAAGAACTTTAAATCAAAAATTAAACAAGGGGTCCCTACCCCTGGGCCATAGCACTGTGCCCACCCATGGCCTGCTAGGGGCCACACAGCGGGTCATGCTGAGCCAAGGGTGAGTCATGCTTCCTTTTTATCTACAGCTGCTCTCTGAAACTCCCACTCCCGCCTGAGCTCTGCTGCCTGTCAGATCAGCAGGGGCATCAGGTTCTCCCAGGACCCCACACCCTACTGGGAACTGTGTGTGAGGGTTCTAGGTCCTGTGCTTCTTATGAGAATCAGACCCTGAAACCATCTCCCACACCCTCCCCCAGCATAGGAAAATCGCCTGCTGGGAAACCAGTTTCTGGTGCCAGAATGTTGGGTTGGGGACTGCTGAATTAAATAAAGTGTCAAAGTGAAAACAGTCCTTGAAAGACATATATTACAAAAACTGATAGGAGAAGAAATGGAACACCTGAAAAGTTCTACATCTATTCGTAAAGTTGAATAGTGAAAAATGCTTCTTCAGAGAACAAACTGGTAAATTGTATTAAATGTGTAAGGTAGATATAAGACCAATCCAACACAAACTTGTTCAGAAAATACTTTCCAGCACAAACATGAGGCTAGTTTTATTCCTACAGCAAAGCCAAAGACATCACAAGCAAAAGCTACAGAAAGATAGCATCCCAAATATAACTGTCAATATTAAGAAACACGAGGGAATTGAGTCCATAACACATAAAAGAGATTATAAACCACAAAATGAAACTTATGTCAGAAATGAAATTAACATCTGAAGATCAATGTAATTCACCATAGTAATGGAATAAAAGAGAAAAATCACATGAATAATTCAGGAGATTAAAAAGAATCAATACCAATTCATGATGCATTTTTAAAAAAGCCTCTCACCAAATTTACATGGTAATTTTGTTAATCTGGTAAAAGTATCTATGAAAAGCCTACAGCTAGCATCATGTTGGAATAAGATTGAACAATTTCTCCCTAAGACAAGAACAAGGCAAGAATGTCACTATTTTTATCCAATGTTTTAGTAGAAGTACTAAGCAAAACAATAAAGCAAGAAAAGGAAATGAAAAGAATGTGGATTGGGAGAAAATGAAACTGTCTTACTACACAGATGAAATGATCATGACAGAAAATTCTTAGGAATTTATAAAATCATTACTAGCATTGATAAAAAAAATTTCCCAAGGCTTCAGGATTCAAAATCAATATACAAAAGTCAATGCTATTTCTATATACCAGAAATGAATAATGAAAAAAATTAAAAATCCATATTATTTATAATAGCATTAAAATATGAAATACTTAAATACATATTTAACAAAGATTTAAAATTATACCATAAAAACTTAAAACACTGTTTTTTAAACAATGTTGTGAACATTTAAAAGGCTCTAAGAAATGGTGACATATTTGTGGAGTAGAAAAATCAATAGTAGTCAGATATCATTTTTTCCACTTTGATCTACACATTCAGCTTGATTTTATTCAAAATTTCCACCATGCTTTTTAATAGTAATTTTAAGCAGATTCTAATATCTATATGAATATTTTTTAAAACCTGGAACATTTGAAACATTTTTTTAGGAAGATTAAAGTTTTGGGACTTAAGAGTACTTGATTTTTAATGACTCATTGTAAAGTTACAGTAATCAAGACAGGATAGGATAATACTGATGTAAGTAGAACAACATCAACCAATGAAATAGAATAGAGAATCTAGAAATACACCTAAAGATATATGGCCAATTAATTTTTATCAAGTTTCCAAGGTACATTAAAAGGGAAAGGATAATGCTTTCAACCAAAGAAACTAGGATAGCTAAGTATTTCTGGAGAAAAAAATCAAAGAACAAATTTCAACCCTTCCTTTGCACCATACATGAAAACTACTTCAAAGTAGACCATAGGTTTAAATATAAAATTTGTAGAAAAATGCATAGGAGAACATATTTGAAACTTTGGGAAAGGCATATGTATTTATTTCTAAACAAGGCACACAAATCTTGAAACATAAAGAAAAGGTGGTAATTTGAACTTTAGCAAAGTCAGATTAATACTGATCAAAGGAAGGCATTTCAAATATTATCACCAGGGAGTGACCATTAGACTACCCCTCCTCATTCTTGTAGAAAGAAGAAATCACCTCATTTAGCCATTGTACAACTGAAACTTAAAATCAAATTAGAAGCAAGGCTCAAGTGGTGGAAAGAATAGGGAAACATGTTTGGAGCAGGAGTCCGACCGGGTTACATATGAAGGGTTGCATGTAGCAGTTAGTGTTCATGAGTGCAGCACCTAAAACTGCAAATACTAAAGCAACTGTACCAAGGGTGAGGAATGGTGACATCTCAGTTCATGGGCGGGGGTGGGGGGGGTGGGGATAATTATCGTTCTTCCATCTAATTCTTTTCTTTCCATTTCCCTCCCTTTTCCCCTCCCTTCTTCCCTGCTTTGCTCCCTTCTTTTATGTTCATCTTTTTCTTATACTGAGTTGCAATTCTTTGGGGAGTTGGGATTGTATCTTCTACTTCTTTCCTGTCTTCCAACAACACATAATGCTGGACTCATAGAGGATATTCAGTTAGTTAATTATGGATGAGTAAATGAATAAATAAATATGTGTATTTAGTTGAGATACAAGAGAGGCTGGAATAAACTATATGTTAAAACCGTCTGCTGAAATAGTTAAGCTTATGAACTCCTAGGATCCACACAGAATTTTTATTTAATTGTTCTGGAATAAGGATTGGGCACTAGGATTTTTAAAATTTATATTGCGTTCTTCTATTCATGACATTTTATCATCTTGACTTTCCATAGACTTTCCTCATCCAAAGGTGTCTTGCCACACATGTTTATTTGAGAGAGCTGGGAAGTTTCGTTCAACTGGAGATGTGCCCAACTCAAATTCTTTTAGAGTAGAAGTAGAGGATTTATGAACATGGCTGAAAGGAGGAAGAGGAGGAGGCACATTGCATCTACTTAGAGAAAAATCAACTAAAAACACAGGTAATTGGAAGAAAGGGAGGGACATACATTCTGTTGCCAATACCAATCTGAAATAGACTGGTAGATCAAATAAAACCCAGGCATGGGACTTCATAAAACAGTGCATCAGCCCACACACAGGGCCACCAGCACCCTGGGCAGTGCCACACAAGAATCGCCACACTGTGAAGTCCCTAAGAACTGGTGGACAGAAAGCTGTGGCTAACCCACGATACACAGGATAGATTTGGGAAAGAAGGCCTCTTGCCTCTTTAGCCATTCTCCCCACAAAGGACACTTCAGCTGGCAACACAGAGCCTCCCCATCAGCAGGCAGCCAGCCTGTTTTCCTCTGTCCTGCACTGCAAAGTTAGGGACCACAGCAGCGCAGCTGAGAAGTGAATGGCAACTTGAGGGAAAGATACCCTGGAGAGAATTTCAAAGTGGAACTGAGCAGCACCCTGTACACTCACCCTGTGACAAACATTGGGACAGGGTAGAGAAGAGGCGAGGGAGGCGGGCAGAGGAGGCTGTGCAAAGACCTAGTGGTGCCAACTGCGTACAGCCCCAGGCTGTCCCTGCCTGAGGATGCCACAGCAACCCAGGGTAAGGAGGCTTGGGTGGGCCAGAGGGGGACACCCACAAAGCTGCAGGCTGAAGACTGGCCGAGCTTCCACAAGATCAAACCTGTACCCAGACATGGCGGGGGCACACAGCACAGTGCTGGGACACTACCTTGGCTTGGACACTGCCACAGAACTGTGGACTCCAAAGGAGTTTTATTTTTTATTTTTAGTTTTTTCTTTCTTTGTTGGTTTTGTTTCCTTTTTCTGTCCTTTTTTTTTGATTTTAACTTTATTTTTATCTTGTTCTACTCATCTTCTTTCTCTCCTCAACTATCTCTCTTGAGTTCATATTTTCATGTGAGTGAAAATCATCTCTTGTCTTTCTGGTTCACTCTGAGATTCTTTCTCTTTACCTTTCATGCTTTCTCTCCTGTCCTCTTCTCCAGTCACCCAAACCTTGGCTGATCATCTGCTGTCCTCCAGTCATGCCTCTACTTCATTGCTCTTCATCTATCTCTCTGTTTTGCCCCCTAGCTCTCTTAAATTTCCTCCTCCTCAGAGGGTAAAATCACCCCACTTAGGGGAAACTCATTGCATACAAGCTCCTGGTTTATGTTGGATCTTGTTATACAAATGTAGATCTTGCTCCTATGGTTAAAGGCACCAAGTTAAGTTACCACAGTTTTTCAGTTTTTAAGCTATGCTCAATGCTATTGCTATTGCTAATGGTACTACTTTAGCCAGGATGTCTTACCTGTTGTAATCAGTTGTTCTCCCTTGTGTGACAACATTGCGGTTGTCTGGGGCCATAACCATCACCATAGTCCAGTACCAAAGGACTGGATGCTGAGCCAAATAGACAGCAACCTCTCATCCTTAATAAGTTGGGAAGGTAAGAGCTTGGGATGGACACAAAGACCAAGGACCACATGTGCCCAAAAGACATCTCTGAGGAACAGACATTTCTTAGAGAAGCTTTGATACTAGCGACACAGCTATCTGTCATAAGAACTTTACAAGCATCAACACAGAAAACTAAATTAAAAAAATATAGAAAATGACAAGATGCAGAAATAAAATGCAATCCCAGACCTCCAGCCCATCTAGGACAAGTCCAGGAGACATTGAGATAGAGGCAATCAGAAGTCACCCACCTGAATTTTCTGAAATGATAGAAGCAGAAGTAAAAAAACAGATGCATGAGTTTATAGAGAAAATAATCTCTTCAGGTAAAAAAAAGAAATGATAAACTGAGAGACATGCTCAATGAATCTAGAGTAGACACAGATAAAAGAAAAGAGGAGCTTAGTAAAATGATAGAAACCATGAATGCTCAACATAGGAAAGAAATGGAATTCATTAAACAGATTCAAACAGATATCCAGGAGATTAAATATTCCAATGAATGGATACACAGTAGGCTGAATGAAGGTGAGGACAGAATTTCTAAACTAGAAGACAAGACTGCAGTTAATGACCTTGAAAAAAAAGATGTCTTAAAAATAGCAAGGGACCATGAAAAATCACTCCAACAATTGCAAGATGATGCAAAGAAGAACAGTATAAGATCAATTAGAGTCAATGAAAAAGTCAGAGATAATGCAAATGCCATAAAAAGCCTGTTCAAAAAATAATGGCAAAAAACTTCCAAAACGCGAAAAAAGAATTTGACACACAAATAAGTGAGGCATATAGAACTCTGAGTAGTCATGACCAAAGTAAATCTACACTGAGGCATATACTTATCAAGATCCCAGAAATTCAGCACAGAATATTAAAAGCTGTTGGAAAAAAGAAACAAGTCACCTATAGCCAATCAGAGTCACAGCAGACTTCTCAATTCAAACTCTTGGTGTACAACACAAAACTATCTTTCAAATTCAGTGTAGAAACAAAATACTTTCATGAAAAAGAACAACTGAACAAATTCATGACCACTAAACTAGTTCTATGAAGTGCTCTGAAGGACATTCTAGAAAGAGATAATGAAGACCACAACTCCAAGAACACCAATAGAAAGAAGCCACCAGGAAGGGCAAACAGTTAAACAGAGGGGAAAGACAGGGAACCAACAGCAGGAAAATAATATGACAAGAATAAGTCAATACATTTCAGTTATAACCATCAATGTAAATGGGCTCAACTCACCAATCAAAAGAAACCAGACTGACAGAATGGAACCAGAGAAAAGAATCAACAATTTTCTGTATAGAGGAAACACATTTAACTCAAAAAGAAATTCATAGACTGAAAGTCAAAGGATGGAAAACAATATCCCATGAGACAGGAACCCAGACAAAAGCAGGGCTAGCTATATTATTTGCAGACAAGGTGGATTTCAGCCAAGACTGATTAAGAGAGACAAAGAAGGTCACTACATCCTTATAAAGGGAGCAATCCAGGAGGAAGATATAACAATCATAAACATATATGCACCAAATACCAGTGCACCCAATTATGTAAAACAAATACTAACGGACATGAAAAATCAAATAAGCACCAATACAATTTTAATGAGGGGCTTCAGTACCCCACTGTCACAAATAGACAGATCAACTAGACAAAAAATTAACAAAGAAATATTAGAACTGAAACAAACCTGTGAACAAAGGGATTTAGTGGATGTCTACAGAGTGTTCTACCCCACAATATCAAAATACACATTTTACTCAGCTGCACGTGGGATGTTCTTTAAACTAGACCACACAGTACCCCATAGAACATGCTTAAGTAAATGCAAAGGAACTGAAATTATCCCATACATATTATTTGACCACAGTGCAATGAAATAGGGAATCAATGGCAAAAGAAACCACAAAAACTGCATAAACACATAGAAATTAAATAGCACCCTCCTGAATACCCAATGGGTCACAGATGAAATTAAAGAAGAAATTAAAAAATCTATACAATTAAATAATTATTCCAGTACAACACACTAGAACTTATGGAATGCAATGAAAGCAGTCCTAAGAGGAAAATTTATAGTGGTAAATTCTCACATCAGGAAAACAGAATGAGCTCAAATAAACAACCTAATGTTGAACCTCAAACATCTAGAAAAAGAAGAACAAGTCAAACTCAAAGCTCATACAAGAGAGGAAATTATAAAGATCAGAGCAGAAATTAATGCAATTGAGACTAAGAAAACAATACAAAGAATTAATCAAAGAGTTGGTTCTTTGAAAGATTAAATAAAATTGATAAACCTTTAGTCAACCATGTCAAAAAAAGAAAGAAAAGACTCAGATTCATGCAATTAGGATTGAAAAAGGTAAAATTACAGTAGATCCTATAGAAATCCAAAAGATTATCAATACCTACTTCAAGAACCTGTATCTAAGAAAATGGAAAGCACAGAAGAAATGGACAGATTCCTAGATATATATGAATTACCAAAGCTGAATCAAGAAGATATAAAAATTCTAAATAACCCAATATCAGTCAATGAAATTGAAGATGTAATTAAAAACTACCAACAAATAAAAGCCCAGGTCCTGAAAGTTTCACTGCTGAATTCTACAAGAAATTTAAGGAAGATCTAATGCCACTACTCTTTAAACTCTTCAATGAAACTGAAAGGGAAGCGGTACTCCCAAACTCATTCCTGAAAACAAGTAACACCCTGATAACAAAACCAGAGAAAGATCCAACCGAAAAAGAGAACTACAAGCCAATCTCTCCAATGAACATAAATGCAAAAATACTCAATAAGATACTGGCAAACAGAATGCAACAAATCAAAAAGATTATACACCGTGACCAAGTGGGATTCATTCCAGGGATGCAGGGATGGTTCAACATATGGAAACCAATAAATGTAATACACCATATCAACAGAGCCAAGGACAGAAATTACAAAATCATCTCAATAGATGCAGATAAAACATTTGACACAGTCCAATGCCCATTCATGATAAAAACCCTGCAGAAAATTGGAATAGATGGTCTTTATCTCCATCTGATAAAAGCCATCTGTGATAAACCAATAGTCAACATCATACGAAATGGTGAAAAATTGAAAGCTTTCACTCTAAAATCAGGAACAAGACAGGGATGTCCATCATCACCATTCCTGTTCAATATAGTTCAGGAAACATAAGCCAGAGCAATTAGACAAGAGAAAGAAATAAAAGGAATAAGGATAGTAAAGTAAGAAGTTGAATTATCATTATTTGCAGATGACATGATACTTTACATAGAAGACCCCAAAAACTCCACCAAAAGACTTCTAGATTTAATAACCAAATTCAATAGCGTAACTGGTTACAAAAAACTCTCAAAAATCAATAGCACTCCTCTACATAAATAACAAACTCACTGAGAGAGAAATTAGTGAATACCTTTCACAATAGCATCGAAAAGAATGAAATATTTAGGAATTGATCTCACAAAGAAAGTAAAAGATCTTTACCTTGAAAATTACAGCACTCTGGAAAAGGAGATCAAAGAGGACATCAGAAAATGGAAAGATATCCCTTGATCATTGGTAGGAAGAACCAACGTAGTGAAAATGTCCATACTCCCAAAATTGTTACACAGATTTAATGCAATCTCAATCAAAATACCATTAGCATACCTCAAAGATCTAGAGAAATCATTCACAAAATGCATAAAATCAGAAGAGACCTAGAATAGCAAAAACAATTCTGGGCAACAAAGACAAGGAAGGAGGCATCACAATCCTTGACTTGAAATTATACTACAGAGCTGCTGTGATAAAAACAGTGAGGTACTGGCAAAAAACAAAACAAAACAAAACAAAACAAAAAAAACAGACCTGAAGATCAGTGGAATAGATCAGAAGATGCAAAAAGAACCTCAGACACACTCAGCTCCCTTATCTTTGACAAAGGGTCCAAAAACCTTCACTGGAAGAAAGATAGCCTCTTCAATAAGTGGTGCTAGAAAAACTAGCTTTTCACATGCATGCTAAAAATTAAAACTAGACCCATGTCTCTCACCGTGCACTAAACTAAAATAAAAATGGATCAAAGATACAAATATTAAAACAGAAACACTTTATCTGCTGGAAGAGAGAATAGGTAAAACACTTGAGGACTTAGGAGTAGCCGAAGACTTCATGAACAAAACCCAGACTGCATGGGAAATACTACAAAGAATCAATAACTGAGACTTCATGTAATTAAAAAGCTTTTGCACAGCAAAAGAAATCATTAACAGAGTGAAGAGAACCCAAAGAGTGGGAAAAATTTTTAGCCAGCGGTTCCTCAGACAAAGGATTAATGTCTAGAACATATAAAGAATTGAAAAAAATCAGCCCCCTCCCCAATTTAAAGACCCAATCCAAAAATGGGCATCTGAGATGAATAGACACTTCTCAGATGAAGAAGTAGAAATGACAAACAAATACATGAAAATATGTTCAATATCACTGGTCATTTGGGAGATGCAAATTAAAACAATGATGAGATTCCACCTCACTCCAGAAAGAATGGCTAGTATGAAGGAATCAACCAGCAACAAATGCTGGCAAGGCTGTGGGAAAACAGGAACCCTTCTCCACTGCTGGTGGGAGTGTAGATGGGTGCAACCACTGTGGAAATCAGTGTGGAGATTCCTCAAAACACTGGGACTAGAGGTCCCATTTGACCCAGCTATTCCCCTTCTTACTATCTTCCCCAAAGAATTAAAAGCATCACACCACAAAGACACATGCACACCCATGTTTATAGTGGCACAACTTGTAATAGCTAAACCTTGGAAACAATCCAAATGCCCATCAACTGTTGAATGAATAAAAAAGATGTGGTTTTTTTAATATAATGGAATACTGTTTGGCCTGAAAGAAGAAAAAACTCGAGACATTTCTAGGTAAATGGATGCACCTTGAGAATATACTCTTAGGTGAAATAAATCAAACACACATGTAAATAACACGTTTCTCTGGTACGAGAAACTGAAAGCATAAATGAGGACCAAAAAGTATAATAGATATTGTGAAATAGGAAGAAATTGTTCAAAATTATACAGTGTGAGATACTTTGTTAATAATTAAATTGTTTTTTTGCAAAAAAGGTATGGTATTATTAGGAAATGAGAGATAGATTAGCAAGTGAAAATATATTCTTTTAAGATCTGGTACACAGTGTACTTACCATTGTTACTCCAATTATCTTTGTTATGAAAAATATTTTTTCATAGAATGGCTTTTATATTTTCTTCATTAATATCTACTTGTATTATACTAAAATACAAATAAACAATTAAAAAGGAAGTCGCGCATTTACAGTTGGAGTAAATGAAACAGAAATCCTTGGGACTTCTGGAGCTGAAGGCCTCGGGCTGGGATGAGCGGGTTTGTGGCAGGTCTGGAAAATGTAGGAAAGATGACTTTTTCCCTACCGTGCAATATTTCCAGTAACTGTGCCTATAAGGTCTTGGATGACATCCAACCTTATTTAACAGATCTCTAAGAGCAGGGAAGTGGGAGGCTCCTGTGTGGGGGCCGCATGCTGTGCACACCCACGCTGGACCCTTCGTGGTGCTCACAGGAGAGAAAGTGGGACAGCAAGAGATTGAGGGAGAAGGGAAGGGGCGGCTGTGGACTCTGCGTAACAGTGCTGGTGAGCTCTTTCTCCTTAGAGTTCTCCAGCTTCATCCTCAGGATGTTCTTGGCTTTGAGTGAATCTTATGTTTTGGAAGCCAAGTCAAAGGCCTGACAGTAACAGCTGCTAAAGACTCCCCACAGATGCAAATGAAAGTCAAACTCGCATGCATATGTGAAGCGGATTATCGACCAAATGTGTTATTTTAGCCCCGGATCTTTGCAGCAAAAACAGTATGTTTCTTGAATAATTATGACTTCCACAGCTATCATGCCTTTCTGTCCAGGACTCCAAGACGTTCTTGTTGTCATTCCTCCACTTATGAAGAAGGAAGGAGGAAAGAGGATGAATTATCTTTCCTAGTGGGATGGACCATCTTTTAGTTTGCCTGGTTTTAGCTCTGCAAGTCTCCTGGTGTCCCAGGAAACCCCTCCATTACAGGCAAACCATGACCACCCATCAACATAATGCTTCCCGTGTCGTATCTGATGGGCTGCCGAGGTGGCGGGATAGCGGCCTTCCTTGAAATGAGGGTATAAGGATCTGTTCACAAACTTTTATGACATAAAAATACACACTTTTAAGACAAAAATTAGAAAACATATGCTCAGGCACGTTACACACCATGTATCCACTGACAAGACCAAACTTCAGTCTAAACTTCTCCTTGATATCTAGGCTCATAGGCCCAGTACCTACTCAGTGGCTCCCCTCGGATAGCAAAAGGCAGATCACATCTGGGATATCAAAGTCCAACACCTGCTCTCATCCAAATCTTCTCCTTCCTCAGTCTTTTCATTTAAATAAATAACAGCCTCATCCTTCTAATTTGTGCAATGGAAAACTGTGGAGCCATCCATACGTTTATCTTTTTCCCTTATTTGAGAGCAGAACCATCAACACATCTCGAGTCCAACCCTCAAACTGAGTACCATCTTAACAATTAGGTTGGGAGAAACTTCTATTTTTTTCTCACCTTTGCCCACTGTTGCAGCCTCCAAACCAATCTTCTGCTTCCGACCTTTCCTCCTGCCACGTTTAGTATCAGCTCCAGGTTGAAAGTCATTCTTTAAAGATTTGCATGAGATTAGGTGCTTAGAGCCTGCTGATATCTCCAGAACTCGGTAGGAGCTTACAAGGACTCGGCAGAGTCTGCGTTCACATAATCTCTGCCACCTCCTCAGTTCCCCACTCTGTGCCTTTCCCTACCTTTCCCCAACTTCTCCGACCTCTGGTTTTTCTTCAGTTGGACTCCTCAGGTCCCCACCTGAGATTTTGCCCTGTTGATCCTACATAACTCACTCCCTCATCTAATTAAGCCAGCTACTCAAATTGCACGTTCTCAGCTCCACCCTGACCACCTTACCCTAATCCCCACTGTCCCATGTTCTCCCATTCCCTGTCCTTTTTATTTTTTGCTACAGCATTTATCAGTCTATGATATCATATTTTAAAATGCATTCATTTGTTTTATGCCACTTTGCCCTAGAATGTGGAATTCACGAGAGGTAAGATTTTTGTGTATTTGGTTATCAGTGCCTGGGAAAGTATTTGGCTTGTAGTCAGCATTTGGTGGTCACTGAAGAAATGCTCGAATGAGGACCTGGGTCAGCCCTACAAGTACCTTTTGCGCTTTACCAGCACTGCATCCTTGGGAAAGTCTATTGAGAATTCTGTACCTTTGTCCATAAAATCAGTAAAGCCAAACACAGTTTACAGTACTGTGTGAGGCTTAATGCATGCAAAAGATCCTGCTCCAATGTTTGGTGAATGTCTACTGCATCTAACTAGTTTTCCCAAACAAAAATTACCCAAATTTATTGAAAACCACAAAATTCATTTATATCACATTTCCTTTCCTGTTGCTTGCCCTCAGATATTTCCATATTTGTTTCTTATTTCCCACATATTTTGTTATAACAACAGCAATCATTTACCGTGGGCTGATCAGTTTATCAGTGTCGATATATTGGTTTCAGCGTCAAACATCCAGTTCTCCTTCTATCCTTTCTTCCCTCCCTTCTACCCTCCCTCTCTCCCTTTCTTCCTGTCTTCCTACTTTACTTCCTCCCTCCCTCTCTCCCTTTTTCCCTCCCTTCCTTCCATCCTCCTGCCCTTCCTTCCTGTCTCTATTATCTAAATGACCATATGTAAGTAATGCAAATGACTTAACAGACTTTAAAGAGACTTTCCCAGGAGCTGAACATTTAATTATAAAGCTGAAATGCGCAGTCTGATATGAAGCACAACTGACTCAGATCTGGTGTCAGATCCATGCAGAAATGAATGTTTTGATTATTGCAGATATAAAGAGAGGTCTCCTGGGAGAGGTAATACTTGATTTTAACCCTGAAGAAAAGATGGATGTATTGTTTAGAGTAATTGATGTTAATTGCAGCAATAAATAAACCCCACACTAACATGGGTGTAGCATGATAAATATTTATTTATTTGTTTGCTTTTGTCACAGTTTGATGGTCAGTGAGGGGCTCCTCTTGGCCAGTCCCCCCTGGCCAATATCCACAGGAATCTGAAGGTGCATCATCATCATCTATCCTACCTGGCTTCCAAGATGGGTTCTTGGAACCACTTCTATCTATAATCACTTGGTCAGAATTGGATGCCAGGACTCCCAGTGTGTGTGGGGCTGGACTTGAGCACCTTGCTAAAGCTGCATCCAGGGAGCAGGAAAGGGAGGCTGCTCCAGATGAGGGCCCTGGCAGGAGCCAAGGTGGGGGCTGGGAAGGGGCAGATGGGGACTGGCAAGAAGGACGCAGTGCAGAAATGGGCCTTGAGAACAGTGGGGTTTGCAGCAAGACTGTAGCTGACTAATAATGGTACTGCTGTTAGAATAACATATGCTCAGTGTAGAAAGTCTGGAACTACCCAAAAAACTAAATTGAAGAAATAAAATTACTTACTATCTACAGCAAAGAGAAAACACACTATATCTGTGCAGTCTTCATTTTTTGAGAGAGATGTTTTTGCATACATGCATACTTATAAAAATGTGATCATAGTCTGCATAAAACCTTATCTTGCAGACATTTCACTGGGGATTATATGTTTAACGGTTACCAAAACTCTAATTTTAATGGCTTATTTTTTGATTTATTCTTTCAATCTGCTAGTGATGGGAGCTCTAATCAGCTCTTAGTATGTCACAAACAAATACACACTTTCCTTGTTCTCATAGATCTTACATTCTGGTTGGAAAACTGAATGGTAAACAAGTCAGCATAAAAGCAGATGTGCAATTTCAGAGTTCAGGACAGGGAGAGACAAGGAGTGGAGAAAGGCTGCTTCATGGAGAAACTGCACAGAAGGTGTTAACCTCAGGTGGAGTCTGAAGCACCATTATGACCATTTGAGTGACACGTGGAAGGAACAGCATGTCAGACAGGAGGAACGGCATGTGTGAGGAGCCAGAGGAGCCTGCTGGCCACTGGCCTGGGTAGGAGACCCCTGGAAGTCTGTAAGTGAGTCACTAGCATGGCCAGCTGGCATTTGTAGCTGATCAGAACTTGCAAAAATGTATTCCGGGGTAGCTATGAAGAAGATACTGTGCTGCTCCTGACAAAGCTGATGGCGCAGTGGCTTAAACTGGGCTGAGACAGCAGGCCTACCATCCCAGAATTCTGGGAGGCTGAGGCAGAAAAGCAAATTCAAACCCAGCCCAGGCAAGCAAAATTCCTATCTCAAAATGGAAAATACCAAGGACTAGGGATGTAGCCCAGTGTGAAAGCTCTGGGTTCAATCCCCAACACCACCAAAAAGAGGAGGGAGGGGTCAAACAGTAGAAATGCTTGTCAAAACAATGGGCAGAGGGTTAGTTTAGTAGGTTCAATCATCTCAGAGGTAAAGAAATTCTGCGCATTTTATTTCTGCTGGCCCCCAAATGACACGGTTTACAGGGTTCATGCTTAGTCTTGACTCAGTGTACCTCACTCTGAAAGCTCTGCTCTATCAGGGAGCACAGTCAGGCTGCTGCCCAGGGCTGTGAGAAGCGTTTGGACACAGGGGACTGCTGTGGCTCGGGTCCCAGAGAGGGTGCTGTGGACCTCGGGCATGGAACTGGGGAACACCACGCTCAGCTCTCAGTCTCAGTACTCTCTGGCAAGCAAGGAGTTTCCCAAGACTAGCCCGGAAATGTGTGGGTCTCCTGAGGAGATGGAAACATCTATACATCAGACAGAGAGGTGCCTGGGGTTACAGGTTCATTAGTAATTGCCATAACAGGTTGTTCCTGAGGACGGCTGTGAGCTTGTAGGCTGACACGATGCACGTGGCGTCTTTCGAGAAGATTACAGAACATGTCATTCCTACTCTAATGGGGGTCAGGCAAGGACTCTAAAGTGACCAGTGCCTTCCCCTTTCCTCTCTCAGAGGGCACATGCAGATGATATGTTGGGACTGGCTCTCAGCTAAGGTGTTGTTTAGAAACACTCAGCAACAAAAAGAATAGAGATGAAATTTGCAGAGGGCCCTCGGACACAGAGAAGCACTGCACAGCCTGGAGCTCCGGCGCCAGTTACTCCCTCCGCATCTGCGTTTTCCGCTGTCTCCACCTGATCTTCTCTGACCCTGCCTCCTTCCCCTGTATTATTGCGGCCTCGGCTTCTCTCTTATCTGGCTTTTTATCTCCGCTCTGAGAGAGGATTCACACTGTCCCACAGGCCATGCAATCTTCCACACTTTAATGAAATAATAATTTAGTGTCTGTTTTTTCAAGACATTCTGCCAAACCAAAGGGGGAAAAACCCCAATTCAAAGCCCTATTTCCATAGTCTGTAAATGTAAAGAAGAAGTGTGATATAAAACTAAAAATTATCCAAAATGGAGGCTTTTTCAGTTTATATGAAAGATGCTTTCTCACCATGTTACAATTTCTATAGCAGTCTATACCAGGCTGACTAGATCTAGGCTTTACTTTTAGCTACATCTGACCACACAATGGGATTGTTCAATATCTCTTTGGTTTCCTAATTTAAGATATTTTTTATGACAGCTGAGAATTCATTAGAATCTGGAAAGGACTTCGAGAGGCAGTGTTTTCCATTCTCTTCTTAGAAAGAAGAGAAAGGTGAGATTCTCTTCTTTTTAAGTCTTTTTCCAAAGGAACAAAAGAGAAATTGCTATGAACCCATGAAAAGCACCTGATGGTATTTCATATTTACTAAATATTTACTAGGTGTCAAAAACTATGCTATGTAGGGCTGGGGATTTAGCTCAGTGGTCCCACCGCCTGCCCCACAAGTGCAAGGACCTGAGTTCAATCCCAGATACCAAACAAACAAAAAACCTATGCTATGCATTGTACAGACATCAGTTCATTTACCATGGAAAGCAGTCCTGTGAAATAGCCACTATTAGCCTCCTCTGAAGATCAGGAAACTGAGGTTTAGTTTCTCAATAAGCTGTTTGAAGTCTCAGAATTTGTAGGGGACAGAATCATGACTCCAAACCAAGCTGCTTACTCCACATTCCGTGGACAGCATGGTGACTGTGTGTCCTTAAAGGCATTTACCTCATCAATCTCCAAGTTCTTCACAGGATGCATTGTTACTTCCACTCTGA
Organism: Heterocephalus glaber; assembly: GCF_000247695.1. Next base: position 3,053,573 of record NW_004624807.1, read on the forward strand.
GAGAAAGAAAGTTGAGGGTTAGACATGAAATATTTAAAATTATGCAGCCAGGAAGAGTAATTTTGTATTTAGGCTCCACAGTGCCAAGTACCACAGCACTGTCCTCATCCTCCCGTCTCCCAGTCCCTTCCTTGTCAGGTTTTATGTGCTATGTCCAAGCTGTATTCCTCAGTAGTAGAACTGATCTCACTTTTTCTTCAATATCAATCTCAAAATTAAAAATCATATTTATTGTGATTTTAAAGCCTAATGCTTAGAACTGAAAGACATAGAAAGAAAAATAGAAACCAATTCCTGTCTCCACAGCACAGTGGTGTTAATTGGGTGGAAGAAGGAGTCTCATGATGAAGCTAAATGGCTTTTCAAGTCCATAAGAGAAGACATGTTGTAAAGCCAGACGTGATGGTAGCTGCATGTTTAGGTGACGTGTGCACCGCAGGGCGCAGGTGAGGGTGGCAGGGAGAGCAGATGGTCACGAATGCACCTTCATGAGTCTAAAGCTCATCATTAAGCCTCTCAAGAATTCGTTACTTGGGTAAACCCAATCTTTCCTTACCTGCCACTCCTTCTACATTTTCTTACCTCTTCTCCATTTTTCCCACATTTTATAGAAATGTTGACATCTAAAACTCTAAACAGTGTGAGTGAAGGAAATCTCTTCTTTGAAGTCCCGTGTGAGCTGAGCCTTTCCCTCAGACTATGGGGACACTCAGACACAACGGTGAAAAGCACACATCCCCAGCACCTACTTAGTTCCAAGATTTATCCTGCCAGCCAGAGGAAGTTGGTCCTGATCGGCATCCTAGGCAGCCTCTGACTCCTGCAGGACACAGTCCTCTTGACCTACTTATAAAGTCCTACCTGTGTATGCATGGGGTACAGCCGGGGAAGGATTGTGTAAACTGGGCTGATAAATGGGGGAAAGAAATGCGAAAGACTTGAAGGACAAAATTAGCAAAATGTAGATGGAAAGCTCTGGAGCAAACCTTGTCTACTTCACTGTCCTGCCTGGGACTGAACCCAGTGAAAAGTTCACAGCTGTAGAGAAACAGGCACCATTGTTTTACCTTTTACCCTTCTGTCAAATGTCAGACACAAATCCCATGAGACCAAAAGGTCGGGCCGTCACAAATGCCCTCTTTCTCCAATCAAAGGTGACAGAGAGAAGAAAATCAGACATGGTAACCTGGGGAAATTGTATCTCCTGGACAACTTCCAGGGATCATAACGAACAATTCAGAGCCACTTTTGTGTCCTTCCTGTTGTCACCTGAAAAGTTCAAGACATCTAGTTGCCAGAAGACAATGCCCTACAAAGAAACCACCATCAGTCTTTCCTGTTCTCTCTTAGAGGTGGTAGAAAGTTTTTCAAGAGCCTCCAGTCCCCCTGCTCCAGCCATGGGGCAGACGTGCCCCAGGGCTGGCGGCCACCCACCCACATGACTCATTCATCCCACAGGAGCTTCTAGGAGCTCTTTAAAAGGGTCAAACCGGCAGCAGGTAAGACCTGCAGTCACACCGAGGAGTGGGAAGCGTCCAGTGCTGGACCCTGGAGCAGGACATTTGGAGCTTCCACCCAGAGATTTGCTGTGGTCATTTAAGTTCGTTCCCTTTCAGATGCATTTCCTCAAACAGTGCTAATATTATGGCACACACCAATGGGTGTGGTGGGATGAGTAAGGCGTTTTCTGCTGGAGTATATCACAGATCAGCCTCCTGTAAAAATAGCTGTTGATTTGTGCCTCCCTTTGCCCAAGGAGGAAGTTGTAAATTAGAGATAGTCCAAGGAGAATAAAGAGAGAACCAAGAGATGGCCTCAGGAGAGTCATGCAGACCCTGAATAATAGTCTTTATTTTTGGCTACCAAGTTTCATCTTTCACGAGACTCGTTGTTCCAAACTCGATTTTGCATGGTGTATGCTCTCTGTGTAACAGTTGCTCATTGAGGTAAACGGACGGATGAGTGACCGGCTCACTTACCAAGCTGCTGGATGTTTTCCCCAAAGTGGTGGCCTGGTCTACCATGGCGGGTTCTGTCTATAAACCACAGAGCTGATTCCTTCCGAAGCATGACAGTAGCAAACTGCATGGAAAGACATCATCCTGGAAATCATTTCCACCTGAAACTCCTCAGTGCCCATCAGAATCTCACACTGGCAGTACTAGTTGGATTGTCCGAAGCCTGTGTCCTCTCCTACTCTGCTCAACCCCATCTGCTCGATGGCCGCCTTGCTGTGTAATCTCGCTGGCTATAGGACTGCTGGTGACTGACAGCCATTCCCTGAGAACACCGGGTCTGCCTGTAGCCCAGCTATGCATGGATGCTTCACGGTGACAGGAATGAGCACTGATGTTTCTCCAGGGACAGTCCCTGTGCAGGGTGTGTGTCTGAGATATGTCAGATGTGGCAGCCAGGGGACTGGCTACTGGGCACTGACACCTCCTGAGCCGAAGAGCAGCATGGAAACAAAGCAGCGGGTCCATGCACAGGCTGGCCTCCCTGCTGCTGCACAGGGTTCCTCCTCTCTGTCTGTTTGGCCAAGAAGGTGTTGCTGAGAGCAAAGAAATCCATCTGCCTCACCTCCTTTATTTTGAGTGGGCTTATCCAGTAATTAAATGTGTCTTACCCCCAAGCCCAGCTGGATGCCTTGTAGACATGCAACATCCTCTCACCTGAGTCCAGGGATTAAACTTCTTGAACCAAATGTTTGACAGGAAATATGAAGAGCAAGGAGGCAGGAAGGTAACTGGATGCTTGTGGCTTTGGAACTACCAAAACACATGGGGATCTAGCCACTGCCAGGAGAAGCTGCCCACTGAACTCAGACATGGAATTAGTACACAGTTTATTACCACTCAGCAGGTAGATGCAGAGGAGTGTTTCATTCTTGGGAGTTCTTGACTTTGATTTGTAAGGCGCAGTTCATGATGAATATTGAGGCGTCACAGAAAAATATCGGTCTCAATTTGATTTTCTCTGTTTATAAGTGAGAGAGACTCACACAATTTTCTATTATGATACGGTTACAAATGACTGTGTCCCCACTGGGGTGGGGGTGGGGGGTGGTTCCTGGTGGAGCCCACTAGTATTTTACCAATATGCAAGGCTGTATTAGAAGTGCCCTCCGCGTTTGCGGTGAGAGGAGGTCTTAATTTCTGTTATTACCAACTCCTTACCACCTGTCCACCACTTCTGGTCTTCACATTGTGGCCGTACAGCTCTGGGGAAATCCCCAAATAAGTAGTTCTTTTCCATTTGCCAGTGAGGCTGGTGAAGCTTCAGGAGGAATGGAAGTGATGCCATCTAAAGGGAATGTCTGATCACCGTTATTAGTACTAATAATAGGAAAGGACAGACCTAGTGGGCTGAGGTTCTAGGGGACCCTGAACACTGTAATTTAGCTCCATATGCTTCATCATATTGCTGGGAAGGTAGAAGGTGAGCAAAGATGTGGACCACTTCTGAAGAGCGCAGAGCTAGGCAGCTAGCACCTCTTTCTCCGTCTGATTCCCTTCTTGCTCCTTCCATCTGACCGCCCGGCAATGCCCTGCCTGCTGTTGGTCATTAATGATCCTGTCCTCATTTGGCCAGCTTCCTGAAATCTTCAGTACCGTGGGGGCTGTGTCTCTTCCAGAAATCCTGGTGTTAGTACAGGCCTGTTGCCAGTGACTCCTGTGGACATAAGGCCATTAAGAATTATACAGTCATAGAGCTCGTTCACACTGACACTTCAGTTTAAGAATGGGGCACAGAAGCCAGAGAACTGTAATCCCCTGCCCAGGTTCAAATGGGTAATTGTGGCTGAATGGGGAGGAGTCTCAGGCTGTTCCAACTCTCAGATCCCTGGTGGTTCTGGCCATTTAGCTCACCACCAGAAACTTTCATTGCTTCTCCTCCTAAGTCCACAATTAAGTTTCCCCTGCCTTCCTGTGTTCACTCACTTCAGTATCATCCTGCGGCTCATTTTTTATCCAACTTGTTTCTTATCATCCCTGTGCCTTCTTCTGTCCTGCTTCCTTTTCCCCTCTCTCCTGGTTTCCTGAGTATCACTCTATGTTTCTCAGTTCCCATTAGGGAGACACAGAATTGAGTGAACAGAAAATATTCAGCATTCCTTGCCAACATGGCCCAAGGGAAGCCATTAGGAGGCAGCTCTTCCTGGAGATATTTCTAAGGCATCTCCTATAATTATGGCTGAAATTTTAATATCAAAGGTTAAAGTGTTGTGGTTTTCTTTCTATTTTCTTTTATTTGCAATTATCCTTGGGAAGACAACATATCGGAGGCTGCCCCTGACAGTGCTTCCTGACCTAGATGGCAGGTACTGCACTGTATTGAGCTACGGAAACGTACTACCTCGGACTCTGAGAGTGTGGAAAAACAGATGTGGACAGGCAGACGGAGTGGGAAGCACAGAGCAGCGCCCAGGGGAGGTACTCCTGGAGGGCTCGGTCATGTGTGGATGGATTGGTGGGAAAAGCGACTTCGAAGGACTTTTCAGTGTGAAGAAAGGCGAGTAAGGGAGTGTGGCTTGAAGAAAGAAACAGACACAGGTTAGATACGTGGTAGGGACCAGGCATTAGAGGTGACAGCCAGAGAAACCGACGCAGGACTGAAACTTCACATTGCCCAATTCTGAGCATGTGGTCTTTTCCTCTTTGGACTTCAGTGTCCTTACCTGTGGAACACGGTGCTCGGATTCTCTTTTCTCTGTCCTGACTTCTGACTCTGTCGCAGCTGCATCTTCTCGTGCTCAAGGCCAAGTTCCACCTCGAGCAGTCTGTCCAGGTGCGACTCTTATGGCTTCACCACAGCTCAGCTAAACCATGTTGTTCCTCTTTCCTTCCGTGCTTCTCCTCCAAAAGGCCTAGCCCATTCTGAATCTTTCACATCAAGCAGATCCATGCATCTCTTTGAAGGCTCCTATTTTTTGGTTTTTACTGGAGGCATAAAGCCCTCAGGGCCGAAACCTTCCCCTCACTGTCCTTCCCTCTCTCCTATGCTTCCCTATACCTAGCAGGTTGAACTCATTTATAGTGTAAATGATAGCAAATCAGGAACCTCCTGCTGCTTATAATGATAACACTTCCTATAATTTGCATGATAAAATTCAACTGATTCAGACAGCATTTCTCAGGACAGATAGGTGACACCCTGGCTCCATGAGGGGAATAAATTACCGTCTGGAGTTCTCTGCCAACACAGTTGTAGATCCCGATTGGCTGACATTCAACCCCAAACAAAAGCACAAAGCCTTGTCTAATGGAGCAGTGAAAAAGGATATCTAGGAAATATTAACAAGTTTTGCATGGTAATTTATGCAAATGCACGCCATAACTCAGTTGAAGAGGTTCAGCTTACACCTATAGAAGGGAGTGCAGAGCTAAGGATTTTATGGAACTGATGCTGCCTCATTACAGAGCAGAGGCTGTGGGTTTCCATACAAATGAGCCCTGGAGAGACCCAGGGTGGCAATTAGTCCTCAGACCACCTGCACCAGTCCTGACAGGGTGCCCATTAAGTGCAGTTCCAAGAGTGCTGCCTACCACAGACCCCCGAATCAGAAGTGTTGGAGCAGGGCCTGAGAATCTGTATTTTATAAGCTTTTGTTCTTGCTTTGGTGGTCTTTATGCACACTGAGTTAGACCACCTGAGTCCGGCAGCCTGCAGCCAGTACTGTCACTGCCTAGGTGACACATGCAGTGGCCACTCTGTCCACGGTGCAGTTGGGTAAGGCACTTAACCTTTGTCAGCCTCAAGTTCCTCATTTATAAAATAAGGGGGAGATTCAAGTACCTCTTCAGTGTTTCGGGCCATGATTATTTTTAAAAGCATGGACCAACTCTGCAGCCAAACAGACTGTATATGTGGGTAGCCTGTTGGCAGCCTGTCCCAGATGGACCTCATGGCCTTGTTCCTCTGTAGGTCTACTGCCCCTCCCCCAGAAAGAGAAAAGGTGGCACAGATTCCCCAACATGGTGGTCCCAGTTTCTTTCCCATACCTGTCTCTTTCCAGATGGAGATGGTATTTGATCTATTGCTTCTACCGGGGAGGGTACTATGTCTAGACCCAAATCCTTTCTTTTATCAGTGGCTTAGTGTTTTGAAATCAAAAGCTATTTATACTTTAATTTGTTTGTGTTTCTTCTGAGAATGGCTATCTTTCCTACTCTCTAGTGTCTCTCTTAAATATAATGTGTAATTTATACATTATACCGAGCATGTACAATGGTACTTTTCACATGGTAGATTCTCAGTAAATGTTTATTAAAGAACATAGGACAGGTATCTTCTGGAACAGGGAATGAGAATGGAGAAGCAGAAGTTGTAGTGATATATTGTAATTCTTCAATATTTTAGCACACAAAACTAACATTTGTTTATACCCAAACAGGCTCAGGGTTTTCTTCGAATTATCGTGAGCATCACGTACTGCCCCTGAGGCAGACACTAAAGCATGCGTCTTACTTCAGGAAATTGGGCTCAGGTAGGGTAAATGACTTACCCCAATCTTCACATAGCTGAGTTCTAAGGCTAAGTTTAAGTCCTCAATCTTCCTGGCTACATAACCCATTATGCTTTCATCTCTGCCCTGTATTCTCAAGGTGGAGTCCAGCAAAAAGTTGTTAACCACCTGTTTCATCTAAATTGTTCTCCTCTCTACTTTACTGTTATTTCTTTTTCATCTGAAATTGGCTTTTCTGCTTTTCCAATGATTGAAAGGAAGACTGAGGCTTCCTGTCTTAGTTGTTTTCTCACCATTAAGACACAGTAGCCAACACCCAGGAGCCTAAAGGAGAAGCTTATCCTGGCTCTCAGTCTGTACACATTTCAGTCCCTGGCCGGCTGGCCCCAAGGCAGGGCCGCTGGTGAAGGGCCTTGGTGGGGGGAGTGCCCAGAGGCAAGAGAGCAGCTGGGAAGGAAAATTTGACCTCTCAGTCACACCCCAGTGGCCTGGATCTTCCAGCCAGGCTCCGCCTCCCAGCAGCAGGTCAGCTACAATGCCCCAGCTCTGATCACTCTCTACACGTCCTGCCTGCGGCGTGAGGTGGACAGACAGGTACAAAATGCATGTTTGCACAGGGAAACTGGCAAACATGGACTGAGCCACGACCTTGGGAGAGGAGGAATCAAGAGAACCTTCTCTGGCATAGCTGGTGTAGTTGGGGTTTACAAGGGAGTAGATTTAATACAGAACACATCATTTATAGGATTATTTTATAATAGCCACCTAAAAAGTCAAATGCGAAGGGGTGCAAGAGATCTGTCCACACGCTAGAGACAGGAAGAGTCCAGCCGAGGGCCTGGGTCCCACAGCAATGTCCTGCAGAAGTCCAGCTGAAGGCCTGGAGCCCACGGTAATGTCTCGTGCAAGTCCCTATGGAGGACCTGCACCGGGAAGGCCCAAAGGCCAGTGCTGGAAGCCAGAAAGCCTGCACCAGGGAGTGAAGGACCTGTGCCACCAGGCTGAGGGATTGGAGCCAGGAAGCGACACTCACGGTGAAGACCACAGCTCCCCTGACGAGAACTGCAGCCATCTTTGGTGACAGCGAGGACCCGAGCTCCTGCTATGAGAACAGCCAAGTTTGTATCAGGAAAACCAGCCGGGCAAGCTTCTCCAGGAAAGTCAGCAGCCAAAGATCTCATCCCCAGTTCTCTTTGTATGCCATTGGCAACAGTTCTCCGGTGGGTCTTCCACGCCCAGAACCGCACTGACTCAGTTCAGCTGGGCTTCCCAAATTGACCATGAGTTCATCCACCCCAGCCAGCCTGAAGCACGGAGCTCAAGACACCAGGAGGCTCATCTGCACTGCCACAGAGGAGGCCTGGCAGGTCCTCGGGGGCTGCGGTCTCCAGGTGAGTTATTGCCTTCTCTTTCTCCGTCCCAGTTTTTATCCTTGTTTCCCAGAGGCTATGCCATGTGTATTCTCTGGGTGTTTCCTCCAGCACCTTTCCTAATTTCTCAGGTTACATTTGCTTTGAGAGTAAGTGAAAGTAGCAAGGAAAATACAAGAAAAAAGGTGCTCCAGGCAGAGAAATCCACCTGAATAATGGCTATACGTGGCTCTAAGTGTCTGACAGAAGCCTGGCGACTCAGTGGAGAAGTTGTACATCTTGAAGTATAGCCATCATTAGCTACTCCCAGGCCCCTTCCTTCCTTCCTTCCTTCCTTCCTTCCTTCCTTCCTTCCTTCCTTCCTCTCTTTCTTTCTTTCTTTTTCTTTTCTTTCTTTTTTTCCTTCTTCCTTTCCCTGTCTTTGTGTGCTCACATGTAAGCACCCCAAGAGAGGATCTCACTATTCAATGGCCTTATTACTTCTGGTGAGCAGAGCAGTGGGCCGGGCCAGGGAAGAGACCAGCTGCTCACTCTCTGGTCAGCTTTCCACAGGGGGCTGCGTGCATGGCCAGCCTTCGGTGCTTAGTGGTTTCTTCTTCACTATCTTCTCCTCTTGGCCGATTGAGCTCATAGCCATTCAGCCTGTGCAAGCACCAGGTTCACCTATGAAAGAGTTCCCTGTAAGGCACAGTGCGTGTGCAGATGGGCGGTGGTAGGAGGGACAGTGAGGAGAAGATCCTATACAGACACAGTGTGAATGCAGTGGCTCCTGCCTGGCTAACTACTGCCTCCCCGTAGTGATAGACACACAAAGAACTTCCCCTAACATGCTCAGCCATGAAACTCAAAACCCAGCCTTGATTCCCTAAATTTTCCATCCTCTTTATATCAGGGCATCAGCTCATCTTAAAGAGTCTATCAGCCCGTCACCTGGCCTGCAACCACTCCCACTCCCGCTGACGAAGCAGATACCTATCAAAGGCAGGACACGTGCAGCCCCAAAGGTGGATCTTGCATCTTTTTGTGAGTCTAAAGCCACTTTTCCTCAGTCCAGATTCCCTGCCCACCCTGCCTCCTGCCTGGGTTTCGCGACACCTCTCTTTGAGACATTTAGCTTGCCTCTCTTTGGTTGCAGCGACGTTTAGTCTCGCCGCTTTCCTCTTCAACTCTTTTCTGTAACAGTGCTCTTCACTCCCCACCAACCCTCTGCATGGCCTGTCTTTGTTCTTCTCTCAAAGGGAGCTGTCAGCATTGAAGGCTCTTTTCAGGAAGGCAGAGAGGAGCCTCTTGTTTTTCTAAGTCACAATCAGATGCATTATTTGCTGTACAATCCTCTTTCAGGCAAGTGGCATACATAACTATGCAAAGGATCACATCGTCATGGGCTTAGGATAGTAGGACGTGTGTGTGTGTGTGTGTGTGTGTGTGTGTGTGTGCATGCGTGTGTGCTGGGGGGTGGTGGCACCGTTCATCACAGGAGGAAAATACTGTAGGACAAAGACAAAGACAAAGGAGGAAGAATAAGAACAAAACAGAATAGGAGCTCGGGCCAGGGAGACCCTTTGGTAACGGTGCCAGTGTCTGCAAGAGTTCAGCATCTTACCCTTGGTTAATCAGAACCTTGGCTAATACCAGAGCCTTTCAAGGTTCTCCTCAGCTCAGGGGTTGTGGGCGGGCATTGTTGTCCAGTGTGACATCCAGAATGACACACATCAAATGCCCCTGGGCTCCACTTTGGGGTGATGAAATCAGACCTGTCAGTGTAGGGACAAGCAGCCCAGGGAGGCCAGCTGAGGAGGAGAGGCGCCCTCCGCATGCAGCCTCTCATAGGAAATCTCACCAGGTGCCAGGCTGGTGCCCCGGGGCAGGAATTCAGCCTTCACTTTTCATTTGTCACCCCTACTTTAGTTCTATCCTCTATAAACACAGTCTAGTGACAGAAGAACAAGGAGATGGGCGGTCACCTGAGGCTGGACACCCTATTCGCACATCACCCTGTCTGGCTTTAGCTTTCACACCCTGTGCACTTCCTCAGGACACCCTGCATGAGCTGATGTTGACTGATAAGAGCTGGGCTCGGGACTGGCATTCAGTCCATGCGCAGTGTGACTTCCACGGCCACAGAAGCAAGCGCTGCAAACGGGTGGCCCATGAACTAAGGCTCAGCACTGCCAGTAGAAAGTGCTTCGAGGATTATTAACAACAATTAATGGGAGAGTAATCAAGTGTGAAAGGAGGCCAGGGGGTGATATGGACCATCGAATCTTACATTCCCAGTGTCAGGCTCTCGGGTCAAGCAATCAGTGAGCTGCCAACAGATTTGTCTGGGGTTCCCTGGGGCAAAAGTTAGAAAACGCTGGCTTGGTGACGATTCCAAAATTTGAATGCTTGACAGTTTCTCTCTGTTGGATTTAGCTCATGACCCTGAAGGGAGAGTGAACTCCTTCATGTGCAGAGCTTCACGTGGACTGGCCAGCCAGTAAAGCTGGGAATGACTTGAATTGTGTGATTTGGGGCCACTCATACTTTCTTGTAATCCAGAAAGTAATTTGCCTAGATTCAAACATAATACCTAATAATTTACTGTTGGAGATCTTGTACTTCAGATATTCTTGCTAAAATGCGAACCTCATGAGAATGATAGCATGCTGAGCATTATCAGGCAGTGTGATTGGATGGGAGTAATAACAAAAGCCAGCATGGGGCCAGATGTCACTGCTGTGGCCAGCAGCATGGTTACTGTGAACACCATAACCATCGTCATCTTCCTGACTGTCACTGAGTCCTCGTGTCCTGAGACGTTTGTTCCGAGCAGTGCTGTAGGCACGTGACATGCAGTGACCCCGTGACTTTCATGGCAGTGCTGTGCAGAAGGCACTCAGTTACCTTATTACCTCCTTTTTGCAGATAAGAAAACTCAAGCTGAGTATTTCAGTGAGTTGGCTCAGAATACCAGTTAACAAGGGTACATGCTGGAATTCTTGATGCTCCTCCAAATGCTCCAGGGTCTGGGCCACTCGCCATTATGCTGATATCTAGCAGAGCAAAAAGATGGGCCTTAATTTCAATCCTGGAGCTGTATGCACAATTTCAAACTTCTCTATGGCTGGTTCCATGTGTATGACAGCAAAAGATGAGCACAAAGGGGACCATAGGTCAGGTGCAGAAGGCAAGAGAGTTATCTGAGTGCAAAATTTCAGGTCCTACAAGAGTAAGTCCTCCACCACAACCCTGGGAATGAACACTTTGTGTTTTGTATCCTGAGCAAGTAGGTGCCTTGCTAGCTTCCTCTCAGGCTTGGCTTTAGTTGCAAAGGCTAAATGAGGTCCCAGTTTAATTACTTGTCATTGTGACTTAATGTGACTTAAATGCTCATCTCTTTCTTTTTCTTGAGATTAATATAATCAAATCCTTCTTGGAGCACACAGCTGATTACAATAAAGGGAAGAGAGCACAAAGGTTTCCTGCCTTTAGATGGGGAATGAAGACGGAGGGGATCTAGAGGCCCCATGAAAACCTTCACAGTGCAATTAGACCCACCTTGTCCCACTCGCTTGCTGTCCTGGCCCCACTCTGAGCCCATCCGCAACTTTCCCACCTCTGGAGGCAGAGACAGAGGGCTCATTTCAAGGCAGTGGAGAACAAAAGACCTGCTGACCCTGAGAGCCTCATGTTTCCAGGTCTCTCCCACACTGACTCTGGGACATTTCATGGCTCTACCACTCTGGTCCTCTACAGCTGCATCAGCGCTACACAAGGCACTCAGGTGCCGTGAGATTTCCTGCTGGGGTGTTCATGTCACATAAGCAAAATTACCCTGTAGCAGTTAAGGCATGAGGGGGCCTTGAGGATCATTTTTCACATCCTCTCCTCTCAAAGATGTATCTAAGGCCCACTGTCTCTGGTTTAAGGACCCCAAATAAAGCTAGTTCTTTTGTATCTTTTGCTGCTCACTGTTGTGGCTCTGCTTTTATGCAGCTTTCTGTACATGTGCTGCCAGCAAGGCTGACAATGGACATTCTAAGAAGAAATATTGCTTTTTCTAGAGAAAACTGAATGAAGCTCAGGGAGGAGCTCCCTCCCTGTCCAAGAAGCCCCAATTAATCTCTAAATAACCTCCATGAAGAAGAAGCTCTGTGTCATACCTCTCCTTGCCAAACTGGAGCTGGAACAAGTAACTGTGTGTGTATGTGTAAAGTAGGGGTGATTTAGCGCTAGCAGCTAGCAAAGTTGCTTCTCTTCCTATTCAACAAATTGCAGCATTTCCATTGTGAGGACCTAGTACAAGGCCGGATACAATACATGCTCAGTTTCTGAGCTTTTCACTGTCCTCTCCTGTTGTTTTGTGTCCTCAGCACTGGAGCTGTAGAGAGAAAGCTTGGCTGATCGTGACCATATGGATGCTGCATACATAGCAGAACAATTATGCTTTCAGGGACTATTGCTTTATGCATCTTTCTCTGCCTTCCGCATCTTCCTAATGATGACATAATCACACGACCACTTCTGTTCCCCATCCCTCAGGTTACCAAGCGGCTCCTCTAGGAGCCTGGCTACTTGCTAATTACTGGTGAAGTGTGATGTGAAGGAGCCCCCAGCTCTGACCCAGAGACTTGAGCCATGCCTTCACTGGGTGTTTACAGTGTGGTTCCCTTTGGGGATTCACCCTTCAGGAAGCCACCAGATACCAAGTGTTTTTGAGAGAAACGCTTGCCTGATACTATTGTCCCTCTCAGATGACTTCTTGGGCACAATGAATCAGATTATCTAGGAGAAATAGTGTGGAGGTGATTTGGAATAGATACATAACTGTGCTATCTTTTTATACCCCTAAATTATCTTAGATACTGGGAAATGTACTTGTATGCATCCTTCTCACAGTATGTTTGGGTGGGGTATGGACTGATAATGTAGATTCATTTGTCCTTGTTAATAGAGTCACAGTTCCATCAATATCATTGCACTCTAATTTGCAGTGATCCTGCAAGGTTATTTCTACTATCTTCATTTTCCACTAAAAGATGACCGGTCCAAGGTCACACAGCTAATCAGAAGAGACTTGAGACTTAAAGCCAGTGTGTTGATTTTATATTCTGTGATTGTTTGGTGATACCAAACCTACTTTCAGGTATTTCCTCAACATATGTTGGTACCCTGCTACCCAAAGCATGTTCCACGGACCAGCAGCATGGTCATTACCTGGGAACTTGCTAGAAATGCAGGATTCCAGCGACCACCCCAGACCTACTACCTGCATTTCACCAAGGTGGCTGGGTAACCCTGTGCATCTTGAAGTTGGAGTAGTATACTAGAAGTATAGTGTGACTTTAAGATGCCTTGCAGTCACATTAAAAAGTAAAGAGAAATGGGTGAGATGAATTTTAACAATATATTGTAACCTCAAATACAGAAAATATTATTTCAATTTCTGTCAATATAAAAATGATTCACAAGAAAAATTACATTCTTTCTTTTCTGCAGTGTCTTTAAAATCAGTGTTCTAACTGTTATGCATTCCAACCCAGGATAGATAGTTTCATTCTCTCAGAAATTGCATGCGACTCCCATACGGACAGTGTGAATGGTGCAGGGTCAAATCAGCCTTCTCAGACTCAGGTGGGAATCAGAATCCTTCAAGGGCTGCTCCAAACAGTGCCAGCTGAGCCTGTCCCTCCAGTCACTGGTTCAGGAGATCTGGGTTGGGGTCCAGCTTGACACATTTCTAACACGGTCCAGGTATGGTTGCTGTGTCCGGGCCTATGGACAGGGCAGGGTAACCACTGCTCTTGAAGCTGATCTCCACCTTCCCGGAGGTCATAGGATCCGGATTCAGAGGAGAAACAAAGAGCACTCTAGTGTGTAGGGTACAAGCATAACCAGAGCAAGAAGGAAGGCTTCCTGAACCAGAGGTGCAGGAGAGCAGCCGTCCCGGGTCAGGCTTGTCGTCCACGGGAACACAAGAGGTCTGGAGAGAGGTGCACCTGTATCTCTGCTCAGTGACTGCAGTGCCACTGCTATGCTGTCACCAAGGGTGTGGCCAGACACCTCGCCTGTGCTGTGCTGGCCTCCACTCGTACCGCCTCCTGTGTTATCCTCCTTGGAACTGGCCTCAAATCTCTCCCTTCTTCTATCTCTGCTCTACCTTTTCTCTCCTTCTCGGAGCCTTGCGGCAGGTCTCTCTTCCCAGGTTCTTCCTGTCCCCAGTTCACTCTGCACCCTGCAGCCAGAAACACCCCTTTAAACGATAAATCCATCCATGGCTCTCCTTTGATATAAACAAATCTGCTTTCTTTCAACTTCAGAATAGAATCCAAGCAATTCCCTCAGCCTTGAAGGCATATCAGTCACCTGCCACCCCCTGGTTACCAGCAAACCGCCCGGTCCTCAGCTCTGTACTCCTGGACACCGACCTCATCCTTCTTTCTGAGTAAGAAATGGGCACACTCTGCCCTTGGGACCCCCGGCCTGCACACGGAGGTCCCTCTGCTGAGAATTCTCTTTTGCCTCTGACTCATCCCCGGCAGCTGCTCCACTCTGTCTCAGTTTAACTGCTACTTCCTCCCAGAAGGTGGAGGAGACCACCGCTTGGGAAACAGCATTCACACCCCCTCTTCTTCAGAGCACTCGGATCACTTTGCTCATGCCACCAACACAGTCTACTGGGACTTGGTTATGAATATGTCTCCTGCCTCAATCTTCAAATCTACTAGCAGAAGGACCATGAACTTGTCTCATCTCCATATGCGCTTGGACCCAGCACAGTACCCAGCTCAGCAGTAGGTAGTGGCCTGTCATGTGTCCACTGTTAGCTCAATAACTCTGTCATGCTAATAAATTACGAGGACACAGACAACGGAAAAGATGCTCTTGGATATGTTTCCAGTTGCCACTGGATGAAGAAATGAGCTCAAAGTATTAATATCAGCATAGCATCTAAGCATGTTCAGAAATGGCCCTAGAAAACAGGCTGGCTGCATGGTGAGGCTCAACATCAGGAAGAAAACCGATCAGCCACTCACAGCACAGTAATCATCAAGAAAGCCAAACTGATGGCATGGAGGACAATTTTCATTTTCTTTTTTTGGACAATGGGTAGAACTTGATGGCTCCTTTACCATTTTAACTTAAACTGAATCCCATGGTTGCTTACTGTGGAATATTTAGACGTCAGCCACAATCTCCAGGCTGTGTCCTGTTTCCTGGCCTAGCTAGACCACAGCTGTGGACTCCTAGTATCTGTTCCTCCTGCATCCAGGTGCAGCGGCGTACACCTCGGGCAGGCCTGAAGCCGCGGCCCGAGGGGTTGATGGAGAAACCCCGCGTGGGACAGCAGGCGGCCTCCCATGCCTCCGCTGCTTATCCGGGCCCACCGCAGGGTGTGGGTCGGGGCTTCCCTGCCTGAGGCTTGGGTTCTAATAACTCAGCTGCAGTCCCACTGAGGGCCCCAGTTCAGCCATTTAGCCATGAGAGGAGAAGAACCAGCCCTCCCCATTCTGCGTCCTGTCCGGTGCCTGGTCCCTCCGGAGGGGGCGTCATGCCTGGACTGAGAAGAAGGGGGTGTGAGCCTGCACTGCCGTCTGCCTCCAAGCTGGCTCTTCGTGTGTGTGGGACCCACACATGCTCATGCTGCTGCCTTCTTCCTTCTTGTACTAACTTTAATAATGAAATATTGAGACCAGGCCGCTAATGAGCCTAAACTCCCTCCTGTTAGTTTATTTTCCACCGTCAGACTGTCACTTCAGAGTAAACTGCTTTTCTCTGGGTCTTGTTGGAGTGATATCACAGCAGTGTGACCCCCCCCCCATTCTCATTTCAGGCCTCTCTGATTTCCCCCAGTGCGGTTCCCAGGCCAGGGAGGCGTCCCAGGTGTCGTGCTAAGGCCTATGCAGTGCTTCCCTCCTGCGACGGAGACGTCACTCTTGTCACGCTCAGTCGGGTTACACCCTGCCACAATACACACAGCTATGACCCATAAATAAGTAAAGGAATAATACATGCGGTGTTGGGGTGTTATTCCTTAGTTCTACAGGAAAGATCTGGGTGCTGTGAGGCAGAAGGAGACCTGCCTTCGAGGGAGCGGCTAAGCCAGCAGAGGAGCTGCATCTCCGCCATTCACCGCCTTGCCCACTTCTGCCTGGCTCCTGCTCATTTCCTGGCGCATTCAGCATTTCCTGTCAGCTGGCGGTGTCAGGACATGAAAACAGCCAACATTAGGTGGATACTTTGCACCAACAGGACAGCATGCGTCTCAGATCTGCTCTCCTCTTCTGTTCAGAGACACTACACTGGCTTCATCAAACTGCCGCACTCCTGCGGTGTCCTCTGCTGTCCTGATCACAAAGAGCTTGGTGCTTCTGCTTCCCTTGCGTCTTCCCTGGCTCCCTTCTCTGCTTCGTGTCTTCCTGCTTCTTGTGAACCAGGACTTGCACACATTCACCAATATCCCAGCTTTGCCACTTGCCAGGTGATCTTGGACAACGAAGCCGACCTCTCCATGTCCACAACCTTGTCCAGAGAGTGCTGCTAAACACAGCATTGCCTTCCTAGTGTTTTGAGGACTCAACGTCCTCAAATTAACACATGTGATGTGCTTAATACAATGCCTCAGACATTATAAATGCTCAAGAGATCTTTTCGTCTCCCTTCTCTTTTTTTTTTAAAATCTCTCTCTTTCTCTCTCTTTTTTTTTTACCACTAAGAAATCTGACCTCAGAGAATTAGCTTTTACTAATCACCCTCTGTCTGTTCTACACACAGCAGAGTGTATCTGCAGTGTTGTAGCTGATGGTCACAGTGCTGTGTAGAATGACTGGGACCTATCGAGGAAAAATCAGTAATACTGAGCTTCCCTGTATTGAGTATTGTGGTATTTTGTTCATCATAGATTTTTGGCCTTAATTTGATTTTTAAAATATTGCATCAAAGTATCATTTATGTTGATTATTGACCATTTAGACAACACTTTAATTTTGTGCCCGAGGCAACCATGTCCTAGGCCTTGCTTGGCCCCCTCAGCCTCAGGCCCGCGGTCACAGAAATCGTTCTCTTCCAGTCCCTTGTCTTTTGGCCTTTTATACACTCTTGTAACCATGCATCCATCTCAGTAAAGGGCCACTGTCCCGGTGTTGACCATGTCCAGGGAAGGAAAAAGATAGCCAATTTTACTGAGAAAGGAAAAGTTTTGGGGACTGAACATGAAACAAAAGCAGGCAGTAAAACCTACTTGAGATCTTTGTGGCCTAGAGGTCAGCTGTCAGGTCTCCCCTCTGACCTACACTCACGCCTGGCCTCCCCGGAGAGGACGTAAATAGGGATCAATGGGAGGCCACGGGACTCATGCACCCTACCCTTTGGGTGGAAGGTGGCACCAGAGGAAGCACTGGACAGCAGGACCCAAGCAATGTAGCTCTTGCTTTCTTACTTCCACCCAAGCCAGTGTGATGACCCCTGGGATTAAGCATTTTATGGGGTCTCCTACTGTGCCCCATTTTCAAACAGAGCCTGCATGATATTTGTCCCTTCCAGTTCTTTTAGTTTAAGAATACAGAGGCCTGTGGGGGTCAAAGGAGAGGTGTGTGAGCTTCCAGGATCCCTTGCTTCTACATCTGTTTCCCCTGACATTGTTGAAAAACTCTCATAAATTTGAAGCTTTAAGGTTCAGAGGGATTCTTAGCACTATTCAACATGCCCTAGAAAAAGCTACTTTCTTTTAAATGTTGAGACTATTCCATCTCTTCCAATCCCGCATAATCCTCTAGCTAATCCTGCCCTAATGGTCAGAAACAGGCATTGTTCAGGTCTGACATCACACAAGCCACTAAGCAAGACAGGTGCTTATTAACCTGAGCAAGTCCTTCTTTTCCTTCAAATTGATTGTGGCTTGAAGCAAAGCGTGTAACACCTTTGTTCCAATTTGTTCTTCCAATATTTGCAAATATGCCTGAAGAATATATATCTCTATATAAATGTCAGAACTGAAAGCATCAGACCATTTACCCCTATAACATTTCAGGGTCTCTCCTGGTACTGAAATCTCCAGGACAGCGATGGTGAACCTTTTAGAGACCGAGCACCCAAACTGCAACCCCAAACCCACTTATTTATCACAGTGCCAGCTCTGCAATTAAACCTGAAGGGTGAGGTTTTAGTTCAGAAAAAAACAACTCATACATTAACATCTTTTGTCTTAAAAGAAAAAAACAATAATAGAGCTGTTGGTGCTACAAACAGGTTTTATTGAAAGGAGAATTTTGCATTTGGAGTGCTTTTGTACAGTGAATGTGCTCCTTGCTCTTGTGTGCATGCTGATTGTTTGTCAGACCTTGGCTAGGACCACTTGGCTCTTGTGCTGACAGAGGGCTCTCAGTTCCCACCGAGGCACACATGCCTTAGGTTTGCCACCACACTCCTGGGCAGTGGTCCTCAAACTTCAGCTTATATCAGAGCCACCAGCAGGACTCACTGGTCCAAATGTCCAGGGCCCATGCTTAGTCTGAGTTTCAGTCAGTCTGGAGTAGAATCTAAAAGGGTGCATCTGTAACAGGCTTCCAGGTTTGATGGTTCTGCTCCCTGCCACTGTTACTGGACTGGAAGATCCCTAGAAATTAGTACTGAGAAGTGAGGTCGCTGTTGTGACTATACCTGATGATGTAGATCAGAAACTTTTGGAAAAGGTTTGTTGGAGGGATTTGGAAAAGTGTGGTGAAGGAAACTGAGAGAAAGCCTAGAATGCTGTAAGCAGAGCTTAGCTGAAGTTTCTGACAAGACCGTGGAGGACCAGGATTCTGATGGAAATGTAGACAGCAAAGATCTATGCTCATGAGCTCTTAGATGGAAATTAAGAGTCCACTGGGAATTAGACTACAGGAGACTCATGTTACACCCTGACAAAGAACTTAAGAGCATCATGTTCATCTTCTAAGGCTTTGTGAAAGGCTGAATTAAAGGTAACGAACTTGTTTATCTAGCAGAGTAAATTTCAGAGAATCACAGCATTCTGCAGCAACCTGTGCATTGCTGGCTGCTCTTAGCCAGATTTATAGCAAGAGCTGAGGGCAAAAGCTCAAAGCAAAAAATTTGAGAAACTTGTAGGTTGCCCAGAAAAGGAGGATGTAGCTACTAAATAAACTAGTGATATTAAAAAGAAGTCAAATATTTTGCACCAGGGTAATCAGAAAGATACTTTAAGGGGATTAGCAAGACCCCACCCATCACTGCCTCAAAGGTGTAATGGGTAAACTTGTTTTAAAGACTTTTCACTTCAGAAGAAAGCTGCAGGGTGCTCTGCTTACATAGGGTCCCCAGGAATTACTTCCTTGGGATTTGTTTCCCTATGTTCAGCCGTCAGGGCACTCAGAGACCATTACAGCTGTGGTTTTCATGGTGTGCAGACTGCTAAACTTGTGGAGTCACGGAGGCTTACACCAAGATTTCAAAGGAAATCCTGGGAAGCCAGGGAGGATGTGGCAAAGTCATAGTTGCTTCGAGCAGCCGAGAGCAGAGTGATGCCTAATAAAGCTGTGAGAGTGAAGCCAAAGCCGGCATGGAGACCCCTGGAAATCAGAGATGCCATGAATGGGGGAGGCAACCACGGGAGCTGCCCGCCCATGAAAGCGGCCCACGGGCTGCAGCCAGTATGTCACAGAGGGGCCGCTCCCAGGTGTTGCACTAACAGCTGAGGAGTTAACGTTTGCACTGCTGAATTTTGGTCTTCTTTTAGTCTGACCCTTCCTATATACACTCCTGTTCCCCCCCTCCCCATACTGGGAATCGAACCCAGGAACTCGCACTTGCCAGGGAGATGCTGTACTGCTGAGCTACATCCTCAGCCCTTTCTCTTTTTCAGAATCAGAATATCTACTTTGTACCATTGTGTCTTCACAGTGTGTGACTTGCTTTTTGATTTTTACAGGGGTGCATAGCAGAGTCTGCCTTGAGTCTCAGAAGAGACTTTGGATTTCTCAGCAGTGATGGAATATTTAGAGTCTGGGCACTTCTGGAGAGGGACTAAGTGCATTGTGCATTGTGAGATGGGCATGAGCCTTTGTGGGGTCAGGGGTAGGATGCTAGTATTCCCCCAAAGGATGTGTATGAGGAGCTTGGTTGCCAGCCTGTGGCACTGCTGGGTTGTGGTGGAAGCCTTGGAAGCCGGACTTACTGAAAAGAAGTTGGATCAGTAGCAGGACAAGTGAGGGGAGATTGGGAAGTGGGTCTCTTCCTTTGTCTCTTTTTTGCTTCTTGGTCACCATGCAGTGAAGAAGCATCCTCCCTCCTCCACCACACACTCTCAGAATGACATGAGGAGCTGCCATAGGCTCAAAGTGTCAGGGCCAAGTGACCATGGCCGAACTCTGAAACTATAGGCAGGATAAAACTTTTCTACTTTGAAGCTGATTATGTCAGGTATTTTGTCATAAAAACAAGAACATGCTTTGAGGACCACCTATATAGACTTCAGATGTTGAGTAGGTCACAGCTCCAGGCTGGTGCTTTCCCTGGTCTTTGGACTGTCCATGGATTCAGGCCAGAGAGACAGCATCTGTCCATCCTCCCAGCTGAGGTAGGCTGTATTCACATAACTTTGATGATATCCTATCCTGTATCATTCCTGTCCTCCTCTATACCTTGAAGTCTTTTCCATCCTGCTGCTGAGTGGGGAAGGAATAAGAGGCCGTGCATGTCACAGGTAAGACAGCAGCTGGTGTTGTCTAGAGGGTGCCTAATAGAAAACAGAAATGTGTTTTGGTGAATTTATAGCCCTTTTGATAAATTTATAGCCCTTTCTGCTATACTCCTCAAGAATATTCAAGAATTCTATTATGTTTTATGAGAATTACTCAATTAATGTTTTCAATTTTCCCTGTTGCATTGACAGCAACTGTATCCAAGCCTGGTCGCTATGTCTGGTGTTCCTGCCCTAATTATTTTATCACCTGGGCACACCTGTTGCTACCTAGAAAGTGCTCCTGCTCTCTGTGGGGGGTGTGGGGATGGGTGTCAGTGGGCAGCGAAAGATCCCAGTCCTCCATCCCAAAGCTGTGGTTCCCTTCCTTAAGAACATTCAAACAATAAGGCACAATTCAACAGCTCCCTTTCACTTTAGCTACCCTCTATTTCTCATACTCTTTTGTTAATGAGGGAGAGCACAAATAGATGGGAAGTGGAAGGGAGGAAAACATACAACATTTCATGCTCCTTTTTCCCCACTTCATTCCTTCTTTTTCTCAATTATATATAGTCTGTATGAGAGCATGAGAATGAACATCTGGCTGGAGGTCAATTTTTGTTGCAATCAGGATTCTGACAAATTGGGTGATGCATAACTATGTATGCAGCAGAGATGCTTAAAATAGCCGGCAAACCATCACCTGCACACAGACATATCATTACATAGGATGAAATAATGTCACTGTGTGTTGTGTAAGGTTAAAAGGGAGACATTCACACTGAAACCCATTTCCTTCCCACCGCTTCCTGGAGTTTACAGGGGAAAAAAAAGCCATGAAGTGTTTTCTGGCTGCTAGCAATTTTGCCCACATGTATTTTGTACATTTCTCCATCCCTTCTGGGGCATCTAATTACTGGGTAGAAAGTCCAAGTCACTGGAAATAGCTCCTCTGTAAAGCTTTTGTATCACTTAGAGACCCTTAGGGCAGGGAGCTGATGTACTAAAGTCATCTCAGAAAAACAATATCCTGTTACATGTACATAAGGCCTTATGCTTTTTGTAATAACTCAGCATACATTTCTCCTTCAATGTCATTTATAATCTTTCAAAACACATATATAGAGGTTTCTCTTTGTTCCCAAAATACAGAAGTAAAAAATGCCATGCAAAGGGGTGGAGATCACCAAGGAACCTGGAGAGGGAAGTAAGTAGGACTTGAGAATTGATGCAGCTTTGCTTCATGAAATATTGGGCCCAGATATGTATTAATATCCCCTCAGCCCCAGGATTAATGGATCCCTTTTCTAATCTCCTGCTATAAACCACCCAATAAGAGTGACTTGTGAAGTTTGTGGTTATTTCTCGTATAATGGTAATAAAATTCAGGCCAAATTGACCCCTTGGATAAAATTTTCAGTATGCTCAATCAGCTTACAGGAATTCTAATACAATAAATACACATTTTAGACATGAAACTATTTATCTACAATGAAAATGACAATGTCAAATATCGTAGACATAGCTTAAGCAAGCAAAGTATCAAAGCACTGCCTGGCGGCCTCTCTGCATTCTGAAGTGAGAAAAAGTCTTCCAACAACTCGTGTATGTTTCTGTCTGCTTCTCAGTCGCATTACTTGCCAGGACCAGGTATCCAGGGAAGCCTAAGTCTGATTTATCACAGAATTTGGTAATGGCTTTAATGTGCTACATCTCAGTTATATTTTTTTGTTTCCATAATACCTTATAACCATGATTGATAGAATGAATATGTCTCAATTTTGAACTTCAAGTTCCAGCAACTGTTCCTGCTATATAGTGGTATATTATACCAACAGTCTGGGCATGCTTCTGAGATCTCACTATGGCAACTGAATATATATTCCACTAAAAAGTATTTCTCTATCTTTATGACTATAAGACAAATCACATGTAAAAGAACACAACACACAGACAAGCTAAAGCAAAGACAAAGCACTAACTCCTTCCTTTCCTTTTCCCCAGAACGTGCCTCCTTCTCTATCTGTTTACACAAAATTCTGCCTTAAATTGTGTTTGCATTATTACCAAACGGTGGCTGATCTGAGCCTCAGGGACCATGTCGTGGTGTTTCTCGTGATCCCCCTCAGCAGCTTGGGGTTCAATGCCATCATGGTGCTGACTAGCAATTTGGGCTTTGTCCAGAGCCCTGAGCCTCATCGGCAGTGTGAGTATATTTTTTTCATAGTCTATGTCGCTACATTAAACTCCACATGCTTTCTTGCAAGTCACTAAACCACACTAAACCACACTTGCAAGTCACTTACCACACACTAAGATCACGGTAGGATTGTTACCCAGAAAGGTGACGCAAGTCTCCTGTACTCAGCATCTCTTCGGCTTTCACTTTTACAAAACTAAGTTAGGAAAAGTGAGAGTAGAAGTCTAAAGAAGACACAGTAGTTTGTTATGAAACTATGTAAAAAAATTGCTACCCTATGTCTGTCAACAGATTGACATGTTTTATGAAGTGCAAATGATAGCCCTTAATGTAAGTACTAACAAAATTACAGTTGGAGACGTTTTTAGAAAACTAATATACTTTATAACATGAAATATATTAAAATGTCAGTGTTTTAACCAAAGTTTATAAAAATATATTATAGTCATTTATTGAGTTTATAAAACACGTTGTGAACTAACAAGATAAAAGATGCCTTATAAATACAGATGCTGTTATTTAGAATGTGCATCTGATGCCTGGGCTTATCAGGCATAGACACGTGACACATTTTTCTCTTTTAAGCACAGTGGTGCTTCATTTTGGAAGGCAAGTAAACTATCCTAGCGATGGTCAGCACACATTTAAGCAAAGTCACATGTACTTCTGTTCACGTACTTCATGCAGTCTTGTACACCTTGACATATTTTTGTCTAAGAAATAAGCTTACACATCCAGTCCTGCAATTGTCTATTGCACTGTAATTGCTGTGTACTTAACCATAACCCTCATGACACGCTCAGCTCCAGGAATCGGGCTGAGTGCATTGTGTTCCTTTGTGGGGTTGATGCCTGGCTCAGAGGAGGACACACGGTAGGCGATCCATAGGTGTGTGGGAATCAATAAATGAAATAATGAACGAATGAAGCCTGACTGAGGTGTGTGGACCCATCCTCTAATCACAAACTTGGATGGTAGAGAGAGAATGCCTTTCCATTCGTGTTAGCCTTAAAGAATCAGGCAGGCTTTGTAAAGTAACTGTTATCAGCCACAGTTTACAATCAGGCTTCTTCACCACGGACAACTTTGCTGAGCAGAGAGCTCCGAATTCAGGCCGTGTCCTGGGCCCTCTCCTCCTGGGGAGAACAGGCTGTTGAGGAGGAGACTTGTGCTGCACAGTGTTGGGTAGAGACCCATGTGGCTGAGAAGCCATCATAGGCCAGAGTACTGGCCTATGTACTGAGTTCTCAGTGTTCTTTGTGAAACTGTCACCGTGCAGGACAGTCCTAGGTCAAGGAATTTCAGGAAACCACAGCTTCTTCACTAAAGCCCACACAAGCCCAGCTCTAAGAGAGGTGAGGCATGATTTAGGCATGGGAGATGTTTCATTTTGCTGAGCACACTCAATTCGGGGAGACATTGGAAATGGCTCTGAAGAAGCCAAGGCCGCAGCCTGCCATATGTGGTGTGCTACCACTAGCTCAAGTCTAATGGGCTACAGATTCAAAATGAAGTCCAACTGAAAATGCAGTTACACTGTAGAAAGTTTGAAAACTAAAGAACATTATAAACAAGGACTGTTGTCATGCCATAATCCTACCCTGAACATGTAGCCACTGTTTATATGTTGAATTTCTAATTTATATACACATCTGTACATATAACTAAACACATATTTATGCATACACATCAAAAGCACACACATATAAATGTATTTTGTTAAAAAGCATGGTCATATTACACCACTTTGCATTTTTCACTTGGATTAATTAATAAAGGCTGAGATGAATTCAAAATAAATGCATCGAGTAACAGAAATTCTGCTCTGTCCAACTGAGAGTGAAATATTCCTAAATTTCAAAAGTATCTTAAAATCATTTATTTAAACCTTGCCTGTCTTTCTCATTCCATGGATTAGGAAACAGATTGCTTTTACTTCTGTACATGGCAGCCTGTGTCCCCAGTGGGACAGAAGCATGGGACAGTGGTAACAGTACCAGTCCTAGGGCCAGACACCTGTGCAAATCCTGACTGTGTCGCTTATTAGCTTGGTAATGTTGAGTAACACATTCAAATCCTAATGCTACCATTTCCTCCTTAGTAACACAGAGATGACAGTTATGCCAGTCTCATAGGACAGTTGTGGAAATTCATTGTGTAAGTATATGAAAGGCATTTTGGACAGAGATGGGTGGCTAGGATAGATCTTAGCTGATATCGCTTATAATGCGCCTGTCTGTGCCTCAGAGAAAATTCAGTGACAAGTTCGTGGTCATCTGGAATTCCTTTCCAACGTCTCCCCAAGAGTTTTAAGTGTCAATATGAACAATGTGATTTTTCTTTCAACCAATCAGTTGATCAGAAAAAAAATCTCTGGTCAAATGTATTAATGAACTAGGTTTCATGGAGTTATGAGAGAAATTTACAGTACGGCTTACAAATTTCACTGTAGAAACAAAACTTAGAAATGAAGTAATCTTGATAAATGTACTAGCCAGGTATTTAGCCATGTCGATCTAACCATGTAGTAAATCACATGTAATTAGTTTTGATTATGACCCTTTAAACAGCGTCTGTGCTAATGGCTCTCATTGTACAGAGGCAGAAACAGACCTGAAGAAGCTGCAGTCTGGCTTAAGGAGCCCGAGCTCATCAATACAAAAGAGCCAGAATCAGATTCCTAATTTCCAGCCTGATGCCCTTCTCCCTGGGTAGTGGCTACATCCATGTAACAAGGTGCTATGTTCAGATTTGGAAAGTCTCCTGAAGGCTCGTGTGTCGGAGACTTCCTGCCCAGGCTTGATACTACTGGGAGGTGGGAACCTTTATGAAGCAAGGCCCGTCGGGAGGCCTTAGGTCAAGGGGTGTGCTCTCCAAGCTGACCACAGAACCACCGGTGTCGCCTTTCTCCTTTTTGTGTGTTGGATATGAAGCGAGGGACTTGCTCTACTACACACTCTCCACCATGGCATGCTTCCTCACCACAGGTTCCAAACCAGTGAGCCCAGCCAACCATCTAGTGACCACCCAGATACAGAGAAGACGAGGGCCCGCACTCCAGCAGAGGGTGGTAGGACACGTTCAAGGGACAGTGACAGGTCTGGGAAGCCTGACATGCATAATCTTAGATGGACAGACTTACTGTTCCTAAGAATTCAGTTTTCATACTGGAGACTTCTATCCTAAAGCAAATGAAGGGCAGTGGCATCCACACTGCTCAGAGCTAGCAGCAGGCAGCTCAAGGTTGAGTAACGGTATTTGTGCCCCATTTTCAGATTCAGGGACTTTCGTGTTGTGGACAAGAACCTGTGGAGGAGCAGGCATGGGAATCATGCTGCCAGTGTGGCTCCATGTAGATCCTACACTCTCATCTTTGTATCTGTCCAGTAGTCATCATCACACCATCTTCCTCGTGGGTCACTTTTCTAACAGGTATGAACACGAATGAGCTGTGTGTTGTGAACGCTAAAGGGTTGAACTTTTGACTGATGACATTTCTTCAGCTTTCACTTTTACCAGTAAAGGTGGCCAGTGAAGCCAGCTGAGCTCACAGTTCACTCTCCTCTCCCAGAACAACTGAAACTGACGTAGCCAGGGCCCATCTGGAATGGCTGCACCAAGGGATTGAGAGGTTTTCTTGGAAACCATAGCACAGTTCATGAGCAGCTCATGCACTGCAGTGACTGATTAAAAAATACAAGATGAAATATTGCAGCTATCTATAATTCCTGCACATGGCTGACTTCTAATGAAAGGGTAAAGTTTCTGAGGGAGAGAGAAGAAATGAAGAAAAAGGTTTTTTATCAATTTCAGAGGAACGCTTTGATACAATCCTGAAAATTTTTTCTTGGTGGAATATTTTCTTTTTATTACCCTCTGTCATACAGTGTTTGTTTAATTTCCCCTTTTCAGCAGGTATATATTTCAGTTTTTAATGTAAAATAACGTCGTGTTCTCATTGGCTTCCCCACATAATTTCATTTCCTATTTGCTAGCTTCTCCTTGGAATTTGTGGTTGTTGTTGTGTTGTTGTTGTTGCCAGGAATGAGAAATTTCTTCTGTTCTTTTGTTCTCCAACCTTTTTATTTGAAAGGGAGAACATGACCATAGGCAATCTAATTTCCCTAGACTTTAATTTCCATATCTGCCACAAAAACAAATGTGATTTCTGCTTCTACCTCCAACACTTAGAAGCATAATATTACCTCCATGAAATATTTCCTCCTAAGTATTTTGGTAAAAGTATTATTAAAAATAAAAGATCTGTGTACAATTACAGGGTGTTCTACACCATGAGTGTGGAGGGCTTTGCAAGACCATGCTGAGAGGAAATCTCTCTAGTTGCTCTCTGGGCTTAGTGACCCATATTTTTCTTCATCCTGTGTTCTCTCTCTTTCTTCTACTCTTCTCCCATGGTAGCCTCCCTCCTGGTCATTTTCTCATATACCTACAGCTTTGCTAATCCTTTAGTGCTTCCTGGGTCTTGCCAAGAAAATAAAATAATAAAGGAATAAGAGTCTTTTTTTTCCTTGCTAGCAATGCTCCTGCCAGCTTCCTATGGGGTCTCACTTTCGGGTGCTCCTCTACTGAGACTCTGAGGCTTGACCTTTGTCTCAGCCTCAGAATAACCTGATGTTTAGTTCTGGGCCATCTGGCCCAGCTCTGGAGCTCCAGATAGCTGGGAGCATCCAGGAATGATCCAAAGTGTGAGGTTGCAGGCACCGGTCCTCCAAACCCCAAATCTGCCCAGAACTTCTGACACCAAGTGCAAGCTTGAGAGTTATCCAAAACCACCCTTGGAAAATGGAAACAAAGCTTTTGTGAATAAGGAGGGGAAGAGGGGTCGAAGAGGGGGAGAGGATTAGGGAAAAAGAAGAATCAAGAATCATGATTCGGTGGAAAGACTTGCAGAGATCACGAAAGACACTGCACTCACATTCATGTTTATGAACAAAGAGAAACAGACAAAGCAGGGAAAGGAACAAAGACCAGCTCAGAGATGAGGCACCCGGCATGAGTCTGAGTGGGCTCCCTCTCGGGAAGGCCCTCCTGGTGTGGGGTAGTGTCAGCAGCCACTCATGATGTCTGCTGGAATCCTGAGTTCACGGTATTCATCTGGGCCTCAGTGAATGGGATGCACTAAGCTTTGGGGCACCTGATTCCTCTTTACCCAAAGTCTCCACTCTATTCTCACCACTGGGCCCTGTAGCATGGTTAGTGTCCCCCTGAGACCACCAGGTGTGTCCAGCTCCACCCTGAGTCATTGTATGAAGCCATTAGATGTGGCCTCAGGAAGCACAATATCGCTTGGGAAAGGTGAAGAATTTAAGGATATTTCTCCCTGCAAGCCAAGGGTAATGACCACACCTCTACTTAGACATGGCCAGGTTTCTTACTACTCAAGGGGTTTAAAGAAGTGAAAAATTCTCATTATTCACACCATGTCCACCTGTTTCATGGAGTAACTTCCAGGCCAGGCCCCATTCCTTGCACTTTGTAAAGGATCAGGTTTATTGTAAGTAGGGTATTGATGCAGAAAAGTTACCTGTACCTAGTATGTGTTTTCTTAAAATTTTTCTAAAGTTCCATATCTCATGACAGTTGAGACAATTGGTTTTGTTTTAACTGGATTTAATATCTAACGTTACTTTTGGTATAATAATCTCTCTTAATGTTCTGAGTAGATTTAATGCGTTTCTTCAAAAGATCTCCACTTCTGAGGACAGCATTTGCAACCACAAAATGAGTCATGGTAGGCTGTGTTTATTGACAAAGACCGGGCTGTTCTAGCTACAACACGGGTGTTTTCCAAACAAAACATTTTCGTGAACACCGTTTCTTTGCTCTACCATTCCATCAGACTTCGCAATAGAAGCAATTGCTCTAAGTTCTGTAACCGTAACATTTTATTTGGTTGCGTTGTGATGGTGCCTTCAACATCTTAAGTGTAGCCTAAAAGAGTTTTAAAGCATTTCTACCCCTTTGGGACAACAAGGGTGAAGAGAGCCTCCTCTGAATGGAGACGTGAGAATGTTTTGTCTATAACGCAGCTCTTGTCTCAAAACTGTTTCTGCTGTGCAAAGGAGGCCGCAGTCTGCATCCACGCACAGCCACCTGCGCCTTCAGAATGCTCCGATTGCTTGCGCACTCACAGGTGGTGACTGACGCGTGTGCGTCTGCAATTCGAGGTGCTCTGCCACATGCTCATGGACGTGAGTGTATTTCATGGAGGCAGGTTAAGCAATAAATTCTGAAACTTTATCCTCATCTTTGGGCAGAGTAATAAAAGTTTGTAGGCTTAAGAAAGCAATAGTCCCTGGAACTGCAATATATGGGAATGATGAAACTGAACTAAAATGCACAGTAATCTCTGAGGCCTGCCCAAGTGAGAGAGGTACAGAGTGAGAGCGATAAAGCAAAATCTAACACCCAGCACACTAAAAGTCATTTTCAACCTCTGACCAGTTTCACACAGAATTGGGAAATATGACTAATATCAAGGTCTAATTCCCTGGGGCTTGCGAAGGAGCATGTCAGGAAGAAGAGCAACGGCCCGTCGGCGTGGGGTTAGCACGGTATCTGGTCAGCTCCCCGCAGCAGCGCTTCCTTCCGCTCTCCTGGGCTCCATGCGCTAGGCAGGGCTGCAGCAGCGCTGGGGCTGGGGGACATGGACACAGTCAGACCCCGCTCTCCTTTCTGAGAGTTCAGTGGGGGCTTTAGGAGCCAGCTATTCTCACCATGTAGGGTCTGTAACATGCGGTTCACTGTCCCTGCAGCCACCCCCATACCGACAAGCAAAAGAGGCAAACAAGCCAACAAATTGACAAAACCTGCCCAATATTTCAAAGAATCTGATTAACCCAGTCAATCAACCCAAAGCACTCAGCCTTCTTCTAAAAGCTGGAAATTCGATTCCATTTTTCTCTTCTTCTGACATAGTTGGATAATTATGTTGGGTTCTGAGACACAGGTTTCCCGCTTCCTTTTGTCTTTTCTTCTTCTTTTTGCATTTTCTTATCTAAATACAGGGCTCCACAG
This sequence comes from Heterocephalus glaber, assembly GCF_000247695.1. The sequence goes on from NW_004624807.1 coordinate 3,083,311, forward strand.
TGTAAACTGGTTCTGTGTTCAGCCTGACCATCTCCTCCTGTCTCTCATCCTTGATTAGACCTGTGTTTAATGATGGTGGCAGATACAGCCACACATGGCTCCCACTCTGCTTAGTGTCCCTGGCTTATTGCAGGATCATCACTGTGACAGGAACATGTCAGCAATGGATGATTTCCACTGAGCAGTGACTCCTAGACTGTGGCTATGCATGCAGAGCAAAGAGGAAAGATGAGCAATTATCCAGTGGATATGATCCATGCTGACAGCCAATCTGGGTAATTCAAATAGAAACAACTTTCTTTGCCTAACTGGAAGGTTTGGGGCTTGATTTAGTGAGATCACTGTTTAACTTTCTTTGCCTGTGGAAATGCAGGACATATATTTGCTGCTTAAGAGAGTGTTTGAGGTTATAGCCACAGCATCTGTTAATTTGACATTCAAGTTTCACTCTGGTTTGGAAGCCTTAGTGTCTGAAATTTGAAAGTTGCGATACATACCTAACTCCCAGCTGTCTGGAACTCAGACTGCATATGCTTCTTGGTTTTTCTAATCTGCCCAGAGAAATAAAACCATCACCTGAGCCAAAGAGTCGTTTACCTAATTGGATTTTTCTCTTTAATTTTAGAGATACACAAAGTGTATTCTGCTGTTGGAGTTGTCTGAGTGACACTGCAAGCTGAGCCAGACCACTTACCTAGACATGAATATTTACATTTTGATCATGTTTTCCAAGTGTTGTTTTATCTAGAGAAAAAAAACCACAGTAATTTAAGCAGCTGTAGAATTCTTCGCACATCTGCAGGAAGCCCCTCGTTCTGCCCTGGGCAGCACAGCACAATGGATGGAGCATGAGTTTTAGAGTCAATTTCACCAGGTTCAGCCCAGCTCCAAAACTCATTGGCTGATTCTCTTAAGCAAGACACCCAGCCTCTGCCACCATCAGTGGCCTTATTTTTGAAATGAGGATGACAATCATTTTGATAATTTCCAGGCTGCTTTGGGGAAAGGAGCTTGTTTATTCCACATGCATTTGCAGAGTGCCTGCCACAGAGTGGAGAATTCTAGCACAGAGAGCACCGCAGCGAGTAGAGGAGACAGAATCCTTGTCGTTGTGCAGGTGATAAAGCACTGGGAGAGAGAGACAGAAGTGCAATCAGTAAGGCAAGTGGACAGTCGTCACCGCCAAGGGAGAGATGTAAAGCAGAGACGGGGCAGGCAATGACAGCACAGGGCAGGTGGTGTTGGTGTGCTGTTGAAGAAGGCGTCAGTGAGAAGGTGATGTCACTGCCAAGGGAGAGATGTAAAGCAGAGACGGGGCAGGCAATGACAGCACAGGGCAGGTGGTGTTGGTGTGCTGTTGAAGAAGGCGTCAGTGAGAAGGTGATACAGAGAGAGTTGAGGCCGGGGATGGAGCTCAGTGGTTCCGCCGCCTGCTGTGCAAGCGCAAGGACCCGAGTTTGATCCCCGGTACCGGAAAAAAAAAAGAGAGAGAGTTGGGAGAGTCAGATACTTGGAGAGGAATGTTATGGGTTTAACTGTGTCTCCCTCAAAGAAATCTTGCAGTTTTAACACCCAGTAATGCATCTTCATTTGGAAATTGGTCTTCACAGAGGTCATTCGTCTATGTCCTAATCTAACTGCTAGCCTTATAAAAGGGTGAAATTTGGACACAGAGATGGACACGCAGAGAGGGAGACACAGGCCAAGGACCCCCAGAGACTGTTGGCAAAGGCTAGAAGCTAGAGAGCCAGAAGGACTCTCTCCTAGAGCTATCAAAGGAAGCAGGACTGGCTCATGCCTTGATTTCAGATTTCTAGCTACACAACTAGGACAGAATACATTTGTTTCTTTAAAAAATATTTTTGAAGTGTTAGTCGATGCATAATAATTGCACGCAGGGGTGCAGTGTGCTATTTCAGTGCTCGTACGAGTGCTGGGATGATCATATGGGGTTGTTAGTTTTCCCAATCACTGCAAACATCTATCATTCCTTTGTGTTGGGGACCCTCAGACCATCACTGCAAGCACCCCGTTTGTGGTACTTTGTAGTAGGCAGCCCTAGCAAACTAGCAGAAAGAATGCTTGGCTGAGGGAACAGCAGGTACAAAGGGCCTGAGCCAGAAGCATGGCGAAAAGATCAAGAACCAGCAGGGACCTCGGTGCCTCAGAGGCACAGGGAGTGGGAGCAGAAGGCGGCTGAGAGAGGCGTGCGAGTCGAAGGCCACCGGGGTCTTTCTAGCCACCTTAAGGCTGCACTTTCACTCCACACAACAGAAAGTAGCATCCGCTGGCCTTCAGCAGAGGGGACCCAGTCTGCCCTGCATCATGCAGTTTTGCATGTAAAGAGCCTCCTGATTGGCAATTATTACCTTTGCTCCTGCAGCCCACTTTACTTCCAATAAACAGTGGTGGGAAGGTGGGGAAGGCAGTATTTGGGGTACTTATTATTTGTGCAGCTGCGTCTTTGCTACAGGCTGTTGAGAACTTGCTCTCAGATAGATTGGCATCCAGGGAAGGTTCCCATGACAGAAAGCGTCACTACACTTCCATCCCACAAATGCCAATTATCAGGTCTGCGTGAGGGGGATGTAGGTTATTCATTTACATACGTGTGTTTATTGTGTTTCAATGCTGCTTTGCCTATGTGTTTCTTTTTCTTTGCTTTAGAAAGATAACGAACCTAAATTGGTTTCTACAGGGTTGATCAACCATATCTGGAGAAACAGAAATGTTTTGGAGCCCAAGCTCAAAGAACAGCGTTTGAGTGTGCTGTCCTAGTTTGCTGGAGATGCCTGGATCAGTGTCCAAAGAATGATAAGAAGGAGATGCATAGCAAAACATAGCATGACACAAAAATCTTAAATGCAGTTGATTGGGTGGGATAATGAATACTAGCATCTTCTTTTATTCATTTTTTGAGCATATAATAAATAGGAGGCACTGGGCTAAATAACAGATATTAAAAAGTTACCAAAATTTGATCCTATCCACAAATAACTCCCAATGTGTATGAACTAAAAAGAAACAATACATGAGGGGTAGTTGGTGAGCCTGCTCTGGAATTGGAGAAACCATAGGGAGGTGAAACACGGTCCCTGCAGGAGACTCTATGAGAGCTGAGAGAGTGAATGTTCAGGTCAGCAGCCAGCATGGGGACTACCAGAAAAATGAAAATTGAAATGGGGCGTTCAGCTGTTGAACAGAGCATGCCAGAAAGGATTCTGAGAAGTGCTGGGTCACCTAGAGATACTGCAAGGACATCTGGAAGATGCTGTAGCAGCAGAAGAGTGGAAGACAGAGGGTCTGGGTGCAGGAGAATGACTCTGCTCCATGGGGAAGGTGGGAAGGGAGGAGGAGGAGGACGGGGAGTGAGAGAAGAGAGAACAGCTGGGGGGGGTCCCGGGAGTGAGGTGCAGCAGCCTGCCGTTACTGAGCCAGGGTTTAGTACTGCGGAGCAGGGTTCGTAGTGTAAAACCTTTGGAGGGAGCATGGGCTCAGATTTTGGAAACCAAGCAGCTCTCTCATCACAAGGTCATGAAAGAGTCAGAGAGAGACTGGAGGCAAAGGCCAGATTCTCCCTGCAGCCTGGTTTGTGGGGAGCTGGGCAGACTGCAGGGAGAAGACAGCTGTGAAGCCATCTTACAGGACAGCCCAGGGACTGCAGAATGCAGGCCAGGCCACCAGGCCCTGCAGAGGAAAGCGGGCAGCTCTGCCTGTCTTCACCAACTGCAGCTGTGGCCAGGACGTTCTCCTACCACCTCAGAGCACCTATGGTGGAGAAATGAGCTGCTGTGTGCAGTACTTCTCCGTCCTCCCAGGGAAGCCTGGGAGAACAGTCCAGGACTGAGTGGACCTCAGACCCAACTTGGCCTCACAGAAGACCAGCGTGGTGGAACTTGGTTTAAAAACAAAGGAAAAAAACAATAAAGAAAACTGCAGTTCTTGCCTGCTCTGTGTCTTGATTTAAAATTTCTTCTTTCCCTTCCCCTCCTCCTCCTCCTCTTCCTCCTCTTCCTCCTCCTCCTTCTTCTTCCTCCTCCTCCTTCTCTCTCTCTCTCTCTCTCTCTCTCTCTCTGTCTTTCAAATGACTAGAGAGGGGAAAGAGAGCTTTTCAGATATAATAATCAGTATAATTTAAACAACTTCTTGGTTTTCATTTGAAAACCTGGGGAGCAACTCCGGAAAGTAGAGTCACAGGTGCATACACTGGGAGTAGCTCTAACGTTGCCTCAAAGTCACGGTGTCTGCGTGGAATCCTGGCTCTGCCTTGCACCCCTAGTGTCACCTCACTCGGGTGACTTCCTTACTCCTGCCTCTCTCTCCTCACCCATCCAATGGAATAGTGTGGTAACTGTATTCATGTGTTGGGTAGGAGGCAATAACTAAAGCTTGTAAGACTTCTAGAGCCATCCTTGGCATGTATAGCAGTGCTGTATCTTGCTATGAATATGACCGTTGTTACTTTCAGGTGTGTCCTCACCTGCCTGACTCTGGGCACGTCTGAAACTCCTCTGGGAATCATGCGTTAAAACAAAGGCCTTGAAATAACTAATCCCTAAACCCTTTTCTCATGCTAAGGCTCTAAAGTTCTGTCCTTCAATGTTGCTGTAAAAGTAAAATCAATAGTTACTTTTTCACACTGACTGCAGCATTTCTGAAAAACCATGCTTTTGGGGGTTTAAAGATGAATGTCACTGATAATTGGAAAACTTTCTCATTTCCATGAATGATCCTCTCCATTTGCTCCTTATTGCTCATAAATTGAAAAAGTTGTCTTGAACTTCAGTTTTATAAAATGTGAGCATTAGTGAAGAAATGCAGATATAAAGAATGAAGACCATTAGTGCTCTTTTTGCCTATTCTGGTTTCCTGCTATGAGTGTTTACAGCCAGCTGGTGAGGACAATCCATCTCACTCTGGCCCTGACCTTTGCGAAATATTTATTGAATTAGAAAAAAAACAATCCATAGAGTAATAAAGATATCTGTGCATGCATTTATTATACACAAAACTGTGCTTCATTTTGCAAAATCTGTCCCAAACCTACTCAGGTGAATCAGCCATAACAAGGTCACTGCAGACAGCAAAATGCCCTACAGATGGTCTTTTGTTTTAGCTGGAGTGCAGAAAGGAGACGAAGAGGAAGAGAACCAGGGAGGTTTGAATGGAGGGAGGGACATTTCATCAGCAGTGTGCAGATAAAGGAAAATGTTCAAGGTGACCTTGGGACAAGGAGTTGGTTGTACTGGGCTCAGCAGAGACCCATCTCCCTTGGTAGGGGCTGCACTCTGCACAGCCTTCCTCTTGTCTTTTGCCTTCCAGTCACCTCAGTCTCTTACTCATTTGCCCTTTGCTCCTTTTTTAAAAAAGAAAAAAGAGAAAACCACAGAAGCTCCCTTGCTGTTCCTAGAGCTACCACTCCAGGATCTTTTCCAACTCTGGCCACCGCTCCCTGCCTGCCGGGTCCCACCGATCCATGTTGCCCCATGCTTCTAGGAATATCTGTCCTTCACTCGGCTGCATCTTAGACTGTGATCTCAGAGATTTGCTCTGATCAGTTTCAATCCATGGCTATCACCCTACTGCTTCAGACTGCTCTCACTTGGCCTCCAAATACCCAATCAATTTGTTTCTAGGAGTTCTACCTTCTGGTTCTTCTCTCTCAGCAAAATTCATCTCCCACTACGCACCAAATATGTGCTTCTCCCCTAACTCCCCCCATTTTCCAGCTGGATTTTTCCTCTTTTTAAATTTCATTTTATTTTATTAGTCCGTGTATGCTCGTGTGGGAGGAAGGCGCGTGTGTGTAACACCTTCATTCTTCTCTTCACCCCTCCTTGCCCTCCCTCTCCACTTCACACGGCTCTTGAGCCCTCTCTTTTTGGTCCGTGTTTGTAGTACACGATGTTCGCATCCCTTGTGTGGAGTTGGTCCACGGACACGGCACATCCCAACTCCCTTTCTGCACCCTTCTCCCCATCTCCCTCCTCCCTCCACCTCTTGACCCCCTTCCCCTCTGAGAAAGACCTATCTTCCCACCTCCCGTTATTGTCCTTTTAGGACAGTTCTCTCAGGAGAGCTCAAGGAGAGGCAAGAGAACGACCTCTCTCCTCAGGGCCCTCACTTCCTCTCCCGAGACCCCACCTCTCCAGGGTCCAGCACCTCCCAACAAAGCCACCCGCCCTGAGGACCGTATCTGTAATCACAGAGGAACTTGGAGGGACACAGCCATATTCAAACCACAGAAGATGTCACCTTTTCTTCATTTTTAATAGCTTACCCCTTTAGAATTTTTAAATTAGTTATTAGAAATTTTCTAAATGCTATTTATCTTTCATAGAGTAAACTTTTGGCTTTGTTGATTTTCTTTATTGTATCTTTGTTTTTATATATTAACTTCTTCCCTTATCTATTATTTCTATCTCCTTTCTTTGGTTATTACTAGACTTCTAATTTCATAAAAAAGTTCTCAAGTACTTATAAAATGAAATTTTAGCTTTTTTTCTCCCCAGTAGAATTTAAAGCAGTATGTTTCCCATCGAGATTGGTTTCGGCTGCATTTCACAAATCAATATCATTTATTTTTATTAATTAGTTCAAAACATTTTATGTTTTCTGGTGTAACGACTTATGGATTAGATCTAGAATTCTCCCCAAAGGTCTCCTGTGCTGAAAAGGCAGTCGAGTCAGGGGAGCATTCCTCATCGCTGGAGTGCTCCGTTGATAAATTCACAGGTCATGTGATGCAGTCATGTCAGAAGAGGCTGGCAGAGGCTCCACCTCACTGCCTGGCTCTTCCCCTCTAGCTCCCCTTCCTGGCTGGCCAGAGGTGAATGGCTTCCCACTGCCATGCCCCTTGCCATCCCATTTCTGCCTTGGAGCCAGCAGAACATGGACTGCACCCTCTGAACCGTAAGGCAAATTAACCCTTTCCTCTTTTAAATTGTGGGTGTTGTGAATTTTGCCTCTGAAACAGAAAAGCTGACTAGCCCATAATTTCTTTTCTTTTTTCTTCTGTTCCCTAAATTAAAAGAATTATAAGTGTATTGCTTGATAATCAAACATGTAAGACACTTTTCTAGTTATCTTATAATTGGTCTGTTGCAAGATTCTTTATTCTTCCTGAGGTCAGTTCTTTGAAATGTGTTGAGACTTAGTTTTATGAATCAGCATATGTTCAATTGTTAATTTTTGAAATTTGAAGAGAACAAGTACTCAGTACAGGTTGGAACAGAAATATACATATGTCAATTAGGTCTGGTTTATTAATTGTATTGCTCAAATCTTCTATATCCCAACTGATCTTTTTTTCTGCTGTCTCTAGCCATTGCTAAGAGAAGTAAATTATAATTTCCAACTATAATTGTAGAGTTGTTTCTACTTTTAGTTAGGCCAGTTTTTGCTCTAAGTATTTTGAGGTTAGAGTATTTTGTGAATGAAAATTCAGAATTGTTTTAGCTTCGGACCCGTTCTCATTTCAAAATTTCTTGCTTCTGCTGAAGTATCTTAACTTTACTGTTTACTTTGTTAGATATTAATACAGCTCTCCTAGTGTTTGCATAGAATATCGTTTTCCATCCTTTGCAAGATTCTTGAAAGCATCAAAGAGCTGGATTTTGTTAATTTATCAAGTCTAACAAGTTCAGCCTTTTAACAGGAACATTTACTCTTTAACGTGAAGGGTAATTACTGATATGTTTGAGTATATATTTACCATCTTACCATTTATTTTCATATTGTACCATCTGTTCCCTGTTCTTCTCTCACTGGCACTCTCTCTTTCTCACTCATAGTTTCTCTTTTATCTTTAAAACTTCTCTTAATTAGTAAACATGTATATATCATTACTATTACTGTGTTAGTCCCATGCTCTTATGCTACCCATTTATTAGCTACTCTTGAGTTTAAAACATGCATGCTTGACTTACTAGAGTATGATACTCATGAATAACTCCTTACCACACAGCCAACAGCATGAGAAGCTTGAACCTTTGTTTGATTCTATTGCTCCTTCATTTCATGCTGTTTGTCATGAATTTTAATTCATCTATGTTAACTTAATAATAAATTCATTATTATTATTGTCTCAGCTTGTCAATATTTATTTATATCTATCCACTTTTTTATTCTGATGTTCTTTACTTTTTGAACACTTTTGGGCTTCCTGTGGGATCCTTTCCCTTGTGTTGAAGAAGTACTGCTCTTTGGTATCACATACTTGGGATTCCCATTAGGTTGCTTTGCATCAGGGCTGTGTTTAGCACATGTGGGTGGTGATTATTCCTCCCTAAGGGCACAGGGTTTCATGAAGGAGACACTTGCACTTGGCCTTACCAGGGGTGGGTCCTTCACCAGCCCCAGCTGCCCGTCCACCTGCCTGTTTGTCACAACAGCTACCGCTAGGTACCAAATCCTCCTGCCAGAACGCTCTGTTTCGCTGGCCATCCTGATGCTAATAACAATATCAATGATAATAATAATGAGCACTTGTCATATATTTCTTCTGTGTAATACTCTGTGCTAGCGTTTCATAGATGCATTACCTCATTTAATCTTTAAAGCAATATCCTTGTCCTCCTTCTACATGTGAGAGAATGAAAATTCAGAAAGGTTAAATAATTTGTCAAGGATTTCACAGATGGTAAGAGATGCTGTTAAAACTGAAACCCAGTCTGTCTAGTTCAAAGCCTGAGCAGTTAATATTTATGCTCTGCTGCCTTTCTGCATTCCCCTCCTGCTGGGCTGTCTCCACTCATTCCAGGCTGAGCTTTACTGCATGACTACTCTTTACTCCAGGATCTGCACCCAAACTGGGCCAGGAGTGCTAACCCATCTCAGTGCCTGTGTCCAGCCCAAAGGGCCAATTCCATCCATATCCTGACTCTGCGCCTGCCTCTATAGTTCCAGGCTCATATTCTTCCACAGTAAGTTTCTTCATCTAGGCCAAATGTTCTCACTTGAGGGGTCCTTTGTTGATCAGGGACCAGTGGCCACATCTGGAGACAGACAGCAGCAGTGTTACTATTCAGCAGGCAGGGGCCAAGGGTGCGGGTAGATATCTCACAGTGCACGGAGCAGCCCCCTGAGAAGTACCCAGGCTATAATGTCAGTTATGCTGCAGCTGCCTAGCTCTGATCTGGGCGACAAATATCTATTGAATATCTACCACTTGTCAGCTTCTGCGCTAGGCACAGGGAATGAAGGTGAAAGCAGGCACAGTGCCTGCTCTCAGGGAACTACCTTCCAGTGGGGATGCATGTGAATAAGCAGAGCCAAGTCTGTAAGAGACTTTCCGTCACCGAGGCTGCTCATGAACCAGGAGCCATGGTAATCTCAAGAGAAACAACTAAGACCTGAAGACTCCAGAAAGTCTGCCCTGAGCCCACAACCTGTGAGCAGGTGACCACAGCACGGTTGGTAATTATTCAGGTGGACTGTGGCTGATGGAAGTGTTCTAGCAGAGAGAAGCACACTTGCAGTATCCCAGAGGTGAAAGGCAATGTGGTATGATGGAAGACTGAAGATGCATCGCTACCCCAGAGCATGAGTGGTGGGAGAAAATCTAGCAGGATGTGAGGTGTAGACAAGAGGCTGTTATCATGTCCTCAGAGCCTGATAGGCTCCCACGAGGAGATGCACTTCTTTCTAAAGGAAATGTTAAGATACTTAGATTTTAAGCAAGAGTGTGCACTGTGGCAGATGTGCCGGGGAAGGAGCACGGGGGACAGGAACTGATGGTGGCTGGTTAGACTGTGAGACTGACAGACCAGGAGTCCAGGGCCAGGACCGGGCTGTCTCGCTTGCCGCTTGTTCCCTACACTTGGAACAGCGTGGGCAGGTGGAGATGCTCCAGAAATACACATTGCTGTTACCACCCGCAGGGTCCCCTGGAGAAACTGGGGATGAGGACTGTCACTGGAGCACAGCCCAGGAGCAGAAACAGAGAAGAGGAGGCTTTCAGGAAGGCACGTGCTGGGTTCCAGGCCAAGGGGAGACAGCTGGATAACATGTCGATGGCCCCGAGACAAAGAGCTGAGCTGGAAATAAACCCGGGGCTCATCAGCAAAGATATAGTCACGAAACACTCTGAACAGATGAATGCGCCCAGAGAAGACTACGGATGGTCTCAAGGATTTGGGAGCAGGAAAAGGAAGATGAACCCCAAAGCAGCCCGAAAGGGATGCCAGGAAAGGCACTGTGTGAGTTATGGGGTAGAGAAGGGAGAGGAGGAAGAGAAACATCCGAGCGTACACAACAATTACATTTGCCTGCAAAAGGAAAAGGAAATATTGTGTGAATGTCTGTAGAGGGACACAAGGCTAAAGAATGGCCCTTTAAAACATGGTTAAAAAGAGAATGGAAATGGGTGAGCACTTCAGAATATTAGATACAACATACTGATGGTGCAGCACGTCTGAGTGGCAGGAACTGTGAGCAGAAACCTTCCTCTCTGCCACCGACCAAAGGTGCAAACTCACATGGATAGGATGCGTCCGCTGGCTGGAAGCTGAGGGCTCTCCTAGAGTGTGGTGCACTGCTAATTGGTCCCATAGTTCCTGGATAACCGTCCTAGTCCACTTGGGGAACCACTGTACTCAGACTGCCACCTTCATTTCCTAAAGACCGATGACACAGTGAATTGGTAAGAATGATCCCGGGGATCCAGAGGGCTACACATCCCCTTTCCTTTTGTTACTCCTCATGGCTGGTCTGGGAAGATTGAGAAGGGAGCCCAGGGATGCGTGGAGTATAGAGCAGTGACCTAAGTGTGGTCCTGGGTCAGCAGGAGCAGCCTCGCCTGGGAACTGTTAGAAATGCACACGTTTAGGTCTCACTGGAGACCACTGACTCGAAGTTCCTGGAGGTCAGCCTCTATTGGGTCCCCTCGGTTTACTCCTGTCAACTCAGGAGCACAATACGGCACTTCTCTCAGTTTCAGTAGCTAGAAAACTGAATGCAAGGAATCAGGAAGGTGTGTTCTCTGTAAGGGCTGGAGAGAGACTCCTTGCGGGCTGTCAGGTCAGGTCCTCCCAGTGTTCCTTGGGTTGTGACAGCAGCATCACTCTGTCTGTCTCTGCTTGTGGCCTTCTCCCCCGAGTCTTGGTTTCAGATCTCCCTCTGCCCTTCTTATCGTTGGAGGAAGGGCCCACTCTATATCCAAGGTGTTCCGAGCTCAATATCCATGACATGCTAACATCTGCAAAGACCCTTTTTCCACACAACACCATATTCACAAGGGTTAGGACTTGAACCTCTACTTTTAGGGCCATCATTCAGCCCGCTGTAGACATATAAACCTGATTTAAGATTAGGCCCAGCAGTGGGTCTAGTACCCTGCACACTAGACGTACCTGGAGAGTTTGTTCAATTCATGAAAAGTTTAATATGAATGTTTGAAACTGGAGTCCACTGTTCTCCAGAGGATCTCAGTGGCCACCAAGTTTGAGAGCCAATGGTAGAGGGGGAAGTATACTAACAGAGGAGTTTGGTGAGCCTGTGTTCCAAAACTGCTTGTTTTACCTACAGAGCCTGCCATTCTATAAAATGTAGGTGGTCTACCTACCTCACTGTATTCTGTCATCACTGCAAAGATTAAACTGAGTCTTCTCTGTGAAGCACTGAGACTGTTAGCTATGTTATACATTGTAGGACTTCAGAGATTTCACCCATTGCCCTACTGATTGCAGTACTCATAGTGGGTTTCTACTGAGAATTTCAACTCTGCCTATGGCCCGCCTTCATCTCTCTTGTGGCGAGTAGCATGGCCTTCGTTCAAGCATTCTCCTCTGGGCACTTCTGCTCTCAGAAAGGAAGTTGGTCCTGCCTGCCCCGGCTCAATTATCTCTCTTGTCATCAGGATGTGTGGTCCACAGGGGACACGCGTGGGCTCTGGTTACTTTCCAGGGAGCACATTCTTGCACTCATACCCACTGACTATTTAACAACCATTCTATTGAGCAAAATAGTTTCCGGAGGATTGTTTAAGAGACTGAAGAAATTCTAAATTCCAGATAATTTAAGCTTTTTTATTCGACAAAAGAGAAGCAAATTACTTATTGAGAATGTAAATGTCAGGGACTGAAGACATTGCGGTGGCTTCAGTCATCCTGGAGCTTGGAGTTTAGTCATGAAAACAAATCATATCACAAACAAAAATAATCACAGCTGTGACAGAGGCTGGGATGGAGGCTTTTGTTACAGGTTTTCTTCAAACTTCTAACAAGATCAGGCAGAGTCAGGGAGGCCAGAGAGGTCTTTTCTGAGGATGAGACCCGTAAGTCAAGATGGCAAGTATGACTAGGAATAAGCCATGTGAAGGGGGAAACAGGAGGATTCTAGACAGAAAAGAACAGCCAGCTCAGAAGGCCCCTGTGGCAAGAGTGAATTCTTTTGCCTCCAGTGTTCTTTGCCTTTTGCCCATCCCCTTTTTATTTCTTGTCACTTGATGATGTCAAGAGGCCATAGCTCCAGACATTGAGTCTACATTCAAGTCAGGACAGACGGAAAAGAGGTCACTATTAGCTCTGTCTGTCTCTTGCATCAGCAATCAAAACCTTTCCCAGAAGTTTCCCAGCAGACTCACCTTTATGACCATGGGACAAAAGCTCATCCTTAGTCATGACCAAAAGGAATGGGGTCGGCATGACTGGGCTGAGTCCAGAGGTCTTTCCTTTCCAGTCCAAGGTCAAATATGACTTCCCTGGGTGAGGATGAGGGCACTGTTGATGCAGAGATGGTGCTGGCAGGGCATCTCCGTGTTCATCACAGAGGCTGCAGCGCGAGTCCACAGGCAGCATGGAAGGAGGCAGGCTTGGAGGGAGGTGCAGGAAGTTTCGGTAGCAGGACCCCTTCATGGACCAGGGAGGCGAGGACAATGGGCGTCCTGCAGAACACTCCCAGGGCTGGGAGGGAGGGAAGGAGAGCCAAGTCTTTCAGCCTGGGCTCTCGGGATACCCTGGACTGGATAGGTCTTTGTTATGGGCGGCTATCAGGTGTGGTGAGGGTATGCTCCTGGCCATTTCCCACTGTTATAGCAAAATAAATAACAGTGTGTAACTTAACAGAAGAGAGTTTATTCGAATCATGGTTCTAGAAGTCCCAGAGAAGGTGATGGCATCCACCGTCCGTCTGAGGAGACTTCCTGGCTGCACCAGGACGTTGTGGACAGCACAGGAAGGCCAGGCTAGTGCGGCTCAGCTCAGGCATGGCCTCCTCTGCCTAGAAACCTGCCAGCCCATCCTCAGGGTCACGGGCCGACAACCTCTCTAACCCCAAGTATCTCCCAGAGTCCGCCAGGAGCCGTATGCAGCCTTTGCCATGGGTGTCCCATAAGAGGTCACCCTCGGTGGAGAACTGCTACATCAGGAGTCCTGCTATGACTTGGCTCTGTGAGATGTAAGGACGGGGCAGGACGAGGGGAGGCCGTGGAGGTGGCCGGAGCACCAACCTCCAGGAGCCACCAGCCCTTCCTGAGAGAAAATGCTGCTTTCCATGTTGGCCCCCAACCTCGTGGCTCTCCTGACTTCTGGCCGTGAAGCGTTATCTAAGCTTAGCGAGAATAAACCCTTTTCTGTTTCTAACTGGTGCTTGTTCAAGAGTGTTGTTGAGGACACGGCTCCTTTGGCAGCACAGAGGTCTGTTTAGGAGAAACCCCAGGAGAATTCCTGCCTCATTCTTGTCCAGAGAATGGACATGTTTCCCCCTAACCACTTGCATGCTTTTATCTGATGAACATTATGAATTGCATAACTGTTCTCTTCCATTTTTGTGTTGATTGTGATTATTTGTTTTCCTTTTTTGTATTAACTCCAATGGAAATCAGAAACCAAATTTGTGATTTCCCACAAGTGTGCAGCCTTGTTCCTGATTCTATTTTAAGTTCTTGTTTCTGTTTTTTCCTTCTTGCTTTGTCTCAGATTTGATTCAGGTAATCTTACATTTTCTGTCATCTTGTACAAGAACCTTAAATATATTTGGAAGTAATATCGTTCTGTGCCCAAAACGGAGCCTGGTACCCAGAGAGCATTTGGTGTTTAGAAGGTTCCTTCCTTCCTTTGGAGATAAGAAACAGACACTGGATGGGACAGAGCTTTCTAAATGGCCCATGGCTTAAGTGCAAGAGTAAGACAGGGTTAGAGTGGTTTCTGGGGACAACGAAACAGATACAAACTTACAGCAGAAGATTTCAGAAGTGCATGTACTTGTCCAGGAAAATAAATAGCATCCAGTGGTAGGCTTTGGACCCGTGTCTTTGTTGATCCAAACCCTTGGGGGTTAGAAACTTTCACAAAACCCACCTTCCACACAGTCCTGAAAGTACTTGTGGTGTGCATGCGAGATCCCAGAGTGTCAGCTTCCCTCCAATGGGCAGGTGTTATGACTGGGGCTGTGTTCCATCCTCCAGAGCGAAGACTTCAGCAGAGTGGCAAAGAGGGATAAGTTAAGAAGCACTTGGGAAGCTGAAAGCTGTGGTTACATTAAGTGAGAGAACAATGCGCCTTGATCAGCAATGACAGAGCGAGGTGGGGGTGTGCTAGAAATAGCCTCTGGCTCACGCAATGAGAGTATTGCATTTTCATCATCATTATTGAATCTTGGCAAGAGGCTCAGCAGCCTGGTACCCACCTCCCTCATGTCAGGCTGCTCTCCCACTCTGCAATTTTGAAACCTGGTTGGCAATCGCACCCTGAAGAGCAGTTCTAACAATGCCGCCACAAACTCACCCCACTTGAAATCTTCAATTATGTATGTATAGACTAATGGCAATCTACATCCTGCCATTTTCTCCCTGTCTTTTTTCTTATTGCCATATCATTAACTTCAACAAAATTAAGTTAGGGACATTTAGTCCTCAGAGAAGCCAGGGGAATAATAACAGATGGATTAGGGTAAAGGGGATAAGGGAGAGAAAGGACAATTTGACTTCCTTTTAGAAAAGTTGGAACCACACAAAGAAAAAGACACATACACACAAAAATAACATCAAATTTTGCAAGGAAAATTTGAGCCCATAGTGTGCTGAGCTGCTAGAAACCGCTAGGATATTAAATAATCACTTAATATATGGGGCAAGTTGAAGCTATAATTTTTTTTTTTAGAGTTTAAAGCATTGAGAAAAAAAATCAAAGAAAGATAATAGAATACTATTATTTTCCCCTAGCCTATTTAAATTCTTAGTTAAATAAATAACTACAATTCTGGATTAAAATCAGCAAGCCCTATATATCAGGAACACCGGGGAATGACATTTGAAGGACTCTGCAGAAGCTCAGCGACTGGCTTTGGTCAGAACCCAATAAAAGTCAGACTCAAAAGGCTCCCTTGGAAGGTTTATTTAACTTCATCCATTCTATTGTTAGCATTAGCTGCTAAATCCAGGTCTGACTCTATGACATCAGGGAAAACCACTTGAACGTAGTAGGTATTCAATATGTGGTGGCTGGATTGAATTATGGTTTAGTGTACACATGTTTCAAAAGCAAAATAGATAAATAAAAGAAGACATCATTGAATGTTATTCTCCAATAGAGATATTCCAAGATGTCATAAATCTTCTATATTGTTAGCAGGGAATGAAGAGACCATAGTGTTACAGGACAGATATAACTTTTCAGAATCTATGAAGCAACTTTCTTTTGCCGATTTTGTGTAAATTTTCACAATATTCTCACGAGGAAAGTTTTTTCTCCAAGTGGGGTAGATATTATTAGTACCCTTCTAGCCCACGGAAAAACTCCTTGAAGTTGGATCAGGACAAGAATGTGTTCTGGCCCATAAACTGCCACAGGAAAGGACGTAGACTACTTGGGCCGAGGCAGCAAGAGGATCACAGGTGATTTCCTAGCCCCGCTTCCCAGATTTAGTGTCTGAGGAGGTGACATATTCCACACAATGAAGTCACAGGCTGACATCTTTATCAATCTGGACTTGTATATTGCAGCCTGGAGAAAACCTGCCCTGAAAGGCCACCCAAACCCATATGGATACCTTAGACCTTTGCTGTTTTAAGCTGGTTAGACCTGGGCTTGTTACAGAGCACTCTAAGGTCTACCTTTATTAAAATCCTGAGTCCTAGGTATGAGAAAACCAAACCTCAGAAAGAATTATTTCCATTTTTTTTTTCAGATCACATTGCAGGTAAGGGGCAAACAGGAACATGAACCCACATCCTGCTGAAAGGAGAACAATAACGTGAAAAGAGCCACCGATTCTTCTGCTAGATGGGAGGGAAGATCAGCCTTGCTCTTTTGTGGTTATAGAGGTCAGCGGTGGGGTCTACTTTGGGCAGTAAGATTAAGAAAGAAAGCACTTGAGAAGAACAGAAGTGGCATTCTATTCTGAGACAAACACTAGACTCTACCAGAGAAGGAGGAGAAATAGCCACTCCTGCTTTTTGGTCTAGATGGAATCTTTTTCCCATAGTGTATTATTATTAAGTAGATTTTGTTTCTAGTGCCTAAGAGCAAAATTTCAACAAATTGCATATAATGATCTAATTGACTTAGTAACTCGTGAATTGGGCAGCATCCTATCTACAAAAATAGAATAGTGCTCTGATAAGCTGAGCAGAGATTGCCTTCATAGGCAAAATGACAAAGAAAGCTGAAGCAAGGGACAGCAAACAGATTGGCCATTTCACAGTGACTTTCCTTATAGGTTAAAGCAGACAGGACATCCTTGTCATGCCAGCCTAGGTTGACTGAGCCCCTTTGAGTTGGTTGCTGTGAATCTCCCATGATTTGGAAAACTTGCCCATTCATAAGCTCGGTTTGATTATGTGGCATTTAGTTAGCTTGAGTGACTCCATTTTGGTTTGGTCTGGACCACTGAGGACTCTTCAGTCTAAGACAGTGGCTTCCCATAAGTTTTACTTGCCACTATGAGAGCTGAAGCCCCCCATTTCAGTGGCTTAACTCAAAAGAATCTTGCTGCCTACTTCATGAAGCCCAGAAAGCTGAGCTTCCTGCAGCCAGTCAGGAACTCCAGTAGACAGATGCCACCATCTGTGATACATGGTTGCCAGTGTTCTCCAGGTAACGGAAAAAAGCCAGCAGAAAGGGACAGTCAAGCATGGGGGTTCTACTGTATCTCGGTTGTAAGTGCAAACTTCACTTGGCTCTCATTCTACTAGCCGAAGGACAATCATGTGGTTCTCTTAGGCTACACGAGAGGCTAGGAAATGTGGTCTAGCTCAGTGTCAGGCAATAAGACTGATAAACAATACCAATCTTGGCGGTAGCTGGTCCTTCCAGCCACCATAACCCTTTCAGTCTCCTCAAAAGCATAAAATAACGTCACCCCTGGAGCCCCCAGTTAGCCTTGCTGCCCAGGGCCTGTGTGAGCCCTGCATCTCTCTCAAAGCCCAGGATCTTTGGGAGATGATCAGCTTTGTCCCTCAGTGTAAAATGCCACTCCTGTTTATAGAAACTTGAGCCAGAAAGCGAACTACCCTTCCAGAAGACAGTGATTTGGGAGAAGAAATCTGCAAGACTTCTCCCATTTGGTACAGTGCAGAAGGCATCCAGGCCCCTGTTGTCACCCACTCCTGCAGGCGGATGTGGAGCCTTCAGCAGCAGAGGTGGAGGTGTCTTTAGTGAGCTTCTAGTTGTCATCATCAGCAGCAGCCATCTGGCCAGTGCCTGAGACCCCGGACATGCTCTGCTCGGCTCCAAGTTTCTTCTTATTCTCCAGGTGAGGATGTTCTTCTGCGGGCTGCACAACATCTGTTTGCTGGTGCAGTCTGGCGGCTCAATACTTTCAGTTTTGAACATAGACATTTTATTGGTCAATCCAATATAATCCCCTAAAACATTTGTAGTGTTCAGATTTATTTGCTTCAACTCTTTGTGCCAGAAACCCAACCCAAATTATTTTTCTAGACAAAATTTTGGACCTGTTTTATTGAGTTCGTTCTTTCTTTCTTTCTTTCTTTCTTTCTTTCTTTCTTTCTTTCTTTCTTTCTCTCTTTCTTTCTTTCTCTCTCTCTCTCTCTCTCTCTCTCTCTCTTTCATTTGCTTCATGCTTCTCTTTCTTGGTATCGGTTTTGAGATGCTGGGACAAAATATATGGAAAGATGACAGCTTTCTATCCATCTTTATCACAGGCAGTAGTCACAGTGTTCAGTTGATAAGATTTATGAAGGTTTTGTCAAAAAGAATGTTTTTCAACTATATCTTTTTATTAGTAGAAGGTTATAGGCTGTGGGTTCTTTTGTTTCGAGGCCCCAAATTTCTGATTTCCTTTCATTCTAATTTCTTCTTTCTCATTCTAATACAAAAAAAAAAAACATTTGTGCCCTTAGAGTATCACTTTTTCATAATAATTTCCCAATGACAAGCCATCATAATAATTTCTGATTTAGCTATTTTCCTTGGGAACACTGGCTCAGTAGGTGTGTAATCATACTTCTATATTTTATCAAATGTTTTCTTTAAGGCGTTGCTTCTAAAGAACATAGCCACTTGTACTGCAAGTACTATCATTCTCTGGCATATTCCCCAGACTGCCAAGTAAGTGTCACATGTTTCAGCTCTTTCATCCAGTCATACCCCAATCCTGACAGCAATTTTCCTATTTGCTAATCGAGTCTTGCTTCTGTCAGGGAGAAACTTGAAATCTCAGTGATTAATGAATATTTATTTATTTATTTTCTCCCAAATTCCAAGCTTTGGTGACCGGAGGGCTCCTGTCTGCAGTCATACTGGGAGCCGGGCTGAGGAGTCTCTACCCTCTTATGCACAACATTTCCAGGGTCATTGTCATGGGCTACAGACTGAGGAGGAGAGAACACGAATGATTTTGATGCAGATGTTTATAAGCTGGCTTTAAAAGTAGGTGGTGTTGATGGAGAGGGTTTGAGGGAAAATGGGTTTGAGGACTGGCAGTCTTGATGTGGGTTAAGAGCATAAATGTAAACAAGAAAGTGACGTGGGACATAGGAAGTTATGACCAGAGGGAGATTTTTATTTCATAGGTGGGATAGATCCAGATGACAGCAAAATACAACTTCTGGTTGAGAGTGGGTTGCTGCACCAGGCTATGGTGTCTTTGCTCTAGAAGTTACCTCCTCATGATTCCAGTTCCCAGGTAGGATCTTGGTACATGGGTTAATAGTCACTCCCAGAGTCCAAATAATTCGTTTGCATCTCAGTTCATTGCTCACCCTGCTTTTAATTCTTGACATATTTTCCTCTCAATATCACTATTCATCTCTAAAGTAGCATTAGAATCTCTCCTCCTCCATAAGAAGTCACTTTGATAATGAAGCACTAGTATCCATGAAGTGCTCAACCATCGCACTCCACAGTGAAGAGCCATTTTAAATCTGAATTCATCTCTGTTGTTCTTAACTTTGCTTTCACCATTTCTCATCTCCACCTCTACCCCTTTCCTTCCCTAAATCTGTGAAGCTGAACGATATTCAACACACACAATGCGATGCTATAACATCAGCCTTCCCTCCCAATTCATCACACAACCGTTAGATGGGAATTTCATTGAAACTATGTTACGTATCCAATTTCAGAGGTAGTAGCTTAGTCTAAAGTGGTTCCATTTCACTAAATTTCTCTTGAGAATAACCACCAAAAAAGGTTTTTGTAACAGAAAGTTTTGTCCCATGGTGGCAGAAGATCACCCCGTTACCGTCACTCTGGGCAGGTCGGGTGTCATTTTCTTTTTCTTTATATATCCTTTTATTGGTACGTTTTAGGTGTACAATATAATGACATTCACCATTGGAAATTTGCACCTTCACATAATCTCTCTTGGTTCTTACATTTTCTCCCTCCCCCAGCCCTCCCATCCACCCCTCCATCCCTCCCTATTTACAGACACTTTGTTTGCTTTTTTTCATTTTCTCATATTAATTCCATTCTCTTCGTTCCTTTCCCCTACCGGGTGTCATTTCTAATGGCAATCTCCATGCCCCTCTTCTCCTCTGCCCAGAAATCCCCCATTGTCTCTGCAGCCTTTCCACTCCATGTGGGGGCCACAGAACCACAGCATCACCCCCAAGGGGACAGAAATGCAGTTGCAGCCCCATCCAAACCACTGCATCCAAATCTGCATTTTCAAAAGATCTGATGCATTACAGGGTTTGCAAAGCAGCAGTCCACAACAAAGAGATGAACTTTCCATCCTTTTGCCTGAAGGAAGGGGTGCACCTTAAAGCGTCCTGCTGGGTGGTAGGTCAAGCACAGTGAGGATTCGCCCTTCCACCTAGAGACACAGAGCTTAAATTCTGTGGCTGCCTCATGCTAGTAGCTTGAAGTTCAGGAATGAGGGACATAATAGGAGATGGCAGCTGGAGCCTCAGAGAAGTTTCTATCTCCTCACCAGGTTTGGAGAGCAGTTGTGAAATTTTTCTCTGTTGATTGCCTAAGGAAATTGCTAATTTCCCCCATGTAAGCTCACTGCTACCCCGGAAAAGGAGAAATATACAAAACAGGCCGGAAGAGAATGCCATGGGATTGTGTGTGTGTGTGTGTGTGTGTGTGTGTGTGTGTGTGTGTGACTCTAAGGTCAGTCCCATCTGGAGAGAAGTCTAGTAAAAGAAATCAGTTAGGCTAGGTAGTCATGGCCTCATATTTAGAGATACAGGAAATTAGAGATTATGGTCAGAAGTAGATAGTTGTTTTATGGAACTTGTTCTTGAAGCTGTGTTAGTATAGCAACTGCATGTTCTTTCCTATGGTGTTGGATCGAGAGTACAGTAGAGGTGAAGCCTACCTTGAAATCACCTGGTTGGAAAGCAAGCGCCTACTGAATGACCCTTATTAAACACATTCTCTCCTACAGAGGTCACTTGTGATTTGAGGTTGGAAGCCTCCTCCATCAGAGCTCAAAACACTAACTGTAGTTTTGTTTTGTCAGATTTGCATTTATTGTCTCCATTAATAATCTGGAAC
Organism: Heterocephalus glaber; assembly: GCF_000247695.1. The sequence continues at coordinate 3,104,220 of NW_004624807.1, forward strand.
ATTAGCCCAGAATCAGAGAGACGATCCACAATTCATAAGATTTCTTAACATTTCTGACTGTTCAAGGTTTACCTGAACTTCTCCTACGGTCCACCTTGGTGATCAAAAAAAAAATTAAATTTAAACCCCCAGCAAATGTAATGGTAACCAAATAATCAAGGTTGACAACACCATCAGTAAGATAAATTGATATCACTCATTGATATCATGAATTAACACAAAATCACATTTGTGGCATTCTTGCCAAAATATATAATCTTATGCAAATTGAGGGACATCTACAAAAAATGGTATGCACAAAAGTCAAGGTATGAAAACAAGTCTTGGAGGATCTGTCTCAGATTGAAGGAGACAACTAAAACCAACGTAGCATATTAGATTGGGTCGGTCTTACAATAGAAAAGGACATTAGTGAAAACAAAGCTAAAATTTTAAGATCCATAGTGTAGTTTCTAGTACAGGTATCAGTTTCCTGGTTTTGATAGTCATGCTATGATTATGTAAGATGTTAACATCAGGGACAGGAATGAAGAGTATAAAGGCACTTTCTGTACTATTTTTGGAACTTTTCTGTAAGTGTAAGATTATTTCAAAGTCAAGCTTTTTAAAAAAATCTTCAGGTTCTTTTACATTTGTTTTTGGAGGAAGCTAGAAAAAAATGAATCCTAATTTTCTTCCAGTCTTGGAAAAAAATCTTAGAGAAGATAGGAAAACAGATTAAGATCCTGGAGCCTATGGCAAGAAGAAGAGGGAAGTCTCCCAGTTCACACACATGAGAGACAACGCCTGCACACTCGCTGTTATAACCCGAATTGTGTCCCTGCAGGTTTGCGCGTGGAAGCCTCACACCGTCCTCCCTTAGAATCTGTCTGTATTTGGAGTCAGTCCCTCTTAAAGAGATGATTCTGTCACACTGAGGCACTCAGAGAGGGCCTGGATCCACTTTGACCAATGTCCTTATAGAAAGGGGAAATTTGGAGCCACTGTGCAACAGCAGGGGTCAGGGCTGCAAGACAGAAGAAGGACACAGCGCGATGCCCACTTCCAAGCGGGAGACACATCTCCTGGGAAATCAAACCTGTTCACACCTTGATCTGGAACTGCTAGCCTGCGAGTTGCTTTGCTCAGCCCACCCAGTGTGGGTATTTCAGAGCAGAAGCATTAGACAATAAATACAATCATATAGACTTTAAATAAATCTATGCTCAATCTGGCCTTGTCGGCTTCCTCTAAACAAGTCATTGTATTTTCTGCCTTCACGCCTGCCTACACTTCTTGCCCAAATATCAGGCTATCTTTATATCATTTAAGGTCTACCTCAAGTTTCTCACCTAGAAGATGCTCCACTCAGTTTTAGACATGTAACCCTTGGAATTCTTTCAATTTTTTTTTTTTTTTTTTGGTACTGGGGATTGAATTCAGGGCCTTGCACTTGCGAGCCAGGTGTGGTGCCACTGAGCTAAATCCCTGGCCCTGGAATTATTTTTAAAATGTAAGCTATTGTGTTTTAAGGAGGATTTGGACCAACTACAGGTATGTCCAACCAAATTAACCTGGATTAGGAATGGTCTATGAATCACGTCCTGCTGGAAACGGTGGTAGAATCCAGGTTTGCTAAGATTGAAAAAGGAATCAGGAAGAATAGGATGGAAACCTTTCAACAGTTTAGGGCTGCTAGTAGAAAAAAAATAGGTTTATTTCATTTATTTGTAGAAAGTGAAATGGAACCAGCTGGGTTTTAGTTAGAAAGAACACATTTTGTACCAACATAAAAAAATATTTTTAAACAATGGTCACTACAGATGTTCCTTGTTTAGTGACCCGCCTGCATAGTGACCACTCCACTCAGACTTAGGACCTGCATTCAGACCTGTGACACAGGAATGTAAGCTGCAGTGCCGCCTTACGGTGGCTTCTTCTACTGTACTTTTGTGCTAATTGTGATGTGCAGCACTGTAGTTTTATGTCCTGTTATACATTACAGTGTTGCGTGGAAGACCTATGCAAATGAAAGCAGAGTCATCAGGTTGGACTTTCCTTTGACCACTTCTCTGTTCTGCGTATTGTAATGTGCATACTATGTGCAGCTCCTCATTTGGCTATCAGCTCACTCAACGACCTAACCAAAGGAACAGAGCTTGATCATTAAGCACGGAGTGTCTGTATTCAAAAGGAGAATAGTCTGGCTTGAGAAGTAGTGAGCTCTCAGTCACCAAAGGCATTCAATCATTGAAAGAGGGCCAGTTGCCAGGAAGTCTACAGATCGGGTCCTTCGCTGGGGGAAGAGTGGGATATACAGAAACTTTAGAGTTGTAGCTGTAAAAGGCTTCAAGAAGCCTAAAGGCACCCCGGAGAGTGAGTAGATTCAGGATTTCTGGGGCACTATACAGGAATTAGCAGGGCTTTGCCTGTGAGTGAGAGGTCATTCAAGAGTCCTGCATCCGTGCTCCCACCGTGAGCTGGTTTGGCTGGGCTGGACAGGGGCCCGGGAGATATATTTAAATATCTGCTCCCCAAATGTCAGAGTGCAGCCAAGGTTAAGATCTGTGTTCTAGTTAAATGTTTAGCAGTGCTGTTCTCTAGCCTCACTCAGCTCCTTATAATTTCTAGCAGTTCTCAGAATATAGACTCTATATCGGAGCTCCTGACAAAGAGGATGACATACTTCTGGAGAATGCCAACACCAAATCACCAAAGAGTTATGGGCCCCTCAGAGACTTTTCCTCTGTCTACGCTTGTCAGAGAGCAATCTTCACCCTCCAAGGTGCAGATATGTGGACGGGACGTCACACTACATAGAACAGTTTTCTCCAATTCCCAAAGGCAGTCAGTAATGATTCCAGCGACTGCCAAATGTTTACCATACATCTATCATCCTGCACAGGCGGTGGGAGCCCAGAGTAGAGTCACTTTGTGTGAGGAGAGTGTGGAAGGAAACAACAAGAGTTTCTGTGGAATATTTTTTATCAGTTTCAACAGAGCTATCATGTGGGTGGATTAAAATAGTTACAGAGACAAAAATAGCCACTAACATTTATGGAACAGATGCCTGATAATGTTCTAAGTAAGCACATTGCAATGAGGTTGCAGTCAGGGTTTATTGCAGGGGAATGGATTTGATATAGGGCGCATAAATTTATACCAGTATCTTGTAATATTCGCCCCAAAAGTCAAATGCAGAAGAGTGCAAGAGACCCTTCCATGTGCTAGAGACCTGAGGAATCCAGCTGAGGGCCTGGAGCCCACGGCAGTGTCTTGTGCTTGTCCCTATCAAGGATCTGCACCAGCAAGCCCCCAAGGCCAGTGGTGGAGGCTAGAAAGCCTGCTCTGGCAGGGAGAGGGGTCTGGGCCATCAGGCTGTGGGGTCTGCGCTGGGGCCAGGAAGCAGCGCTGAAGGTGAAGACCAGAGCGCCCCTGAGGAGAACTGCAGCTATTCCTGGGGACAGTGAGGACCTGAGCTCCTCTGACATGAGAATAGCCGAGTTCGTATCAGGAAAACCAGCCCTGGCAAGCTTCTCCAGGAAAATCAGCAGCATGCGATCTTCCCCTCCCTTTCTCCTCTACATAGTTGACAGCAATCCTCGGGTGGGTCTTCCATGTCCAGAACCACACTGGTTCAGTTCAGCCGGGCATTCCCACTCTAGTTGACCAGCAGTTAATCCACCACAGTGACCAAAGTGGTGAAGGAGGTGCTACTGTCTCAGTTATGCAGATCTAGAATTGAGACACCGAGAGAGGTTCAGTGAATTTCAGCATTGTGTAAAAGCTCCCATTCTTACTTCTTACCCCATCCCACCTCATCGGAGCATCTAGTCTGGTGTCATCAAAAGATAACCCAGTCCAATAGGTCGAGTCCAGTCCAACTGTTTTGCTGTTTAGTCCATTTTTCATTATTATGATGAAATACCTGAAGCTGAGTATTTTATAAGGAAAAGAGGTCCATTTATCTTACAATCTGCAGATTCAAGGAACTGCGCCAGTTAGTGGCTCTTTGGCTGAGTGCTGTGATTCAGATGTAGAATGTTGCACGGAAGTTCCATGTGTTCAGAGGTGGGGTTCTTGGGAGGAGACTGGATCGTGGGAGCCCTGCGCTCAGCTGTAGACTGATGGCTGATGAGTTCATAGCTGAGTGTGCTGTTGGGAGGTGTGGCCTGGTTGGAAGAGGTTTGTCCCTGGCTACGCACCTTGGGAGCCTGTGGCTTTCTCCCCAGCTGCTCCCTGCTCTCTGCTTCCCGGCTGCTGTGAGGTGAGCAGCTTTCCTCTGCCAGGCCTTTCCTCCATGCAGTTTCTGCCCTGGCACCAGATAAGCTGAGTGCTCTAATGCTTCCCTGGACTGAATCCCCTGAGCCATGAGCCAAATCAAACCTCTGCTCCTTCTAGGGTGGGTGCCAGGAGTGGGAGGCTGGTAAGGAGCAGCTCATGAGCACACCGCCAGACCCCAGGGCAGCACAGGGCCTCACCCTCGAGTTTCTGGGTGTGGGGGGGCGGGGCGGGGGTGCCAGCCTCTCCCTCTTCTTAGGAGCTACCAGGTGTCACTCAGAGCCTCCACCCCGATGGCCTGGTCTACCTTGATCACCTCCCAGTAGCTTCTCTTCTGAACACTGGAGTCAGATGAAGTTTCCACCTCTTCCTTTTTCACAGTAGGGATGATGAACCCTTGGACACTCATGACTAAACCTAGGCAGATGCTTAGCCGGGAAATGTGACAGAGATCTGTCCAACAGGGCTGGGGGGCAGCCACCTCGAGGCTAAGCGGACTGGTCACCTGGTCACCTGGTCAGTCACCTGGTAGCCTGTTCACCCGGAATGCATTTCCCTGAGGTCCGCACACGGATGCTGCAGCTGAGCGCGAGATACCGCATTGTGTATGCACTGTGCTCACCACACAACTAGCTCCTTTCTCACCTGTAAGTGGACTTAGGTCAGTGAGCCAAAGCAAAACACAACTTACAGCAGCACTCAGTCTCCTCTGTACATAGTTTGATTTTTGTCTCATGTCACTAAGGCCTTGTTACCTAAATATCTACATTGTGTCAACTTTAACCTTTGCTAGCTGCCACTCTCTACTTACTGACTTCCTTTTATACCTCTCTATCCCATACTTAAAAACAAAACAGACAAACTAGCCCTGGGAATGTTATTTTGTGGTCAACACATTTGTTTGAGTTCATGTATCAGATTGTCTAGTGGCAGTTAAATATTTCTCAACTGAGACTAGCCCATGTTTCTGTATATAAAGATCCAATATAGTTAGTTCTTCCCAAACGAACTCATAAAGTTAGCACTGGTCTTATCAAAATTCTTTTTAGTTAGATCAAATGATTTTAATGCCTTTCTAGAAGAACTAATGGAAATATACTTGTTATTTTTATTTATTTGTTTTATTTTAATGAATGAATTCCTGCAGAACTGGGGATTGAACTCAGGGCATTTTTCCTCAGCTACATCCCAGCCACTTTTTTCTTTAAATTTTTGAGACAGAGTCTCACTAAGTTGCTAAATTCCCCAGACTGGGCTTGAATTTGCAATCCTCCTGTCTCAGCCTCCCGTAGTGCTGGGATTATGGTCTATGCCACTCTATCCAGCTCACTTGAGTTATTTTTGAGGAAGAGTAAGGCTTATACTAGCTGACATCTAAAATTATTATATAATTTAATAAGTAAGCAGTACAATAATAGCATGGGAATAAAAAAATCAATGAAAAGGCTACTTCATTTCTTACTTTATTTTAGACTTTAGTGTCTTCAAAATTTTATTTGGAAGGGAATTTGACTCCTTGGAAACTTGAAATTAGAAGGGTAAAATCAAATTAGGGCTACCTAAATGCTGTTGCTATTTTATCATTGGAGCCAGTTCTATGTTGATATCGGAACATCTTGTTGTATTTAACCTCCTGGCAGCACCTCTGTTAGTGTATGTTGGACGATCTAAATGGACACAATCTGGGAAAGGAAATAGCACAAGGTTTTAACTCCAGTCGGGTGGGAGACTTCCTCTTGATTTGTTTAGTGTTCTGCTTTCATGCACTTCGGAGCCTTCTGAAAGCAAACTCTAAACTCCATCCAGGAGGGAGACTCAGAAGAGCAATAGACTGGATGAAGTGCAGTCCACCCCTTCTGAGAGCACGGCAGGCATCCGGGATGGCTGTGCCCTGGGGTCACAGACTACAGCTGAGTGACCTGCAAACTGCCCAGGTACCCCTGCTGTCCACAGGGCTCCTTCGTGTTCCTTCTGGAGTGACCGTGTAACTGTGGTGGACCTCTCACTCATTCTGCCATGGGAAAGAGGGGCCAATGGGCTGGATTAGGACATTTTGGGGGGAAAACCAAGCTTACTAGCTCAGCATTCCTTTTTTAAATATCTAGTACCCGTTACTTGCAGGAGCTCGAGTTTTCCTGGGCACCTCCATGCTGTAAGTCTTTGGACAGCAGTGCCCAGGGAGAGGACTTGCTGGGGACTAGGGTTAATGATGGGTCCAGTTAGCAGGCCCAGGTGGCTCTCCCACGAAGCTACAACTGCAAATGCACCCACTAGCAATCATAACAGTAATGCTTTGACCTCCAAATGCCCTACTGATTCTCAGTTCCCAATTTATTTAGAGCCCAAGTAGGCAAGAGGGCACTGGGTAAGTACCCCTCAAACCCTCACAGTAGTGTTTCATAGAGGTGGCTTCTTCCCTTCAGATTAGATGCTCACTGTGTGTTCCACAGAACATTAATTTCTTTCATGTTAACAGATGCTGTTTGTAAAAGGATTACATGGTTAGGTGCATAATTCTAGGTAAAGCAAGATAAAATAGGTATCTTTCCTGCAGGAGTTCTTAAAGACTTTAAATAGAAATATGATCTGTGAATCTTAATGAGGAAATAGATTATGCAGCATTTCTGAATTATACATATTTCTAAAAGGACTTTAAAAAAATTTTACAGACTCCTGAAGTATCAGTATCTCATGGATCACCTATAGGTCAATATCAAATAAATTCAGAAATAGTGTTGGGTTAATTGGCAGTTTTTAAGGAAAAAAAATAGGAAAAAACCTACCTGTGCAGCACACAAAACTAAATAAGAACCAAGATATATCATGCAAAAGTACAAATTCCCAGTGATGAATGTAGTCATATTGTATACCTAAAATGTACCAATAAACTTAATGAATAAAAAAATTACAAATGAATTTTAAAAAGTAAAAAATATAAAGTATTCTAAAATTTCCGAAGAGAAACATTTCTTTCAAACATAGCAAAGTCAGACCCATTACAGAATAATAGATTTAACTTATCTAATATTAAACTTTTATATAAAGAACAGCAGCAAAATGTACTGTGGGGAGGACAAGTAACAAGCAGAGATACATTCTCAGTGCTACGTGATAATGGTTTAATATGTTCAATATATCACAGCTCTCACAAATGAACAAGGCAAAGATGGATATTGGAGAGCGAAGTGAGAGAAGGGTAGGAGAGACTGTTCTTTCCCGAAGCATGACTAATAACGATTGCACGAGGCCATGTGTGATCTCACTGGTTGGCAAAACTGCAAACAACAATAACGGTAAGATTTTCTTATTTTATTGTTTATTAACTTTTGAATTAATCATAAACCACTTCTTACACTGTTCACTGTGGCAACATAAATTGATAATTATAACTTTTCTGCTGAGCAACCTAAAAATATGCTCAAAGTTCTTAAAAATGTACATAATTTTTGACTGAGCAATTCAACCTATAGACATTTATACAAGGCAGTGATCACTGGTGCTTCAGGGGATTTACATTTAAGCATATTTAAGCATTTAAGGTATTTAAGCATAGCTACTTTATCATTGCTCACCATAACCAAAGTGGAAATATCCATAATGCACTATAATAAATACGACAAATTCATGAGCTAGAATACTATGCGGTCATTAAAAATTATATTGTACAAGAATATTTAATAATCTGGGGAGATAATATAGTAATAAGTCCATAAATACAGTATAATCACATTTCATTATAAAATAAGTACAGTAAAAACAGCTATGCACTAAAATATAAGTGATTATATCTGGGTAGGTGGGATCAAAGGCAATTTTTTCTTCTTAATTTTTTGCCATATTGTACAGTTTTTTCTGCAATTAAAATCCATTGTTTTTGGCAATTAAGGAAAATAAAAACTAAATTATAAAAAGATTAGACAAGTAAAGGTTGTATTTTCCAAAGAGCAAATCTGTACGCATACTTTATTAAAACATCATAATTACTGAAACATTTGCCTAATGAGTTGTTTTATGTTTTTTGTTGTTGTTGTTGCTGTTGTTTGCGTCTGGAATGGAACTCAGGACCTTGTGCTTGCCAGGCAGATGTGGCACCACTGAGCTACATTGCTGGCCCGTTGCCTACTGGGTTTTAAATGATATGGATGGTGACTCCACTGCACTGTTTGGAGGCCAAAGTAATAAAAACCGATGTCATTTATAATACAATTTCTTTCATCAAATACCCATGGATTGTATGATCCAAATGTCATGCAGGCCATGAAAGTTACCCCTCTTCAGGTTATGACCAAAAGTCAGTATCCTAAGCAAACCATTGTGTGATGCTATCACAGGTTTTGCCAACTCAGACTTCTCAAGTAATCCATGAAGTCCAAATTTTACAGTCAACTCAGCTGGAAGAAGCATCAGTCCCCGAGCTGCATCTGAAGTTTACTCAGAACCTGAAGAGAAGGAGTCAGTGGGGAGGAAAAGGAAACTGTCCCACTTAGACATCTCATATAACATAACAGAGAGGGCAAGACTCTTGGGTCTCTGGGTGGCCTGAAAAGGGTGGTGTCAGATCCAAACTGGAAAAACTGCTTCTCTGGTTCGGGCTCCTAGTCTTCTGTCGTGCTCAGTGAGACCATGCCATTTAAAACTAAATGTTTCCGACCTCCATGTCTGTTAAGGCACATCTGCAGAATTAAATTCCATCCACCTACAAGGATGCTTTCAAAGGCTCAGAGTCAATTCTTCAATCATTCCGCTTTCTTAGCTGTGATTAAAAAGATGTGTCCCCTAATTAAGCTAATGAGAAATTGTTAATTGGCACACAGCCCCCTCTGAGCACTCTTGTTAATGTCACTGTCACTTTGACAGGAGAAAGGATCAAAACCAAGGGCAGAGAGTCTTTAAGTGACTTCAATATTGAACTTAAGGACGGGGTTTCATTTGGGAAGAGAGGACTACCCGTTCCAGGGCCTGTGTGGAAAAATAAGGAATGCAACTTCTCTGCTAATTTCTTAAGAAAGCAGAAGGAAGAGATGCAATAGGGCAGAAGTTGATTTCTTTTACTCTTCCCCACAGAAATAACAGCATCTAGCCATCTCGTGAGTTTCCAGGGTAATGATGCCTCTGTATGGTAAGGCGCAGCAAAGTGGAGATGCACGCCTGCTGGAGAAACAGCAGGAAGGGCTGCCCAGTGGGCCCATCTCTGGGTCTCCAGTCAGCGATACCCTCTTCCTTCAGCCCAGGCTCCTTCTAGTGGGGAGGGATCTGCTTTGCCAGAGGAAGCACATGTTTCACTCAGATTACTTTTCATATCTTTCTCTGATGTCTACTTTGGGAAAACTAGAATTTTTGAATTGCCTAGCTTGTCTCTAGTTTTTCTTGTGAATCTCTGCAAACACAATTAACTCATCTCCAAAGTCTCAGAACCTTCTGGACGTGAACCAATGTCCCCCACGAGGAGACTGGTCCTGGGCTCATGGAAAGCCGTCAGTGGAGTCTTCAGCCTGACAGCAGACCCCACTGAGGGTGGAGAGATCAGAACTCATGCCTCCTTCAGAGCAGCTAGCTGCAGGAAACGGAGCCCTCTACCTTAAGTCAATCCAAATGCCAACCTTGTTCAATCCTTTCTTGAAGGGCCAAATCTGCAAGTCAGGGTGACATGGGTCATCAGGAGAGCTCTGAAAATGCTCAAGAGAACTAAGTGCATGTGGCAGAGTTCTGGTACTCACATCTGTCTGCAAGTCCACTAATTTCTGAAGCACTGATGAGGGCTGGGCGTGGAGCAGGCCTGCAGAGCTGGAACCCTTTCTCAGGCTTTGGATTGAATTAACGCTCTGTACTAATGCGGCTCCTCCCAGAGGGAAAAGACCACTTTACAGTTAGAAAAGTGCCGGCCACTGCTGCAGCCTCCCAGAAGGCACTGCAGCAGGCTGCTGCCCTGACTTGGTGGGGGGCTGGTGACAACTTGGGCCACGGTGCCTACGAATGGCTTGGTGAGACCAGGGGAAGCCTTCTGGACAGAACGCTTTTAGGACCAGGAGCCAGGAATAGGCGACACGGCCATGTGAGGGCAGAGGGCAGTGTCTTTCCTCCAGCAACCCCCGGCACCACGTTCTCCTTCCCAACGCTGATTGCATCCGAGGCTGAGAGCCCGGGGGTCCGGGACTTTGCCTGAGCCGGGCTGCCTTAGTGCTCTTCTGACCTCCGTGTAATGAATCCCACCCCACCCGCACCGAGACTCGCCTCGGCCCTGCCCACTCCCCACACTCCTCGCAGGAGGGCACGAGCCCCTCCCCCAGGCTCCCCCTGCTGCGGACACGGTGGGGGGCTTCTGCTGTCCTGATGCACTCTGCACTCCCGCTCTGCCCAGCCGCGCCCACTCCCGCAGCTCCGCCTTCCTCACAGCGGCCTCCGCTCTCTTCCTCTTCCACTCGGTAAGTTCGTCCAGGTTCTCAGCCCAGCAGCCACCTCCAGGGCTGCAGCTCCAACCCACGAACGAGCAGGCGCCACCAAGCGCACCAGCTCCCGCTGCCCGCCGGAGGGGGCTGTGGCCAGGCCAAGGTGGCCCCGCGGGGGTCGGGACAGTGCCGTCCACTCCCGTGCCGCCGTCGCCGGGATGCGGGCTGTTGCGTGTCCTTGCCCGTGCCTGTTTTCCTCCCACTGTCTTCCCTGTCCGTGAAATCCAGGGGACTGCTAAGGACACATTTCCCCACGGTTACAGAACAAAACAACAACGAATTGCAGCGAGAACCACATCTGTCATCTTTGGGGATTCATTTGCAGTCATTTTACTGTTTCTTACCAGAGGAACAGGGAGAGTTGGGCAGATGTTCATGACAGTGTTTTGTAAACTCTAAACTGCTTGGTAAATAGGCCAAAATCCGCTGACAGTGTAAGAACAGTCCATTTTCAAAGCAAGAGGGAAAGTGATGATTTCAGTGTATGGGGATTCTGCTAGTTCAGGTTCGAGTGCAGTCCTCCCAGTGCTAGTGTGTCACACTCAGCCAGTGACCCGGGCTTGGTGTCTGCACAGGTCTGGCTGGGCAAAGAGGCAGAGCTGCCGGGAGCAATACACAATTTATCCCTTTACCTTTCAAAACAAAGAGACAGGGTATTGATATCGGTTCTAGCTAAATTCAATTATGGACACTTGTTTTTATCTATCTTTTGAAGTAATGAAGATCCCACCTCTCCCACTGAATCTGTTTCAAACTTAACTGAGTGTTGCCTATTTCCATGAGTGTCTTTAGTCCCTTTAGCAGGTCTCTCCCTTGAGGATTCTGATGTCCAGGCTCTACGTCTCTGCCTCCACCCCGTTGAAGAACTCTCCGCTTCCCAGTACCATGACAGACACCTTCAGCTGCCGCTTCTGACATCAGCACTCTCGGGCCCACTCTGAGGACCCTGCAGTGATGAGAAGAGTAGAAAGGAGGCGCAGAGGAGCAGAGCTCCGGACAGTGCCGCACAGCCAAGGGGCATCTCTCCCTAACCACTCAGCACATGAGTGACAGCCAGGCTGTCTCTGTTCTCTCTCAGTCCACCTTCCCGAGGTCGAGGCTGGTGGCCGGCTGGTGCTCCTGCGCGTGCTCCCCAAATCGCTCTGCCCTGACCAGTGCCCGTCCACATCCAGGTGCAGCCAGGTCCTGGGGCCCACGGGAATCTGCCTCCAATGCGGAAGGAAACTTCCTGTAATTTTAATGAATTTCTACTCCTGAGTGCACATATGTAATACACTCTTTCCAGAAACATTGATGGAGCATTTATTATGTACGAGGCTCTGTTCAGAGATCCGAGGGCACAGCTGTGAACAAAACAAGTGCACGTCCCTGCCTCGTGGGAAGTACTGGTTGGCGGAACAGGATGAGCACAATAAACCGTGCGCTGGAAATCAGTGTGGTGGGGAAAGTGAAGTAGGGAGGCTGGGGTACACAGGCGAGTGTGGTCCTGTCATTCCGGAGGGACAGCTCCCGACAGCGCCAGTCGCCGAGCTGACTCATGCAGGACAGTTACAAAATGAACGCTGCTTTGTAAAGAGTAAGTGGCAGGATGGACTGGGGGTTGCAGGTGAAGGGAAGAGCTGGGAGACACCGTGAGGACTTCCACAGTAATGCAGGGGAGAGGCGAAGAACACGCCAGGAACATATGTCCAGAACATACCAGGTGTTGAAAGGGGACTTGCTGAAAGTAGACTGGCTTTGAATACATTTTGAAGACGGAGCCAAAAAGATTCACTGATGCCTTGGATGTGAGGTGTCAGAGCGAGAGAACAACTCCTTTGCTCCCTCTCCCGAGGCCCAGGGTGTCCAGGAGACCTGCTAGTTCCGGGTAGATCCTGCGTGGCAGGCGACGGCCTCGCTTGCTTCCTCAGCCCCTACTTGTTGCAGAGTCAGACTCAGCTCACAGTCTTCCAAGCTCAGACAGAGCATGGAACTTAGATGACAAGTCACTGGATATAAATAAACAAGTTAAATGAGGACTCATGCTGGATCACCTTCCTTCTGAAGCCTAAAACACTGTGCCTTCCTAGCCAGTGCCAGCCAGTTTACAGAAAGGATCCTCACGCTTAGCTTCCATATGACTGTATAAACAGCAGGCCTGAGAAATAACCCTACCGTGCTCTTTACCCCTTTCCACTCTTCCTAGGAACCCTAACTGACTTATTCATTTCTTTTTTTAAGGCACAAGTGTTTTTGAACGTCCCTGCACAAAGCAGAAAATAGTTTTATTAAAGCACTCCTAAAGGTAGCTAAGTTTAATGAAAGACAGTTGGGGGAGAGGGCACCACAGGCTTCCAGAGCAGCGCATTGTGTTTTGAGCAGCTCTGTTTGCCCCGCTCCCTGCCTGAGCAGCCATCCCTGCAGCAGTTTTGCTGGCATCAGCAACTTTCCGGCTTGTCTTTCTTTCTCACAGGTAGTTTTCAGAGCTCATTTTGACCTGTTTGGGGGAGATGCCAGCGCTTGACTGGAGCGGGGCCTCCACAGCAATCTAGAGCTCTGTCCTGGCCAGTTCGGCTGCGATCTGCTGAGTGATAGGCAAGGGCGGAGGGTTGGCATGGGGCGGATGAAGCAAGTGCTTCCCAGAGCTGTCGGTTGCTCGTGCACGAATTCTCTGCTGGGAAAGTCAGTTTTGGAGCTCCGATCTGGGGGAGATGGGCAAGTTCCCTTTCTGTGTCCAGATAAAATGCGGCACTTCTTGGGAGTAATACCAAGCCTTGAAATTAGCTTCCCATGTCTTCTATTGTAAAATGAGAAGATGGCATTTCTTCCTGGCTGGAAGATAGCACAAGTGACTGTAAGGAAGGTCCTCAGCAGAAGGTGGGCTCTCCAGAACGGGCAATCAAGGCAGGTACCACACCTCTCCTGTCCTCCCCAACTTCCTCTATTCAATGAGGGTGGATATGTACAGCCTTCGAGAGGGTAGCCACCACCCCACTGCACTACAGTGATTCCCACAACGGAAGGGGACAGACAGGGCAGTCCCAGCTGAGAGATGTGACCTTTTTCTCTGCCAAGTAAAGATTTTACAAAGCATTTGGAAGGGGGAGAGAGAAGGGGAGACAATCAGATTTCTGCAGCACTTCAGCAGCTGTAAGCTTATGCTTATGAATAGAGGCTGCAGTTGCAAAGCCACCACCACTGGCCCAGCAAAGGCCATTTGACAGCCCTGTGCGGGAGGGGCCTGTGGAAGTAATACAGCTTGTATTTAAATGGTGAGCAATGGAATCCAGAGGTTGTCCCCAGAGTTGAAATGGAATACGAGGTTCTCACTTTCATTCTGTCATAAGCCACAGTGCACTGCTGATGTGGTTTATTAAACAGCTGCCACAATCCAGACCCAGGCAGACGCGTTCACTGGGGTGTGAAGGAATTCCAGTAGAGACAGGCGCAGCAACTGGTTTCTCCATAGGCCCCCAACTGCTAGTCCCTGCCCAGCCTTGCACCCCTCTGCTGGAGGAGAACAGAAAAGGAAGGGAAAAATAAACAGCAAAGCAATAGGAAAGCGAGAAAAAGAACAGGACAAGCAAGTGACAGAGGAAGAATACTGTACATTTGTAAGAAACGTTAGTTAGTTCTTTTCCTCCCACAATGAGTTAAAAGCATCCATGGGGCTTGAGCACATCATATCGAGGGTGGAGGGGTCCTGGGAAAGGTTTGGGCAAATGGGAGAAGGCACTTGAATGCCATCCCATGGCATTTGGATGTGATCCTACAGAAAGGTGAATCCTTGAAGGATCGTAAGCAAGGAGCAAGCAGACTGACATCTCAGAAGGACTCCTCGGCTGCTGGGAGGAAGACTGATTAAAAGGACACAAAATGAGCCTTTCAGATCCACCCAGTCTCGGGGGCTCAGGGGCAGAGAAATCTGTGAGAAAGACTCAACCACCCCCTGAGAGCAACAGGCACATTGGAAGACTTTCTCTTGAGCTAGATGTAATTATCTCCAGCTTTAAAATTCCTTAAGTGGCCTAGCTTTTGATTCTATTCACAGTAGACTTAACAATTTCTTATGACACTATGCTGTTTAATTGTTAATTACATCATTATTTTATTAGCCAGAAATGAGAAAAACTTAGTATGTTTTAACATTTTTGAATTCCGGAGGGAAAAGAAATTGGACTGTTAACTTTTTTCAATAAAAAGAGAAATAAAATATCTTAAACCAGCACATCCCCTGCCTTATAGTCTTTTTTTTTTTTTTAGCAAGTGCTACATGATACAGTAATTGTGTAATTAGGAATAAATGGCTTTTAAGTGTGATACCTTATTTTGTTCTAAAAATGTCTGAGCATTCTGTATCCCTTTTCAACGTGCTTCATTTGAGCTAAAAAAAAGAAAAAGAGGAATATAACTTTGGTATAATTGCACTAAATAAGTTTGGTGATCAAGGTTGGTTCCCACATCCCTGTCCGTCCAATCCCCCAAATAGTCCAACATGTTTTCAGCTATGGGACAAAGTATTTCCCTCAGGCCTAGTCCGACTGGTCTGCTTTGGTTGCTGCCACTCATTTCTCCTCCTCCAGACTGATTATGGAAGGGCAGGAGGACATAGCTCATGAAAGTACACGTACAGTGGGCCTTTGAGTTATGACTGGTCTGACATACAAACAACTTGGGTTGTGACTGGAATTTTAGTTTTAACTTAAGGCCAAAGTCTTGTGTTAGGACCCAGATGCTGGCCACTTGTGCTTCCAGATGGTCTCAGATACAGATTTAACCCTTAAAGAGTTCTGGGAGGAACATGACAGTATCCCTTTTCTGTGTGGGGTTAACTGAGAAATCCTGGGCCAATGTCTCGAAGGACACTGAGATCTGCCTGTGTCCAGGAGACAGAAGGCTGTGTAGAGGAGCCTGAGCCAACTGACCAACCTGAGTTACAACCAGCCCTCATGAATGAATTGAGTTGGTAAGTGAAGGATCCCTTGTGTTGTTTTTTTCTCCTTATGATTATGAGAGTTTTGCTGCTGTGTCTTTCTTTCATCAGTGGCAGTTTTCCTGGGAGAGGACACTGGCCCCTTTCATACAGACACTTAATAAATTAGCATCCCTTTTGGATTCATGGGGAGGAAACAAGTTTACCTGCTACAGGTAGGAGGCAGAACTGGGCACAAAGCTAAGGGCAAGGTGAGCATGCGAATTACAATCTATCCAGCAAAAGTGCCAGAATTTCATTTTTTTTATTGTAAAGCATAGGTGTCCAGCCTTTTGCCTAGCCTAGGACTAGTGGATTGAAGAGGAATTGTCTTGGGCCACATATAAAATAATTAATGTATATAAGGAGCAAAACTTTCCTTATTTCTTGTACTTTTTTATAGAGAAATCTGGAAGGAATTCAGCTGTGTAGTTTGCAGTGTCTTAAATCTACCAATTATGTGAGGCAGGCATAGGAGGCAGAGTTCACACACTGAATGCTCCCCACAAAGATGCACTGCCCCTATGAAGTCTGCTCTCCAGGAACACATGACTGAGTAGTGAATGGTGTTGCTAAAAGTCACACAATAATGTTAAACGTTTATAATCTCATGGGGCCACATTGGCAGCTGCCCAGGACCATGTGGTGGATACCCCATCAGATGGGTAAGTTTCTTCACACTCTTTGGGGGACACAGGGATGCATTTTGATCCTCATCCGGTCTTACAGTTTAGGAGGGCAGTGGCTGCACCCATTTGTCAGGGGTGATCATTGGGAACATTTTTCAGCCTGTCTGCCAGTTTTTCCATTTGAATAGCAGGAACATTAACCCTGATGGATCCATCATTCCCAGAGGTATTGGGATGAGAAAATGACATAACATATGCGAATCCACTTAGAAAGTAAAAGCAATATATAAATGCAAGGGATTCTTAGTTTTCATCACAGAGATCCATCTAGTCCTGCCACATTATGACAGCATAAGCTCTATTAGCTACATGCATTATAATAATCTATTATTGGCAGAAGCAGCCTTGGGTGGTAGCAGCTGGCCTTGACTATTAGGATAGAAAGCTCTTGGAGATATGACAGATGAATGGTGGTTGTAAAGAAAGGAGACTCGTTAGTGTGTGCTACCTGTGGAAACTGGACTCTGTTCTGTCTGAGCCCTGTGAATTCTCCAAAAAAACCTGTGTCAAAATAAGGGTAGCAGAACCATATGGAACAGAATATCAGTCTTTGTGTCTAGAGCCAGCTGCACAACTCACTGACTGAACAAGACTCTTGCATTGAAGTATTACTAGAACTCATTCTTCACTAGGCCACATTATAACATGAGTGAATTTTCCAGTTATGTTGGTGGATGCCAATAATTGTTTTAGTTTGAAATGGTACAGAAACAGAAATCTAGATCCAAATGGGATATGGACCCTTTTTCTTTTTGGTTTATCCATTCATCAATATAAATACTAAATACTGAGCATGCACCAGGCCTAGTTCCAGGCACTGAGCATAGAATGAAGAAGAAAAGTAAAGTCCTTCTCCTGCTGTGCTTTGGACTGCAGTGCAGGAGAGTGCATTCACCTTCTGAGGTGCTGTAGCAAATCCCTGCAAACTTCTGGCTTAAACAGGAACCTGCACTCTTACAGTTCTGGAGGCCAGAAGACAGAAGTCCTGGTGTTGGCAGGGCACACCCTCTCTCCGGAGGACTGAGGAGAGCTCCTTCCAGCCTCTCCCCATTTTGGTGGCTGCAGTATTCCTTGGCATGTGGCCATTTGATGCCAGTCTTCAGAGCCACCATCTCCAATCTGACATTGCACCATATTTCCCCGGGCTTCTTTTCCATGTGTGCTCTTTCTTCCTGTGCATAGGACTGCATTTGGGATCACCTCCCCAGTTTGGAATCTTGACTCAGTCACACCTGCTAAGACACTTTGTCCATATAAAGCATGTTTGTCCAACCCTCATTCTGTCGACTGACAGTTTACGAAACAACAAACAGATCTACGATCAGTCAGATGTTGTTGAGTGCCAGAGAAGGGGAGAAGTATGGTGTACAGGGTGTCTGGGCATTCCTGCCTTAGAGAAGGCCTCACTGGATTGCGGATGGAAGCCAAAGCCTGCAGAGAAGAGCTTAGCTCTGCCCTACGAGAGCCAGAGGAGGCGCTAGTGTTATGGTGCCACTGCCTCTCACGGAGCCAGGTTTCTGGAAGCACAGCTCCTGCAACCTGGGCGGACAGTGTCTGACAGATAGACTTCCAGTCTAATTTCTCAATCTGACCACATTCCTCAGTCTGGGTGCACCTGGAGCTCCCCAGACTCCAGATTGCTTATTGGAGGAACCTCATGGAACAGCTGCGGAATCCTCAGTCCTCCGGTGCCTAGGCCAATTTTTGAATTAGAGAAGCATAAATTTGACAGTTTTGGGCCATGTAGTTCCCTTATTGGAAACTGTTACATCCTTTAAGTATTTCCAAGTAAGAGACCAAAGTTCCCCTTCTCTGCCTTCTCCCCAATCATCAATTCTCTGTAGTATCATTATGAAATCAGAAACATTTTGATTTTTTTCAGCTAGATTTTAAATGAATCTTGTAAAAATACTTCTAGTTTACATTGAAGGTGATTAAAGTGCTCTCTCTCAATCCTATTGATCCTTCTTCGGGATTTAAATTAATTTCAGCATTTCTCAAAGCCACCGCTTTACTCCCAGGTAACTCCGTACCAGAGTAGAGTCTCCTAGTTATGTGACCTACGTGTGTGGTGCCTGGTGTGAAGAATGCACATTGCCAGGGCGTCCTGCACAGCTTGCTTGAGGGAGTCTATACAGTGACCCTAGGGCCTCACCTGAAGAAGGTGTGAGAAGGCTTTCCATGTACAGCCAAGATGTCTCCGTTCCCTCTACTCCTTTCAGGGCTTTGATACTTTCCACTAGAGTTCTGCCCCCAAAATATAAATATCCTCAAGAGGGCGTGTATCAGGTGCCATCAAAACGTATGGTGAATGTTTACATTTTAAAAACTGCATTACAGTAAAAGACACATTATCATTAATCCCCCTCAAAACACTCCTCCTTGCTTGAAACACACTTATCCCACTGTGCTTGCCACTTTCTGAAGTGGTTCTGGAGTCCGCTTTCGTGAGTGTCTCTAGTTTTGCTGTTGTGGCTGAGATGTCCTGAATCCATTCAAAGCATTCAACTTTCATGGTCGTTTTGACTTGGGGAAGAGCCAGAAGTCACACAGTGTCAGAGCTGGTGGACAAGAGAGAAGAACTCATGTAACGTTTTTACAAGCCTGCCTTTGGGTTAGAAGGTACACAGCGTAGGTGTTCACCATATTTTTGATCACAGCTCATTACCGGACACTTTCTGACATTTTTCAGAGCCCTATATGAGGTTTCTGGTGATATTTTGTAAATCCTCGGGAATTGTGCACTCTTAGCTGTAAGTTACTGACTTGCGGATTTCATTTATAGGCATCGTCTTCAGCCGGCAACACAGACCTTGTATTTAACCGCTCTGGACGGCTCTTCCGCCAATGCGATGGGAGTATTGCTGAAGCAAGTCTACTGGGGCTGGGTGACACCCAGCTGGCCATCGAAGGGCTCCCGCTATTAAAACCTACAGCGTAGTTCCAGTCCTGAGCTCAGAGGTTTAGCTGGGGTCCTCTCACCTGCGAGTCCTCGGCCAGCGAGGTGTGCAGCGGAGGCTGGGCAAGGCAGAGATCCTGGCCGGGAACTGCTCGAGTCCCCTTGTCCGGAACAAATGCGTCTCTTAGCCTAGTCCGTCATTTTGATATTTTCTTGACAATTTCTAAATGTGTACAGAAACCACCTGCTTCCCTTTATATTCATGTATTCCAGCACATAACATCTGATTTTCAGCATGGCGGAGTCAGCCGAGCGCCCGCTCTCTGTTCCCCAGTTCACTGTTTTAATGCATTTCATGATTTTGTTGCTTTGGTGTGCATTTCGGAATGACACATTTGATCAGTTCTTTAGGTAATATTGATGTTTTGCCCTTTTAAATGTGTCATTTGATTTTCTGATGTGATTCTCCAACTGCTTTGGTAACACTTTCATTTAGGCTCAGCTTTTTGGGGGGTCCCTAAAGGTTTATACAAAAGAAACTGACTTCAGGGTATTTTATTTTATTTAAAAATTGTTTCTCTCCACTCTTTGCTCTACATACCCCCAACCCACCTGTGCCAACGCCCTTTCTCCCTCCCTTCCCTCCCCCTCTCCTACCACCTCGACCGACGCCTCACGTACGTTTTAAAGCACTGCGAGTAAATTCTTCACTACAACAGCTTTAAACACTAGCCTTTACCCAGTCATATTTAAGTATTTTATTGTGTAAGGACCATTGCCTTGCTTCGGCTGTTCCCTGTGGATTCAATCAAAAAGCAATTTTTTAAAAACAGGTATGGAAAGAAGGCTGATGCTTTACATTTCTGACGTGTTTTTATTGCCCTTGGTGAAGACATTTCTAAATAGTAATTCCAAAGTTTCAAAGGCAGCAACAAAGCCCCAGTACAGTCTGTTCTTTTCTCATTGTTTGACTTTTTTTTTTTTGGCTTTCTTTACAAGCCCTGATAGTATTTACCTTACATTCTTGGCAGGTTAATTTCTACATTTCTGATCTCCTAACCTTGTCTGCAAGCATAGTAAATGCAGATGGTAGAAGGCCGAGAGACTGATTGAAAGAAAACACATGACAATTTATTCCTTGTGAAATATCTGGAGAGACCTGAAGAATGGAGTCCAATAAATAACAAAATACCTTTGCTTTATGTTTACAGTTGTTATCCCAGATTAACTCAAAGCTTAGATCCTGTACAAAAGCAACACACAATCTGTGAGAATCCCCCTTCTTACGTTTGAGGAAGTCCCCAAAATAGATCTAGTATTAGCTTAAAATTTTTAATAAAATACATAATATTATAAAGAGGCCCATGAAGGAAGTTAATGTCATACATTGTTTGTCTCATCAGGAAGAGCTAATGATCTACTGATTTGTGAGAATGGTCATAAATTATGAAAAAGCATTGGGCCTTCTGCAGAGATTAAGTGGAAGTGAAGTAGCAAATTCCACATAGGTTTAGGCTTAGTATAAATGTAAGTTGGCTAAGTTTGTCATTGGATCATTCCTCTTTGCTGCAAAAATGTGTGCACCCACTGCATCTCAAAGTTGCTGATCAAGAAGTGTAGTGCAGTGGAAAGACCATGGATTTTAACATAAAAACGACTAGTATTTGGCCTTGGTCTCTTCCAGTGTCAGATTGCATCCCTAAACTTCCTCACTTCTACATCTACTGAATGAAACTAACGCTACCTGTTTCCCAGGGGGAGGCGGAGGTCACATCCTCCTGGAGGGAACGGGGCAGACATGGCATCCCAGGGCGCTGCCTTGGGAGGAACAGCTTACATGGGAGCGGCAGCCCTGCACACCTGAGGCACGTCGGGAGGTTTGCTGGCACCGCCAGGTGAGCAGACATCAAGAACATTCCAAGGAAGAGCAGAAACTCACAGGTCCAAATGGGCAAGGCCAAGCCTGTGACCTAGAGGAGGTGACCAGGCGTATCCCCAGTCCAGAGAGCAATGTGTCTCTGTAGACAGTAGCAGGAAAGCAGGAGCTCCACAGCTCACACATTCGGTCGGATACGACTGGTCCATGGTCCTTCTTTTCATGCAAGGCTACCCACTTTCAAATATAGTCTTGTTCTTTCCATCTGGACTTCCAGACTGTTTTCCCCCCTTAAAGAAAGATTAAAATCAGGACATTTCTACTCCTTACTGTACAAACACTGATATTCCTCTAGATCAGCTTTATTGTTTTTCATACATTTATTCCTATCTGTCTCTCTTTACTGGAACATAAGCTTCATAAAGGCAGTAATGTTTGCTTTGTTTGCTCACTGCTTTGTCCTTAGCACTTAGAATAGAGACTAGCTGAGGCATGCCAATCAATAAATGCCTCTTGAAAGAATACAGAGACTATTAGAAGTTGCTAAAGAATATAAGTGACTTCAAGAAAAATGATTCGGTAACTTCAGTGACGGCTTCCAAACAGCCTTCAGTCACATAACCCACATTGCTTCGGCACTAATTTTGCACCAGGCGCTGTGTTATGGTGTTGGAAATCTACCAGCAAACAGGGCCAGGTTGTGGCTTTCATTGGACATTCCCTCTAGCAGACGTAAATACGTATGGTGCCACCACAGAGAAAGACCTTCACAAGTGTGCACAAATTGTCTTCTTAAGAAAGTGCTTGAGAATAACTTTCCCTAATTACCTAGGATGAAATTCAGTATATATTTGAGAACATATCCATAGTAATTGGTTCCTGAAAAAAAAGAAAGAAAGAAAATCAATCTGAGCAGGCAGTTCTATCCTGCTCTCCCAAAGAAGAAAGAAATACAAGTTCCCAACAGAGCCTCCTCTTGTCCTCAGAGACATCTGACTCTGATGCGTCCCCGCGGGCCTTAGATAGGTCCCAGACTATTCATTTATCAGCTCTCTCCACCATGTCCCTCACAGTGGAAAATCAAATCCCTCATTCAATGAGAAGGAAACTTGGCTAATTTCTCACTACTAAGAGTCTTTGAAGTTCGAAAGCATTTAAATGTGTTTTCCAATATGTGGTGACATAATCTCTCAGCCTTTTACTAACGGATCTTTCAGCTCATACATCTGTGCTGCAGTCCCACAAGCCATTCACTCTGATGATATTTTTGAATATTTATAAAAAATCCCCACATGAAGTCTAAGACAAGACGAGTCATCCAGAAAAATAAAAAATAAAATATAGGTTAGTACAGGAATTTTTAAATTATATGAGTATTCTTTGGTAATTTTTATTAAAAAAAGCAATGAATATTGCATCTTTATAGTGCATAGTCCTGCCTAGTAAATAGTTGAATGGATGATGTTTTTCTCCCTAGCTGTCAAAGAAAGATTCTGCACAGTTTTGATTTACTTTAATTTACTTTAAATATAGGTAAGGTGAGATTTTTTTCTATGTAATTACTTTTATTGTTTTTCTTACTCAATTATTTGCCATTTCCTTTTTGCTTACATTTTGTAGATAGATGGCTATTCTTTCTAGTGTGAGCACTTTTCCAAAATGAAAGACAAGTGAAACGCCAACTAGACATTTCATGATCGGGGCATTTGACCAGTTTGCTGTTTTTGAGCACCAGAAGTTTTGCTTGGAGCTATGGTTGTACATAGCTCTACAAATGCTCCCTCACAATCTTGTGGTTAGAGCAGCTATATTATGAGTGTTTCTGCTTCTTAAATGAAGAAATTGAGTCACAGGCTGAGTTTCTTTTGTCTATAGTGACCTAACATTTGGACTTACATTGCGCTGTAGCCTTCTACAGAGCATTAATCTAAAAAGATATTTGCTTGCTATAAAAGCGAGAGGATGGTAAAAAGTAAATGTATGGTTTTATTTCCAAACATGAGGAAACCACTCTTTTGTTAGAGATCAGGTGCCTTTTACTGCAGGTGCACTGGCTTTATTCTTGATTAATCAGTGCTGGACAGGGCTTCTGGCTAATCTCATTAGCTAATAGTGCTTCTGGGTAATTAGCTTGATGTGTATAATTATCTTCAGATTTTAGGGCTTTTTTCCACTTTGATAGCACTGGTATGTATTTAATGCTTCAGAGTGCTGTGGCCCATTGAGAGATGGAACACAATTCCCAAGTCTTTTCACATCAAGAGAGCATGACAGCTTAGGCAGCAGTGGAATTATCTGAGAGCCATCAATCGAGAGCACTCTTAGTGCCAGCAGTTTTTCAAGTACAGACACACACACGCACACACACAAACACACATTTGCACACATCCCCCGGAGCTGATGAAATCTGGAGTCACTTCCAGAACTTTCCATCTTGGGTGAAGTCATGGGTCTCTAGATTCTATGATAAAAATTCCAACAAGGATTTAATTGAATATACGACACCGGAAAGGATAAAGGAAAATTGCATATGGCAGATAGCTGTGAAAAAGTGAGGGCAATATTAAACTTTTGACCTTTGAAGATCCATTCTTGTTTTCCAAGAACTAGGAGATGGGAGCTCTAGTTTTACTTCTGCCACAATCTAGCCAGTGACATCAGTCACGGTGTTTAAACATCTTCAATATTGCAGGCTGGTGCTTAGGCCTGAGGAACACCACTCACTCACTCAGTCACTGTGCATTTGCTCCCCTGCAAGGAGGGCCTGTGCTCCCCAGGACTCCCATGAATATGCAGGACACTGGGCCTGCCAAACTCCTGTCTCAGGGAATCCAATTAGATGACTTCTAAGATCCCTTTTGAAACAGGCGGCCTTACGAGTCTGCCATGAGCCATTCTTCCTTTTTTGTATTTCCCTTCCAAAATTCCCCAGGAAGAAAGGATGAAAAGTGAGAACAGCGGGTAGTAAAGTGCTATCAAAGACATTTCAAACCAGGTATAAATTAGTAGCTTTGGGTCTTTCCGAGGAAAGTGGGAATGTCATGACCTTTCATTGTGACTTACTTTTTTAACTTTCCCATCATCACCCTTAATCCCATCTATCATTTGTCTGGAAAAGGGGATTAGGCTGAGCTTATGCTTTGTAAATCCTGCTGCCTTCAGTCTATTCCTGTGTCCATGAGGTCAAGTCATTTCTTTCCTCCTCTAGCCAGAGAGCAGGCAGCTGAATTTAGACCCAGAACATACATTCCTTCCTGCAGAGTAATGACCCTCAGCGGTTCTATCTAAGCCATTTTATTTCAGGGCACTTTAGCAACCTTGCTTAAACCAGTGTTGTCAACTAAATAACCCTTCTGGACACTAATGGAATTTTCAGAATGAATTGTCCTCCTATGGAAACTTACCATGGGTTGCTACTGCCCACACAACCTTAAGTTTGATTTTGGGTGATGGGAGGGTGGGGGAGGGGAGACCTGGTTGCAAGAATAGCAGAAAGAGTCTCAGTCATTCCAGCTCTTGTCTGGATATGATTTTATGTGGCCCCTTCATGGACAGGGCCATTACCCGTGACTCAGAGAAAATCTGCTGCTGACACACATTATTGTGCAGCTGCTGACCATCTCTCACCTCCGCACAGAGGTCGGAAGAGGAGTATTTAGTGTCTAATCCAAGCCAAAGCTGGTTTATATTAATAATCAATGAAACAGCAAATGTATTGGCTTCCATTCTCCCCTTTAACCCTGCCTCAGGAATAATCTTGTTAATGGGGAAGGAAGCTCTCTGATCTTTCTCACCAGCCTTGTTTTCTCCTTCCAGACTTCTCTTCCTAAGAACTTGAGGGAGACAGAATGATTTTCTTTCTCTTCCACATTAAGAAGAAAGAGAGTATTTGAGTGCCCACAAAGCATGAGAGGTGACAAGTCAACTAGTGTTTCTCCACTCTCCAGTTCCAGTCTAGAAAGGAATTCTTTGCTCTTTTCTCCAAACTTACTAATGAGAGATGTTGGATGGCTAAGTAGCTAAGCATCAGAGCATGGAGCATTTATATTGTTATTATTATTTTTATGCATGCAACTTTCCCTTAGCAATAGAAAGAAAATAAATAGTCTTTTCATTGCTAGTTCTATTTTTGTTGAGGGCTTAACTAGAAGATATATCTAATCATAATGAGCACAGCATAAAGAATATTAAGATGAAAAGAACTTATATTTTCCTTTACCCTCTCAACAATCTCCAGATGGATTTCCTAGGGGTTGCCTTCTAAATCTTCTGGCACAGTGAGCTGTAAATCCTAGACCCAGCAAGCTTCTGGTTTGGCTGAACATAGCCTTTCATGTATAATATGTACAGCCTGAATAATGGCAGAAAATTATTCAGAAGATAATTATGGCAATTGATCATGAGATGTTTTGTAGCTTCTTTCATAGATCATTCTTCAAAGCCTTTTGGAGAAATGGCATCTATAGATTCTGCTACAGGCAAAATGCTTCTAGGGGCTAAAGTAAAAGAAATAGCCTAAGAGTAAGTCACCTGAAAAGGCAGGAAGGACGGTCCCTAGGAGAAGTCAGACCAGGGCTTAGTGACAGCATGAAGAGCCTTCTCATTGTGAGAGTCCCCATGTCAGTATGGCCCTGATCACCTCATTTTACTGTGTCCCTTCTCTCTTGTATTCTAATGTAGTCCAGCCTTTAACTACACATTGCTTTGCAGTTTCCCAAAACCCTCCTGGAAGCTCTCCCATGGACTCTGAACACCTCCATCTGAAATGAGAAGTGTACAGAGGAGGGGATGAGAGGACAGCCTATTCCATGAGGGTGATGGGACTGGCCAGGGGCCCACCTGAGAAGAACAGGCCTCGTGACCCTAAGTCCAGCTGACCCTGTAGTGCTCTCAATGACCTGAGAACCTGCAGCCAGGAAGAGGCATCCTGCTTCACTTTGGGGGACAGGGCACAAGCCGTGCTGCAGGTCAGCAGCTCTTCTACCAGGGAGGAGTCCCTGTTCCTCCCCTCAACACCAACTTCACATGGAACTGCCACAGACACCTCCACAGGCACACGGAGCTGGACACACACACACACTCACACATACCCTCTCACACACCCTCTGTCCTTTATTTTTCCCGATGGTTCTGTCTTAGGTGGGAGGGATGGGCAGCTGAGCAAGCACACCTGTATTGGACACAGAAATCAATAGAGACTGTTATTTCATAAACGGCTCTGCTAGGCAAGAGGAAAGTCATGGCTCTGAGGGGGCAGGTGGTTGGGGAAAGGTGTGTGCATCTCTTCTTGGTGGGAGCTGCTTTCAGAGCTACATGGAACCTTCATGGATGGGGCTGGGGTTGAGCACACCCAGCTGAAATGCTTAGACTGTGACACTGTAATTTTTATATCCCTGACACTTATTAAGACACCTGGCACAGAATATTTTATGTATATTTACGTTATTGTGCATATTGTATAAGTTATACATTTTATAAAGTGCATTTATATAATTATGTGTATTTATATTATGTAATTTTTATTATTTTAAAAAACTAAACTAATCAGATCTCAGCTGATAATCTGATTTGTGACAAACTTGAATGAATCTGAGTAGCTGGTAATTGTGAGCTCAAAGAAAAGACTTGCATTTGAAAAGAGAAAACACAGAAATCAAATGATGACTTATTCAATCTGCTCAGTTAATGCCCAAATTTGTATTCCCTCATCAGTGGCTGGCTGTTAACATTCTTTCACCTCCACTTTTCAGCAGAACATTGTTTTCTCTTCCAAGAGAATCCCCACAAAGAACACAATCATCTGTTTTATAATTTGTTCATTAACAACCTTATTATCAAAATTAAAGTCGTTAGCTATTTAGCTGTGCCCTTACAGGTAGGATGAAGATTTCCTCTGTAAATGAGATTGGAGAAGGGGTATGTGTTTGTGTGTGTAATTTTAAGTTTTTAAGCCAGCTGTTACTTAGAATGGTATCAAAGGTTGTAATTTCAGGTACATTCATCTAAAACTTAAAATGCAAATTTATTATTTTTTCCCTTTCTTAAGG
This sequence comes from Heterocephalus glaber, assembly GCF_000247695.1. Next base: position 3,131,388 of record NW_004624807.1, read on the forward strand.
AAAAAAAGACACATTTCCTGATAAGAAGAGAAGCAGGGTGTGTGTGTGTGTGTGTGTGTGTGTGTGTGTGTTACAAGCATTGTGATAGAGGCATCAGAATTTGTCCTAATGAAATGGATCCTTGGCAGATCCCCTCCTCCTCCTCTGCGTTGTCCAATACCCAATGCCCACCTTTCCCCCCGGGCTGTGCTGTGGCTGCCTCACCTTGTCACCCTTGATGTCCACCTTAAATCAAATATGTAGGCCTGGATGATAGGGCTTCACCAGCAAACAGATCTAAGCTGCCCTTCAGCACATGTCCAGGGTAGCCCCCTATGTGAAAAATTTTATAGCTTTCACGTTCAAATGGGCATTATCCCTTTTGGAATGGTCACTGTTGAGAAGTTCCATGTTCTCCCAATCTGCTCCTGACTCCTGGTGTCACTAGAGGATGCTGGGCTAGGAGGTGGCAGTCAGCTTTCAGGTGAGTCCTGTGACAAGTCACTTCTTCTTCACGCTCGGTTTCCTCACTGGTGATGGGAGGTCAGTGACTGCTCTCATAGATTGCATGAATCTATGGCTTCTAGGGCTCAGGCCTGGGGGATTTCTGGAAATTTCCTTCTGCCTTCTATAATATATTCTATTTAATGTCCTCTGTGATCACATATTTCCCATCGAAAACAAGTCTGATTTAAAGTAGGTAGAGGTCATTGAGAACTGACCTGAGGAATTAAACTCCTTGGCCAGACTGGTTCTGAGCATTTTGGATCAAAAAATGAACTGTGAACATAAACTAAGAAGATTGTTTTTCTCAGTGTGTCATGGGAATTGACTTTCAGTGTCTAATGCAAAGAGGAATTCCAAAAAGAATTCAAACACTGATATCTTAAGAGAACTATTTTTGAAGGGAAAATAGCCTTCATGGGCCTAACATGCTGCCACGTACTGGGCTGAAGTTAAAATGTTCTCATCATCCTTTAAGACTTCTTTAGATGCATTTTCCATGTGTGAATCCGGATACATTTTTTTTATGATTATAACACTAAAGTTAAAAGGCACTGTGTAATACAGACCCATACTTCTTGGCCATCACAATTAATCAGGTTTTGAAGGGGATGCTTTTGTCAATTAAAAGGTATTGACTGCCTCATGTAGGTGTGGCACATTAAATACCTTATCTCATGTCATTTCCCAATTTGAAGGGTCAGACTTAGATGAAGAAAGTGGATCTTACAGTGATTGATAAATTATTTTAAGAATTCTGAAACTTGGCTCAGCAATGTTGAAAAATCCTCTGGCTGCAAAGTATGGCATGGTATAATGTTGGTATAAATTTGGAAATTCATGTATTGGCGAAAAGTGATGTTCCTCCTTAACAATACCCCATTTCTTTGGTTTGTTTGTTTGTTTTTGTTTTTGTTTTTTTTTAATACCCCATTTCTTTTTAAATTTGAGTTTCTCCAAAAGTAGACCCTGAGATTAAAACTTGTCTACAAATTGTTTCTCTGGGAGTGAAATAGGGGAATGGACCTGGGATCAGGGAGAATGAGGCAGGCGTGTGGATTATCAAGATTGCTGCTGTGTGGGCCAGGGATGTAGCTCAGTGGTGCCGCTGCCTGCCTTGCAAGCACAGGATCCTGAGTTCAGTTCCCGGTACCAAAAAAAAAAAGACTGCTGCTGTGGGCAGTGAAGGTTAGACCCTGCCTCTCCTCTCAGAAGAAATGTCAACTATCTACCCTCCAAGGAGGCCTGAGTGCTTAGCCACCAGCCCACATGCTCCTCTGTCTAAGAGTGGCCCCCGGTGATGGCAGCTACCTGAAATTCTAGTACTGTCTGGAATACAGATGGAACAGGGTGCTCACTGGAAAAGTCCCTGGCAAGATGCAGCAGAAGGGAACGAGCCTGTCCTGGAGGTGGAGATGGGGTAGAGCAGGAGGAATCTCTCTTCCTGTGGAAATGTTCATGGCAGATGCATGGGGCATCTGCTCTGATCTCAGAAACACTTGTGCCATTGGAATTCCCTCTTTTCCACACTTGAATGGCATCCCCGTCTTTTCTGTTGAAATCCTATCCATCCTTTAAGGCACAAATAAGGACTCGTGTCCTCTGAGAAGCTTCTCCTGACTCTGCGTCCTTCCCTCTGGCCCCCTCTTGCAATGCAGACGAAGCATGCTTCTGTATTCTGTAGATATGTTGTAAATCCTCCGTAAAGGCTTGTCTTCCACACTAAATCCGAAGTTCTTGAGTTACACGTATTTATTCCTATGACCTTAACACAGAGCTGAGATGTTTTCTAGATTGTCTAAACACTTTTATTAATGGCATAAGTGAGAGAATGAACTAATATCTACCTTTTCTTTTCCCTTAGATTTCACTCCTGACTCGCATCTCCCTAGACTAAGACGGCCGACCTAGCCTTCTCAGTCAAGTCCAGTGCCCTTCCCTGGATCTTCTCCAGCTCTCTTTGATCTTGTGATGTGACATCCAGAAATACCTAGAGTGTTCCAGGTGACACAGCTGCACGGTTGTGTACTTTGAGGTGACCCTGACATCTGTCTCTCTGCCTCTCCACCTTGCAGAAGCAGCTCATATTTCATTTCTGGCAGTCACTTTGGTGTCCTGCATTGCAGTGATTCATGAGCAGGCTTCTCTTCCCTAACGGGCTCCAGAATCCCGAGGAGAAGAGAATGGTCTTATTCATCTTCCTATTCCCACAAACAACAGCAGGTGATGTGCTGAATAGTCAAGGACAGCCGCCTTCTACTGGTGGTAACAATAATAAAGAGGATACATAGTTGCGCAATTACCACGTTCCTGTCCCTGAGTGCTGTGTAAGCTACTGCACACTATTCTGTCACTGTGGCCTTTGAGATGGTTCTGTTATTACCCTCGTTTCACAGACAAGGAAACAGAGGCTTCTCTAAGGCTGAGCACCTGCCGAGTGGTAGAGCCAGGGTTGAGCTCAGGTCTGCCCGACTAAGCAGTGTCTGGGCAACTACAGTGTAGTACATGGCGTGCTACGGGCATTTCCCCAAAATGGGGGAGAAAGCAGAGATCATCAAAGTAATGGGGGAAGATTTTTAAAATTTAGTTAGAGGCATGAATCGATCTTTTCCCACGGGGGAAATTTGGTGATGTCTGGGGACATTTTTGTGGGTCACAGATCGGAAGGAGTGCTGCTGGCAACTGATGGGTAGAGGCCACAGCACTGCCAAAACCCTGTAGTACACACCCGAGAATTACCTAGTGCAAAACGTCAACAGCGCTGTGGCTGAGAAACCCTGGTTTACACTGCCAGGCCGAGAAGGAAAGCAGGGAGCAGTAGGTCTGCCAAAGACAGCGCGAGGCCGGGACCAGAACCTGGGTGCTGTCTCCTCCTCCTCCTGTCATTCCTCTCCCGCCCACGGAGCCCACACGCTGTGCGGCTGACCCGCCCTGCGGTAGCTGCCGAGTGTGCAGGCGCGCTGTGAGGCCACCACCTCTGCACAGAGCCTGGCTTCCTGTCCCCAGCGCCACCTCCCCTGGGCCCGCTCTGGGTGTCTTTGCAGGACGTTCCCGCACTTCCTCAGGTCTGTGCATGTGTCCTGAGTACATGTTTCCCGTGTACATGTGTCCCGTGTGCATGTGTCCGGTGTACATGTTTCCCATGTGTATGTGTCCCATGTGCATGTGTCCCATGTACGTGTTTCCCGTATGCACATGTCCTGTGTGCATGTGTCTTGTGTGCACATGTCCTGCATACATGTGTCCCATGTACATGTTTCTTGTGTGCATATTTCCCATGCACACATGTCCCGTGTACATGTGTCCCATGAACATGTTTCCCATGTACGTGTGTCCCATGTACAAGGCCATGCATATTCCCCCCTGCCTTCTCCACCCCTGCCATCCCAAGTGATCTCATAGAACTTTGTCATCTCTATTATTATTATTATTTTTATTTTGGTACCGGGGATCGAACTCAGGTCCTTCCGCTTGTGAGACAGGCGGCGAAACCACTGAGCTAAATCCCCAGCCCTGAACTTTGTCATCTCTTAAATCTGTAAGTGCCTTAATGTTGCTTAACAGGGGATACCCCTTTCATTGATGCGGCCTCCAGGCAAATATACTCAAGGATGTTGTTGCTCTTCTGGGCTGAGCACCAGGTTTGATATTAAAAATTTTAGACTTCTCGAATTGGGTCAGAGTTAGGAGCCATTCTAGGAAATTGTCTTGTTTGTGGCTTCTTTCAATAATCTTGGTATCACAATTCCTTCCATCCCAAAAATTCATCCACATCCTTTCCCTGTACTGGCTCCAACCTGGGCTTAGCATTTACCTCTCCTCCAGTGCTGCTGCCTGCTGGGTTCTGCATCTTGAGCTCCAGCCTCCTCTCAGTAAGCGTTGGTCCTGATGACACACTGTGGACGCGTAATTCCCCAGGAGGACAGTGCTCTCCTGAAGACCCAATCAGCTTCCTACCTCACTACTCAACTCCCCCCACCAACACACCAGGTAGGATAGGGATCGGACCATAGGTCTCCCAGTGGGGTTTCAGAAGGACCCTAAATGTCCAGTTTGCCGTCAGTTTTCAAGGACCACCCCTAAATATTCTGGGTGCCTTAGTAATTTGGGATGCATAGTTCATTCATTAATCTCTGCTCATTTTTACAATTCCCAACTAAGTCAACCTGTAATAGTTTACAAGAAACAAGCCCAAAAAGAGAGCAATTAATAGTCCAAACAAGTACATAAGTACAATTTAATTTACTACCCACTGTGTGAAATAGCAGTGCCAAAGTAAGTGTTGGGAATTTTCAAAGTTCCAACAAATGGAAAGATCTCCAACTATTATTGTGTTTTCAGTTAAAGATACATGGGGATTGAGAAGATCTCTATGTATCTGTTCATGTGTGTGCATGTGTGTTAGTGATGGCTTTGGACACGACAAAGAGACAAAGGGCAAGATATACACATTTTATCCCTTTCCTTTTTCTCTCTCCCTTTCTCCCCCATCTCTCCAGCTACACAGGGTGGTGGTACAGGACAGTGTTGTGGCCTGGAGCAATCAGCATGGCTTGGGGAAATCAAGGCTTCTGTGGTATACCTCATACCCTCATCCAAGCCACAGCATTGATCTTTAGCAGTAAAAACCAGTGTTCCAGAGTCACAAGGACACTGAAAAGTATACAGATGTGTCTGACTGGTCCTCTCACCTCTCTGAATTTCTATGTGATCTGTTTTCCTCTTGGTCCAATGTGGAAGAAAATGAATTTTGGACACTGTTGCTGGCCTGAATTCTGCAGATGCTGACCACATCCGTCAGAAAGAATCTGAGTTCTGTTGGCTCCAAAGATCCTGGATTCACTCTTCCCAAGACACTCAGGTGAGAAGGGTCTCCTACAATCTTGGTAAATAATCACAGCTTTTATTCAGAACTGGGTTAAAGTATACATCAAAGTCAACAGAAGAGTAACTTTATAGTGAAGTCATATTCTGAGGTTTGATGCTGGTTGCATTTACCATGTTTCAGATTCTTGTTACCATGAGGTTCTGCCAAAAAATTGAAGCCCACTGATCACTGACATTCCCATTTCAGGCTCCTCACTGTGAACTGTTCACAGTTTTCTTACCAGTTTGTCCCCCCTCTGCTGCCCTTTCTTCCAAATGCCACATAGAACCCCAAATCCAAGTAAACGAAGCCATGGCCCAATCTCCTCCATGGCTTTGGGTGGTTTCTGACAGTCACCCAGGCACCCTGCACTATATGCATGTTCAGAGTTCCAATGGCCCAGTTCTGCCATTCGCCAAATACACTCCTTGGGGCAAGTCACCAACATTGTCTTAGCTTCAACTTCGACATGTGCAAATGGGAGAAATGACTCTGAGGTTACTGTGAAGATTAAATGAGTGTTTGCCCGAAGCACTTAGAAAAGTGCCTAGCACACTGGAAAATGTAAGAGTATTTAGCCCATCCAGCAAAGACGGCCTACATCTCATGGGCTTTGGTATTTACCTTGCCCGAAGTTTTCAATATTCTTTCAGTGATGCATTTCCTACCCTGTACCATTGTTTCTTCACTGTCGTCTCAAGAGTAGCTCTTGCTACGACCTTCACCTTCGCAAGGTGGATCGATCTTTGCCCATCTCAGCGCTGCCTAACCCTCACGTTCATCTAGAACTTCTGCCTGGCTTCACAGTGCTTCAGTCTTAGCCCTACCATCCAGGACTGGTTTGTCCTCTGGCAAAACCACATCTGTGCCACTTTCAGTCTCCTGGCCTGAGCACCGAAGCCCCCAGTCTTCCTGCGGTGGGGAGGCCTCCCTGCCACTGCCCATTTGCCGTGAATCAGCGTGAGATGCCTCCTTCGACCGCTGAGAGGTCTCGGACCTTAAGTGAATAATGCAACCCAGGCCTCCTGAGCCTCGTGCTGCGCTGGGGCTGCCTTTCCAGGTCTCCTGAAGAGTGTGCACACCTGTTTGGCATTTCAGCACCCCAGAGAAGCAGTTAGTGTCATCTTCAAGCCTGAGGATGCCACACATCCTATTTCCTGCAGATTAATTTTATAAGTAGTTATCATTCATTGTCAGACATGTACTTTTTCCATGAAAATTCTGCAGCTCTCTTGTCCCAGCCTCTGGTGATGTGTCTGGAGTCCCACTCATTGGTACAGACGTTCTTTCCACCGAGACAGCTGTGAAGAGCAAGGAATCTGTGCCCTCAGCCCACGGATCCCTGACCAGGAGCCCTGGTCGCAGCCCCGCTCCTGTGTGTAGACAGAGGATGGAAGATCCACAGAGCCAGCCCAGGTAGAGGGTGTCTTTGGGCCTTTAGATATCAACTTAATTTCTCTCTGAAGGGTGGGAAATGGGAATGGCGGTGGTCTAGCTGGACAGGAAATCATCTAGTGTCTTCCAAGCCGGAAATGGTAAGCTCTTCTCTGGCTCGGGAAGCTGAGAGCAAGTCCAGCCTGTGCCTCAGAGCTGCTGCTTTCATAATAAACCGCACAGGAAGGTGGCTCTGGATGAGTGTGCCTCATGCATTTCCTTTTATTATTTTTTTAAATGTCACACGTGGAAAAGGACAGAAGTATTTATTCTGAGAAGACATGAACCTCTGGAAGTGAGCTTCTAAGAATACCTTCCTACCTTAATTAAACACATTGATTTCATTATAATTAATTATTTGTTGAAGTCCTACTATACACCTGTACTGTGAAATACTGAACTTCCCAACAGTAACAAAAGCCCTGCTTCTAACCTTAGGGAGTTTATTATCTAGTTTTAGTCACAGAGGAAACTAAGCAGCAAATGATAATGGTAGTTTTTACTCAACTTTTAAATGGGGTCAAGGTTGCCTATGGGTATAAAAATTTAAATCATCCTCCTATGGATCATTTAAGTCTTATGAATTTTTACTTTGGAAATGAGAGTTTAGAGGAAATACTTACTTTTTTTTGCGCACAGAAAATGACTGATACTCTTCTAGCTGTCTCTTCAAGTATACCTCAGACTCTTTTTCTGTGTTCTTATTGTGAGAAAGGAAAAAAATGGAAGAATTGATGGAAAATTATAATGGTGACTGCTTTTATAATAATTTTTATGTAAAAAATCAAGACACATAGAAGAACTAGCTATGTGGGACAATGAGACAGTTTTCATTTGGGGTTTGTGCATTTAGATCAACAGGGGTAGACAGAGAGGCACATGCACTCAGTATGCAGAAGAAAGTTTAACTGGGCATCTTGGCACATTCCTTATCCCAGTAGTCTGGAACACTGAAGGAGGAGGATCACAGATCACAAGTTCAAGTCCAGCCTGGGATACACAGTGAAACACTGTCTCAAGGTCTAAAATGTAAATAAATTTAAAACCGGGCTAGGGATGTAGCTCAGCACAGCCCCAAGAAAAAAAGAAAGAAAGGAAGAAAGGAAGAGAGGACGAGGAAGAAGAAGGAGAAGGAGATGGAGGAGAAGGAGGAAAAGAAGGACATGGAGGAGGAGGAGGAGGAAGAGAGAAGGGTTTGAGTGTGTCCAAAATTGGAGTAGACTGCCAGTGGAGACGGTGCCTGACTCAGCACTAAGCATATTCAGGGATGATGACAGTGAAGGCCTCCTTTGGGATGTGTGTGTTGTCCTTTTGTCCTGAAAGCTGCTTTCTAGATCTAACGATCCCTGATTGCCGTTATGGGTCTCGGGAGCAATTCTTACTCAGATCCTTAAGAGGTGCTGTCCACCCCCTCTCCGTCTCGCCTTTTTGTTCACAGTTCTGAAAGCTTTTGAGAGTTTTCCCTGGAGGAGCAGATGCAGACTAGAAAGGGAGGAAATATTATTTTGCAGCAACTGGTGCTCCATCAAAACCGAGGCCTTGTGAGATGACGGCAGACATCAGTAACCGCCACGGCGCTGGCCTTATTTATAGGTTTGGGGGAAAGATAAATACTGTACATGCACATTCTAATTAAGGCCACCACTTCCCGGCATGCATAGCTCTGCATCTCATTCTCCCTGTCACTGCCGCCAGGGCTCTCATATTTTTTGTGGTGCTCCCCTAGTTATTACGAATACCGCACTGACTTAAATGGATGAGTCCCGACTTGGCGTGGAATGCAGGGATTTGGTCTGCCACATGGCTGAGCCTGGACTCACAGACACCACCGCGGCATTGTCCTCTTGTCGTCAGCGGCTGACTGCAGTACCTAGAGATGGAAGGGACTGGGGAGCACAGGGGAGGGGGCAGGTCCAGCCTGGTGCAGTGGGGAGGGTGGACAGTGGACGTGCCTTGGAAATGCCCACTCCCCCGTCTGGATGTCAACTCAGCGCCTGCTGGTGGGACGAATGGAGTAGTGCGTCTCCAGCAGGCACACGTCGGAGAAGGAGTTCTGAATGTCATTAAGCTCACACTTTTTTTAGGTCTCCCTTACCTATTACCTAACGAAAGAAAATGGAGCACGTGCTGTAAGCGTATGACTAATGGCCCTGAGAGAAAGTCCATCTGAGATTATCTTCCGGAGATGAGGACATCATAATCTAATGTGGGGAATCGTGTCAAAGGCACAATCAATAAGCATACACTGATCTTAATTAAGTCTGTGTAAGTTCATTTCTAAACTAAATCGATTTGGGGTAGACAATCTGACCAGGAATTCACAAGTATTATTAATTTTTTAGAAAATCCAAATGTATTCTTAAAAATAGTAACACCTTGTTATTTAAAAATTCTATGTATTTTTAGATTCTCAGAATACTGTATTCATATATAAATGCTGAATTAAAATTTGTAATCTTTTCTAAGAGAATGATTTTTACTTTGTGGTACTGGGGAATAAAGTAGTTCACAGAAAATTATATCCCTAGCTATTTTTATTTTTTCTGTGACAAGATCTCACTAAATTGTCCAGGCTGGGATTAAATTTGTGATCCTCCTGTCTCAGCCTCCCGGAGTACTGGGATTACAAGTGTGCATCCCCACTCCTGGCACCTGGCTTTAAGAGCATGATTTCATCACTGCGGAAATAGCTTAGTAAAAGTATTTCTCCTCTCCCCTTCTTTCCAGAGACACCATCATTTCATTTGGGCTTTATTTTGGGTTGTCCTCAAAACATGTATAAATAATGTGCAAAAACTGGACGAAGGTTTAGTTTTAGTTTGCATCTTCCTTTGGCCAAGGTCATGAGTCAAGAAAGAAATAGAAACAGAGAAAGGAAGACAGGAGACAGCCTAGGGGCAGAGTGTGGCCTCCCTCATCTGTTGGGCTCTCAGGATTTTTGACTCAAGACCAGGTGAAAATCGGTGTGAACTGGTAGCTGATTTTCCTGCTAAGATTTGTGGCACTGCACAGCCAGGACAGGTGCTGCATGGATGTACATGTGCAGGTGTACATGTGTGTTCATGCAGTCAGCTGTGCACATGTCTGAGAGACTTACTCATTCAGAACATTTGTTCTTAACGGAGGCAGGCAACCCAGTGGTGTTAACCCCGCCTAAGAGAGTGTGTCGGAATTTGTTGTGCACCGGGATTCTTGGATAACCGCAGAAGTTTAGCATCACACCTTGGGAGGCAGCAGCATGGGGTGCAGCAGAGAGGAAAAATTAAGATTTACCCAGTACCAACTGTGTAACTCACAGAATCCTCACGTATTTGGCATCATTTCTTTTCATAATGTGGATAATAATACCTATCTGTCATGGCAATTTTTATCCATTCTGTGTTTTCAAGAAAACTGAAGTTCAATAAATGATTTCTCCAGTATTTTATAACTGTTAAGAACTAATGTGGAATTTATTCCAACATCTGGGAGCCAGGAATGTGAATCCAGGTTTATCAAAAGGACTGGCGGATGATTTGGGAACTCAGAAGTACAAGGGGTCATGAGCAGGGCTTAGCACAGATTCTCATGCAGTACGTAGTCAACATATGTCACTAAAATGGCTTGGGAATCCAGACCAGTCAACCTGGTTTGATGGAGTTACAGAAGAGTGTGAGTCTATAGCAAAATGTAGGTGTTTGCTGTAGGTACAGAACAGTAGCCAGATAGTGAACATCTGAGACCAGAGACCCATTTGGAAGTAAGTCACAGCAAATCAGCCTAACAGGGAGAGAGGCAAATCACTGAGCTCTGGAGCTCAAGGTTCAATTTAGAGTCAATGGAAAGTTTTTGAGTAGATGCTGTGTGCCATGGTCTTAGTCTTGTTAGTTCTCACTTCACCTGATTTCACCTTTACAACCATAGTCTTTCACATTCAAAGAAACCGAGTTTCCACGAGGCTGTGACCTCCCGGTGTCAAACACAAATACACGTTGAAGTCAGTGTTTGATCCAGACCTCTCAACTCACTCAGGGTTGTTAACAGCACAAATGTCACTTCTTTTCTGTAGACACCAGGACTGACCTGTCAGCCGCATCCTACCCCACCTGATTTCCAGGGTAGCACAGTCTTCTTGTTTCCCTTTTAAAACACCAGTTTTAAAAGTTCCATTTGTGAGTCCCTTCTATCCTGCTGGCTTTTGAACGTTGGGGTGTCCCTCGTTCTATATGTGTACCTCTCCTCTTTCCTACTGACACTCCTTTACCTACATGCTTACCCAACCCAAGGGCTTCAACACTGTCATCATGGCTCCAAAACTAGGATTTCCAGCCCAGAACACTCTTCTTAGCTCTTTACAGCTCTATTTCAATGTCCAGAAAGGATCCCAACCTTCAACTCTTCAATATTGCTTTCCTGATATCCCCTAGAGCTTGATGGCACTGTATTCCTCATATTAGTTAAGAGCAACTCTGCTATTCCAATTGCTCAAGTCCAAAATCACAGAATTACATGGACTGGCCTCTTACACAATCTGTCCGCATATTCTGTTGGCTACATCTTTGGAAAATGCCCGGGTTTGGGCCATTTCTGGCCTCTCCCACAGTTTTGCTGTTGACCCATTTCACTGTCAACCCTTAGCTGGTTCACTGCCAGGGGCTTTCCTGGTGTGACGTCACCCACCCAGCCTGTTTTCACATCACAGCCAGAGTCACCTTGTGGAAGGTAAGTCAAATCATGCCACTCTCCGCTTCTAACCAGTGCGTTCCAAATAAAGGCAATGTCCTTATCATGACTTACAAATAAGTACACAATCTGGCCCCATTAAACAAACTTCCACCTCTTGGCCCTTTCTTTGGCCATTTCTTCTGTGAGAGCCACACTTCACAAACCTCCACAGTTCTTCATCCTTCACCTTTTGTAGGCCATTCCTAGATGTGCTCTCCAAATTGCCCTCTGCCCTCACAATGCTTCTCTCTATCCCCGTGCCCTACTTTATGCTTCTCCGCAGCACTTTCCGTTCTTCAGCATGTCCAGTTTTGACTTACCTACCCGTCTAATTGTCTGTCATCACTCTATTAGAATGTGTGCACCAGCAAGGCAGGAGTAATTGCTGTTTTGTTTGCTCTTGCATCTGTAGCATAGAGTATGCAACATGGCAGAAGAGGCTGGCACATGGGATACTTTTTCTAAAGCCTGATGATTGAATGGAGAGGAGGGAACCATAAGAATTTAGCACACAGAGGACTGGGCATGGAGCTCATTACAACCCCTGATACAGCAGCCTAGCAGTGTCAGGAGCTCCGAAGAGGGGAGGTGCATCAGCCTACAGCCCAGCATATTCGCCCATGGGAAATTCTTCCCCCAGAATCCCAAGGTGAAGTTCCTGTGCCTCAGGAGAAAATGCGAGAGCTCTCAGAAACATGATAGATCATGAACCATGAAATACTTGTAATCAGCTGTGTAAATATAGAACATAAGTTCTGATTCACTTTTTGTGATGGCACACAATCGTAAAATAAACAGAAAATGAAAAAAAAAAAACTGTGTATCTTTTCATGGGAACATCCATGCCTGCCTGTCACTGAAGCCAATTCCACCCACTCGGCCCTGCTCCACTGAGCCCTTCCCACCTTTGGCAGACACCACAGCCCAGTGAAGAGAGCATGGACCCTGGACTTGGAGGGACTTGGCTTTGTGCTGGCGTCATGCTATCTGCTATCTACAGAACATGGGTTGCTGTTTACCCTCTGAGCCTAAATGGTTTCTTAGCATTGCATGGGAAATTAAAGTCTGCAGGGTTTTTTTCATTTTGTATTGATAGACATTTGCAGCACGCAATGATTACATTTGCTGTGGGGAGCTGGTGCATGTGCGTAACTCCTCTTAATTCACCTCCCTCTCCCCCCTCCCTTCCTGTTGGCCAAAGCTCTATTTCCACTCTGAACTAATCTCTTCCTATATGCTTTAATGAACTGTGGCCTGTGTCCTGAAAATAAACAGGTACAGCAGCAAAAATGGTCTCAAAGCCTTCTAGAAAGCCTAATGCCCCACCTAAAATGGCTAATTTTCTCTCGTGTTCTCTTTTGCATCTGAGGTCTGACCGGATCCAGACCATTTCAATGGTGGCTAAAGGAGCTGGAATGGAGAGGTCCCTTCTGATGTTGCCCAGATGGGCTGAGCTCAGCAGGTGGTTCTGCTGTGAGTCCCGGCAACTCCCTCGGCCTTGAAACTACACACAGAAGTCATTTAGGGGGGAACAGGAGGAAATCACTCCCCACAGCTGTTGTCTCTGAATCCAGCACTGCCAGTGCTTCTGGGTCCTCTCTAGGGTTTTAGTCAGGCCAAAGACAAGTGTGCCCAACAGCTTCCTGTTTTAATTTATCTCACAATGTCTACTGGCATCACGGAAGTAGCTTTCCTGATGCTGAAGCCCAGCTCAAAGAAACAGAATTGCAAACTTGTCTTTATGGTTTGTCATGCTACATCCTACTTCAATTTTTTTCCCCAATTCATATTCCTCCCAAAGCTGAAAGTTCTGCTTCTCTTAGCAAGCAGTGGGTAGAAGTCATGCTCTTATTTGCATACCCTGCTTCCTCTATTTTCTTCTCAATGCAGACCATTTCCATCTCAATGACAACAAATCAGTGAGGATTTAGTAAAGAGGAGGAGTAAGGACCTGCTGGGGAGATAGCCACTGCACAGGTTAAATGGGTTTGTGTCCTGACAGGTCCCCGGGTTCTCTTGGCTATCTGATGAGCTGCTGCTCAAACTTGTTTGTAGGCTGGACTCATCCAACTACTGACATTTGTCTTCTACAGTTTATGGGTACACTTTAGGTATACAATATAATGACATTCATCATTGGAAATTTGCACCCTTACATAATCTCTCTTGGTTCTTATTTTTCCCCCTTCCCCTGCCCTCCCTTCACCCCTCCACCCCTCCCTATTTACAAAGACTTT
>NW_004624807.1:3147252-3195095 GCF_000247695.1 Heterocephalus glaber
GTAGAGACCATCTATTCCAATGTTTTGTAGGGTTTTTATCATAAATGAGTGTTGGATTTTGTCAAATGTTTTTTCTGTATCTATTGAGTTGATCATATGGTTTTTGTCTTTGGCTGTACTGATATAATGTACTACATTTATTGATTTGCATATGTTGAACCATCCCTGCATCCCTGGGATGAATCCCATTTGGTCAGGGTATATGATCTTCTTGATGATCCTCTGCATTCTATTTGCCAGTATCTTATTAAGGATTTTTGCATCTACGTTCATGAGTGAGATTAGCCTATAGTTCTCCTTTTCAGTTGGGTCTTTCTCTGCTTTGGGGATCAAGGTGATGCTTGCTTCCAGGAATGAATTTGGGACTATTGCGTCCCTTTCAATTTCATTGAAGAGTTTCAACAGTAGTGGCAGCAGTTCCTCTCTAAATGTCTTCTAGAATTCAGCAGCGAAGCCATCAGGACCCGGGATTTTCTTAGTTGGTAAGTTTTTAATTATGTTTTCAATTTCACTGGTTGATATTGGGTTGTTTAGAAATTTTAGGTCTTCTTTGTTCAACTTTGGTAATTCATACATATCTAGGAATCTGTCCATTTCTTCTGTGTTTTCCATCTTATTGGCATCTAGGTTCTGGAAGTAGCTATTGATGATCCTCTGGATTTCTGCTGGGTCTGTTGTAATTTTACCCTTTTCATTCCTAATAGCATGGATTTGGGCCTTTTCTTTCCTTTTTCTGATAAGGTTGGCTAAGGGTTTGTCAATTTTGTTTAGTCTTTCAAAGAACCAACTCTTGACTTCATTAACTTTTTGTGTTGTTCTCTTAGTCTCCATTGCATTGATTTCTGCTCTGATCTTTAGAATTTCCTCCCTTGTATGAGCTTTAGGTTTGTCCTGCTTTTCTTTTTCTAGAAGCTTGAGGTTCAGCATCAGGTCATTTGATTGGGCTCGCTCTGTTTTCCTAATATGTGTATTCATTGCTATGAATTTCCCTCGTAACTCTGCTTTCATTGTGTCCCATAGATTCCGATATGTTGTATTGTCCTTGTCATTTAATTGAAGGAGCTATCTGATTTCTTCTTTAATTTCCTCTGTGACCCATTTGTTATTCAGAAGTGCATTGTTCAATTTCCATGTGTTTATGCAATTTTTGCAGTTTGTTTTGCTATTGATCTCCAATTTCATCACGCTATGGTCTGATAATATACAGGGGATAACTTCAATTCCTTTGCACTTATCTAAATATGTTCTATGAGCGAGTATGTGGTCTATTTTGGAGAATGACCCATGTGCTGCTGAAAAGAAAGTATATTCTGATTTTATGGGGTAGAACACTCTGTAAACATCTGTTAAGTTCATTTGTTCAAGAGTTTGATTGAGTTCTAGTATTTCATTGCTTGTTTTTTGTCTAGTTGATCTATTTGTGACAGTGGGGTATTGAGGTTCCCCCACTACTATTGTATTAGTGCTAATATGATTTTTCATGTCCGTTAGTATTTGTTTTGTATAGTTGGGTGCACTAGTGTTTGGTGCATAGATATTTATGATTGTCATCTCTTCCTATTGGATTGTTTCCCTTACAAGGATGTAGTGTCCTTCTTAGTGTCTCTGAATCATTGTTGGTTTGAAATCCACTTGATCTTCAAAGAGGATAGCTATTCCTGCTTTTTTCTGGGTTCCCATGACATGGAGTATTATTTTTCACCCTTTAACTTTTAATCTATGAGTTTCTTTTTGAATTGTGTTTCTTGTATGCAGGATATTGTTGGATGTTTCTTCTTGACCCATTCTGCCAGTCTATTTCTTTTGATTGGTGAATTGTGACCATTAACATTGATGGTTACAACTGATACGTATTGACTTATCATTGTCATGACTTTTTCTTTTTGTTGGATTCTCCCCCTTCACATTTAATTTCTTGTCATGGCCAATGGATTCATTCTGCTGTTCTTCCTGGGGGTTGTGATCCTCATTGTCTGTTCCTAGAATATTATCTAAAATTTTTTGGAGTGCTGGTTTGGTATTCATGAAGTTCCTCAGGTGGTCTTTGTCATAGTATCTTATTTCTCCATCAATTTTGAAAGATAGTTTTGCAGGGTACATCAATCTGGGTTGGAGGCTGTTTGCCTTGAGGGCTTAGAATATGTCATTCCAAGCTCTCCTTGCCTTGAGGGTTTGTGTTGGGAAGTCAGCTGTGATTTTGATGGTCTTTTCTTTGTATGTGATTTGTTTCTTTTCTCTAACTGCTTGTAGAACTTTGTTGTCCTGTTGGGTTTCTGGAATCTTAACAATTACATGCCTACTTGTAGATTTTTTTTTTGGTCAAGGCTATTTGGAGTCCTATATGCCTCACTTATGTGTTTGTCAAGTTCTTTACCCCTGCTTGGGAAGTTTTCTGCCATTGCTTCTGTGAATAGTTTTTCTATGTCATTTGCACTCTCTCCTGTTTCTTTGTTGACTCCAGTCTTATGTTATTATTCTTTGCATCATCTAGCAGCTGCTGGATTGATTTCTTATGGTCACTTACAATTTTGAAGTAATTTTTCTTTTCCTTGTCACTAAATGCAATTTTATCTTTTATATCTGAAATCTGTTCTCACATTGGCTCATTCTGCTGTGTAGACTTTCAATGGAGTTTTTAATCTCCTAGAAATCTGTTTGCATCTATTTTATGGATGCCATTTGTTTCCTATGTTGGGATTCCATCATGTTCCTCAGATCCTCTATTTTTTAATCTGTGTCCTCTCTAGATTTATTAATCATGTCTTGCACTATGAGCATAATCTCTGCTGTTATCTGAGAAATTATTTCTGATTTCATTTTGTCCAGATCCTCTTTCATTGCCAGTTCAGGGAGTCCAGGTGCTTGAGTATTAGCGTGTTCTATCTCATTTCCCTTTGGGGTTTCTGTAGGTGATCTGGAAGTCTGGTTTGGAGACTTATTTACGTGTCTTCTCATTTCAATGGGGGGGTGCTCTTGGCACCTGCACGGCTCACCTCTTCTGCACTGGGAGTGGTGGAACAGCAGCCCAGAAGCCCCTACCTCTGGGCTGGGAGTGGTGGAATGGCCTGTCTTCTACAGTTTAGAGACTATTGTGATAGTTGGGGGTTCAGTCTGGAGTTTGCAGAGTTTTGAAGATTAGCAGATTATTTTCATATGTTGGCAAGTTTGGGACTCACTCTCCTGGGTGGTGCTATGAAACAGTTGTTCTTTACTGTTAAGCCCGACTGAATCAAAGAGTTTCTAACTTCATGGAGTCAGAGATACTGCTTAACTGTATATATTCTCTTCAATATCTGATATGGCCAAAATCACTATTGTCAATAGATAAGGATGATATTTCCACCTACCTAGCAATCCTCCGATAACAGAGGATCTAAGTGCTAAAAAGAAAGCCCACCACAGGTGGATGGTGACCCCCATTCCAAGGGGCCACCACAGAGGCAAAGGAAGTGGAAAGTAAGCTTCATCTGAAGGCCATAAGAGGGAGGTTTGTGTCCTGCTGTAAGCTCAGCCCAGCAATCAGGAGTGGAGAAACTGATCAAATCTAGGCTTGCAGGTAAGAAGAATAGCACTTCTACAGTGCACATGCTTTCTAATTTGGGGTACCTTCACTTGCAGGAGATGAATTCCAAAGAACATCGCACCTCCACAGGTCAAGGACATGACCACTCTGTGCAGCTCTGGCTGCTGGGCAGGCCACTGTTACTCTGCTTTCTAAGGCACATGGCAGAGACAGCTGATGGGGTGGAGCCTGGCTGCCGTATTGCTGGTCCCTGGGTAGCACTGGAGAGTCTGGAGCTAGTTGCTTTTTTATGGGCCCATTCATAAGATGGAAAGGTCCGTACAGGCCACTGTCCACAGAAATAGAAGGTGAGCCTGCCCATTTTCCAGTGGCCATATTAAAAGTGAAACAGGTGAAATTAATATTAATATTTTTATTTGTCCAACACAGATTATGGTCTCACCATCTAATCAACCTAAAAATTACAGTATTTTTTAGTTTATTTTATATTTTCCCCTAGTAGGTCTTTGAAGTCTGGTACATGTCCTTTACACACACAGACTTTCTCAGTTCAGAATAGCTGCATTCAAGGGCTTGGTGGCCACAAGTGACTGCTGGCTGTCATTTAGGGTCACACGGTAGAGAGCAGGCAGAGGCACCTGGGTGGAGAAGACCTGAGTCTAAATGGTGCATTGCATGACCTGGTTTCTCTCCAGTCCTGCTCAGCTCTGTTTTCTCTGAATGACAGGTTAAGGGTGTGTGTGTATCATAAAACTGGCTGAAAAATGTGCATGGCTCTCAGTTGGACATGCCCACATAGGGACGGCTCCTTCTATCTCAGTTTATATTTTAAAAAACAAATATCTTCATTTCTTACCAAGTGGCAGGTTCTGAGCAGGGTCTTCATCCCATAAAGTGGGATTTGGATCTGGGGTAAGGATCACTTAAACAGAAATTAAACTTTGTCATTGGCCCAAGTAGTTTGGTGATGAGCAGTGTGGCATAAATCAAACCCTTGACCCATGAACAGAAAGCAAAACCCCTTCTGATTGATTTTGAGCAGGGTTATTAATAAGAACACTGTGCACTTCCATGGTCTCTTTCATTCCCAAACTGACAGAAGTCATGAGGAACCGTCTGATCCCACCCATGCCGGGCACAGCACAGTGCGGCCATGTCTTGCTCCTATCCCGGGGTGGCCCAGAGTGACTGAAAGTGTCCTTCGTTGCCCGGACTTTCAGATGCATTTGCTGAAACCGTTGTCCACTTAGACCTCAGTCGCAAGAGGAAACTGCTGTTGTGACTGGTGTGATTCAGCAGCGGCTGGTGAACCTGCGGAACTACACTGAGGACCTTCAGCTTGGTCCCACTCATCCTGCAGGCTGTGACCTTAGTCTCTCCATGTTTAGAATTCAATTCTTCCTATGGGAAACAAGGGCTGCTCCTTCCACTTTGAAGGAGAGGACAATGTGGATGGAGTCCTGGAGCATCTCCAAGAAGGTCTAAGATCCGTACAGGCTGCAATGATGAATCCTTTCACCAGACCCCAGGGAAGAAGCAAGACGGTAAATAACTGTCAGATGCTGGTAAACAGCTCAGACAGCGGAGGGAGGGGCAGGTCAAGGGCGAGAGGGAGAGAGGGCTGGGGAGCACCTGCTGCCGGCCACCGAGCCTCAAGGGGGCCACAGCTGGAAATGTCGCCTTCAAGGAGGACTTGACGAGCAAAACTGATTAGCTGTGGAATATCATTTAAATCTCCTCTTCAAGCAAACCCAAGTCTTTAATCTTTATCTCCCTAAACACCAAACAGCTCCAGACACACACACACCAGCCTCACCGAGGGACTTGTCAAGACTGAAACAGTAATTCACAAATTCACTAAAATTCCCTGCTCCACCGAGCAGTATGACAGCTCCAGCGACCGCAGTAACATTTCTATTCAAACTGGCTTTGGAGCCGAAGCTATAAATATCCTTGCAATATTTCCTGCTTCAGAACATAAAGACAGCTTTACAGCACTGATAAAATAGAAATTACTTTCTCTCTGAGGTCTTGCTGGAATTTTAATGTCTGTTTTGCAATAAAGCAGCTCCTACACAATTTGATTTGAGGGAAAGAAAACAAACGGTCTAATTTAGTTACAATAATGACTCTTCTTGTATTGTTTGCCCTACTTGCTTTTGTGGCTGCTGGCTGTTAAAGTTTGTATCCACGAGCAGAGGGGATGATGTTTATGAGAATATTAAAATGGTTTTGTTATTATTTAAAGATACATTGTCTCTATCCCTCCACACCACTGGGCAGCCAAAAATAATTTTTTTAGGAGAATAGAAAGAAGAAAATAAATTTTACAGCCCTTAATAGCACTTTGTAAAAATTGCTTGTTAGAACTGTAAAGCTATTGACCAAAGATGACACAGATTTAAAAGGCATTTGAAAAGTAAAAGATCATAGCAGCTTTAATTATTCTGCACATGTTACTCTTGTTAGTGCCTTCAAAGCTGAGCAAAGCATCTTCTTTTTATTTGTAAACACCCCTCTTTGTAGATTACATGATCTGAGCCAAGGGAAATTTGTGTTTGTCCATAGGCTAAGGGCAGAGGGAGGTGGCAAAGCTGAAATGGGAGCAGGCTGTCTGCAGACAGGAATTACAGTGCTGGAGGGAGGTGGAGCTGGCTCAGGCGTGATCAGGAGTGTGATGAATCCGGTGGCCTTAGACTTCCTGGCAGACAGTGAGGATGAGGGCTTGAAGTCAAACTCATATTAGGATTTGGGCTCCCACTAGTTTGACTTCATGCTTAGAAAAGATTCTTCCAGATAGTCTTTGAATGGCCTTTGCCTCCCATTCACGCAACAGAGGATTCCTATTGAGATGATAGAGCTCAAACACTCAGCAGTAAAAGACCAAACAACCCAATCAATAAATGGGCAGATGAGCTAAACAGATACTGGCCCAGAGGAGAAGTAGGAATGCTCAGTAATGAGGTGGAAGATGTTCAACATGTTTAGCCACTGAGGAAGTGTACATTCAAATTCCACCTCACCCCAGGCACAAGGGCTATCCTCAAGTACACAAAAGCAATAGATGCCAGTGAGGACTTAGGGGAAAAGTAACACTTCTGTACTGCTGGTGAGAATGTAAATTAGTACAGTCACTATGGAAATTAGTATGATGATTCCTTAAAAAACTAAAAATGGAACCACCATGCAACCCAGGTGTACCACTCCTCAGTATACACCTGAAGGGATTAAGTCAGCCTGCTACAGAGACACCTGTGTGCCTACGTTTACTGCAGCCCAGTCCACAATAGCTAAGTCATGATAACAGCTAGGTGGCCCTCATAGGATGAATGGAGAAAGAAAATGTGATGTGTCTATGTATACAGTGTAGTGCTATTCAGCTATTAAGGAGAACACAATCATGCAATTTGCTGGTAAATACATGAAACTAGATCATCATGTTAAGTGAAATAACCCAGACCCAAAGACAAAATATCACCTATTTTCTCTCATGTCAAATCTGGGGGGACAAAAGATGACATGAAAGTAGAAGAGAGCCTTTTAGAGAAGAAGTAGGGGCCAGAGAGGAAGAAAGGCAGGGCAGTGGAGGGCAATGGGGTAGATAAGATCAAAGTGTGATATGTGCGTGCAGGAATATGCCACAATGAAACTCATTGTTCTGTATAATTAATATGCACTAAAAAAAGACGCTTCCCCATTTGGAAAGGATTGTGACCTCATTGCATCCTCCAGCTGGCTTGTCATTTGTTCCTCCCCTCAGTGAGCCTCAAGCAAAGCCATGAAGCCATCCTCTTGCACAGTCATCTCCCCTCTTTATTTATACCCCCATTCTTCTTCATCCCCTTTGCTTAAAACAGACCCCATTGCCTTTTTCCCTTCGGTGTCTCCAAATATGCTATCTCCTCCCATCTAAGCTTTATACTATTTGAGCCCACATCCCTGTATCCTGATGTACTAAAAATTCCTTCCCTTATTCTAAATCTGTCAATGCTTTTACAGTGTCCTACACGTTACAAACATGTAAAGAAAATTCAACTATTTTATCTCCTTTTTAAAAAGTTATGTTCTTAGGACGCTTCAAATTCCACAAAAATATCCCAAAAGCTACCCAGTAGTGGAGGGGTCTGGGGGATCTATGCCTACATCAACCAAGTCCTTACGCTTTTATCAATTTAATAAGGAGGACTCATTTTTCATGCTTTAGAAAAGCTTGAAAATTTCTTTTCTTGACCAGTCTTTTTCACTACACAAGAGAAAACAGAGGTGCAAAAAGAAGAAATAACCACTCATGTTTTCATAATGGAATGAAGGCAAAGTGGGGAAAAAGAATCCAAGTTTTCTCACTGTCAAGTGATGACCACAAATCTCCCATGGGCTAGTTCATATTGCAGTGGAAATACCTTTACTCGTATGACAGATATTTAATTTAAAAACAAGAATTTTTAATAATGGACAAAAAAATGACAAAATGTAATGTCCTCTGTAATAAAAACTTTTAAAAAATTAGACATAAAAGGAATGTGCCTAAATATAACAAAGCCCAGACATAACAAGCTCACAGCTAAATATACTCAATGGTGAAAAATTGAAAACTTTTCTCCTAAGACCATAAATAAGGTAAGTAAGTTTATCAACCCTGGTACTGAAAGTCCTAGCTAGATTAATTGGTGAAAAGAAAAAACTACACAAAATTTGGAAAGGAAATAGTTAAACTGTCCCTGTTTATAGATGTCACCAAAAATAAACCTGCATACTAATAAGGGAATTCAGTTTCAGAATACACAATCAACATACAGAAATGAGCAGTGTTTCTACACAATAACAGTGAAAAAAAATTAAAAACAATCTCATTTGTCAGAGATACAAAAATATAAAATGAAATACCTAGGAATTAATTTAATCATGTAGGTGAAAGATCTCTACACTGAAAACTACAAAACATTAATGAAAGAAACTGAAGAAGACACAGGTAAATGGAAAGATAGCCAGTGTTCTGGCACTGGAAAAATCTGTCTTTAAAATATCTACACTTCCCAAAGAGACCTACAGATTCAAGATGATCCTTATAAAAATCCAATAACATTTTTTCACAAAAATAGGGGAAAAATCCTAAAATTCATGTGGAACTATAAAAGATCCAAACAGCAAAGAACCATGAGGAAAAAGAATGAGGCAGGAGACATTAGATTTCCTGATTTCAGAATATGTTACAAAGCTGTAGTAATCAAAACAGCATGGGGCTGACATAACACAAATGGATAAATCAATGGAACTGAATGGAGAGCCCCCAGATCAATGTATGCATTTATGGTCAACTTATTCCAAAAAAATGCCAAAAACATACAATGGGGAAAAACAGTCCCTTTAATGAATGGTATCAGGAAAATCAGATATCCATATGTAAAAGAATGAAATAGACCCTTATTTCATTCCATAATCAAAAATCAATTAGCCTTAAATTTAAGACCTAAAACTAATGCCTTAGCAGAACTCTCGGTACCTGCTGCTCACTTGTACTGTGAACCTAGAGCTACTCTAAAATTTCATAGGGGAAAATCTGTACGACCTTAGTCTAGGTGATGCTATTTTGAGAATGACCTCAAAAGTATAGGTGACAACAAGATATAAAGCTTCCACACACCAGAAGAAACAATCAACAGAATGAAGAAACAACCCACAGAATGGGGGGAAATATTTGCAAGCAATGCATCAGATAAAAGGTTAACTTCCAGAACGTATAAGGAACCCAAAAACCTCCAAGCAAGAAAACAAGCAACTCAAGGGTAGGCAAGGTCTTGGAGAAGACATACACATGGCCAGCAGGTAGGCAAAAAGATTCTCAGCATCATTTGCAAAGCCAAGTACACCGAGATATCACCCCACATCTACTAGACTTGCTATTGTCAAAAAGATGAAAGACACCAAGTATTGGTGAGAATGTGTAGACAAAGTGCTCATGGGGGGTGGGAATGTAAGTTAGCATTGTCATTACACAATATATATATATATTCCTTAAAAAATAAAATTATAACTAGCATATGATCCTCCACTCCTACTACTGGTTGTACATGCAAAGGAAATGAAATCACTACGTTGAAGATATGTCTACACACTTATGTCTATTGAAGGATCTTCCACAATTACAAAGATGTAGAAACATCTAAGTGGATAATGAAAATATGGAGCATAAATACACAATAAAATAATATTCAGTCTTAAAAACAGATGAAACCTTTTCATTTGTGGTAAGATAAATGAACCCAAAGGACATTTTGTTAAGTGAAATAAACCTGGCACAGAAAGATAAATACTGCATAATTTCACTTTTATGTGGAACTTGAAAAACTCGAAATCATAGAAGTAGAGAATGGAAAGGTGCTTACCAGAGGAGGAAGAGAGTGGAGGGTTGGGGACCTGTTGGGCAAGAAACAAAATTTCAGGTAGAAAGAAGGAACTCAAGGTGCGATCAGGGTGACTGTAGTTAATTACAATATACTGTCTCTAAGAAAATTGCTGACAGTAGATTTTAAGTGTTCTTACCACAGAAAATTTGGTAACTCCTATGTTAATTTGCCATCATAATTCATCTAAAATATATACAATTTTATTCATCGATGACAAAATCAATCCATAGTGTTAGCAAGGGAGGCCTGAGCCTTCGCCAGGAAACGCTCACAGCGCAGGCGGCACGGATCTGTAATTCACAGTCTGACCTAAGGAGCCCACTAGAGTCTGATCGCTTTAGAAGGGTCGCGAGGGCACAGCGATGTTTGAAGATAATAGTTTTAGAGCAGCAGGTACCCTTCCCTCACATGCCGCAGCCTCCCCGGCTATGAAAATCCCCCCACAGAGTGTACATTTGTGCAATCTATGAACCTGACACATTTTTAACTCTGCTTGATTAGTACATGTGTGTAGTACGTAATGGTTACCTTCCTCGTGCGGAGTTCGTGCACACACACCGCCTCTGAATTCCCCCTTTGCATCCCCTCCCCTCGCTCCCTTCTTCTTCCCTCTATCTCTTCCTCCCCTACCCCGTGAGGACAATTTCTCTAGTTTTTATTGTCTATCTTTTATTTTGCTCTTTATTTATACTTTCGGTTTCTTATATAAGAGAAATCATGAGCTATTTAAGCTTGTGTGGCTGATTTATTTCACTTAACATTGTGGTCTCAAGGTTTTCTTACAAATGACTCAAGTTTATGTTTCTTCACGGCAGAGCAGAGCTCCACTGTGGGTAAATGACACATCTTCCTTATCCAGTCATATGTTGATGGGCAAATAGGCTGCTCCTAAAATCTAGCTAATATGAGTTGTGCGCTTATAAACAGGTATGCATGTATCACCATAATATGATGTCTTTAGCTCTTTCAGAAAGATCACCCAGCGTTCACAATTTGTGTTATAGATCACTTTTGGTGTTGTGCATTCCATGGGTTTGGACAAGTGTAACGCCAAGTAACTCACTGTGGTATCACAGAGTGCAGCCTTGCTGCCCTCGAATTTCCTGTCATCTGCTGTTCTGCTTCCCTTCACTAGCAATGGCTGAGTTTTCGCTGTCTCCATAGCTTTGCCTTTTCCAAAAGGTCATACAGTTTAAAGCAGACAGAATATCACCTTTTCAGACAAGCTTCTCTCTTAGAAACTTGCATTGAATGTTTCCTCAGTGTCTCTCCATGGCCAGACAGCTGATTCCTGTTTAGTACTGAATAATATTCCACTTGTCTGGATCAACCCATTTACCTGATAAAGGATCTATTGATTGTCTCCAAGTTGAACAATTATGAATAAATCAATTATAAACATCCTTTTAAAATTTTCTGTAAGGGCGTAAGTCTTCAGCTGCATTTGATAAATATCGAGAAGCTTAAATGCTCAATTGTATGGTAAGCATGTATTTAATTTTATAAAAAGAACATTAAACTATTCTCCAAAACATCTGTAGCATTTTCCATTCTTTCCTGCAAAGAATGAGGGTGTCTGTTGCCCCCATCCTCCCTGACATTCGGTGTTGCTGGTGTTCTGGGTTTGGGCTGCCTCACAGGTGTCTTGTAGTATTTATGTCACTTTAATTTCCATTTTCCTAGGCCCTGTGGTGCAGAGCATCTTTCCACATGTTCCCTCGTCATCTATGCACCCTCTTTGGTGAGAGAGGTATCCATTGGGGTCTCTGGCCAGTTTCAAATGAAGGTTTTTGTTTTCTCAATGTTGAGCTCCTTATCAGATGAGCCTGTTGCAAATGCTTTCTTCCAGCCTGTGGCCTTTTCTGTTCGTTCTCTTGGCAGTGTCTGCAACAGTTCAAATGACTTTGATTTGGAGGTGGTCACCTTATCAGTTCTTCCCTTCACGGATCACCCCAGACATTATACCTAAAAGGTCATCTAGATTTTTTCCTATCTTACCTTCTAGGAGTTTTAGAGTTTTCATTTTACAATTAGTTCTTTTATCCACATAGAGCTAGTTTTTGTGAAAGGTGTAAAGTCCACGTCTAGACTCATTGGTTTTGCATATGAGTGTCAAGTTTTTCCAGCACTGTTTGTGGAAAAGGCTATCTTTTTTTCATTTTATTGTCAAAACTCTTCTTATAATGATAAAAGAGCATATTTTTCACCGTCTTGAGGTGACAGTGCCCGTTCAGTTAAGCTCTGGGTCAGCGTTAGCACCTTCATACAAATTAAGGCAGCCACCAAAGTGTGCCAACGGTCATTACATTCCCCCACTGTGCATTCACAAAAGAAAGAAAGGAAAGGGAAAGAGGGCAGAGGAGGTATAGAGGGCAGAAACCAGTTTAATGTGAGGATAGTCATGATGAGAAAGTAATATTGCCAATTTTACTAAACGTTGAACCTGGGGTACACATATTTTTAACAGCCGCTTTGGCAAGATGAGAAACATATATAAGGTACATGACTGCACACCAAGGTGTCAGTTGTCTCAGATAAAGCAATTGCAGTTGTTCGCACGGTGACCTGAGTTTGTCACCTTTCATGTGATACCCCTAGAATGAGCTGCTGACCAATAAGTGGCAATTATTCAGACTTGGCTATTTAGCAGACAATTTCTGAAAATGAATGAAATAAGCCTGCTACTTCAAAGGAAACAACTGACATTATTTTTGCCAATGTTAATCATTTTGCTTTCAAGCAAAAATTAGAATTCTAGAAAACTGTATCTCCCACTGTGAACTTGACAGCTTCCCAGTACTTCTAGATTTTTCTGATGAGATTAGTAGTGAAATCAGTGGCTGAGATGTTTTTATATACATGTCAGCATTTGGAAGAGCTGAATTACTTAAGGAACCAATATTTTTCAAATGACTGATACATGGTACTACAAAAATTCGTATTTGGGAAAAACAACCACTCAATGTACAAGAGAAACCAATGGATTTGAAGTAGCAGAATGCGAAAAATTAATATGGCATTCGATTCCAAGTTGCAACAAATCTTTAAAAAACTATTTGTTCACTTTTGGTGTAATGTCAAAGATGAATAGCTATAATTACATGGAAAAGCTACTAAATTACTCTTTTTTCTAGCTACTTGTCTGGATAAGACCCAATTTTCTTCATCTTCTTCACCTGGAACATCATATCAAAATAAACTGATCACAGAATACTATTTTAGGATATAGGCTTTTTTACTAAATCAGAAATTAAAGAAAATTTCCCACTCAGTTCTCTGTTTGGGGTTAATAAAGGAGCTTTGAGGTCAAGAGTTCTGAGAATTGGGATCATACATTGACTGAGGAGATTTCCAAATTCCCCCTCAGATTTCACTCACTGTATTGACAGCGTATTCCACGTTTTCCACTAGTTCTCCCTAGGAGTAGTTCTAAGTACAGTGATACCTCAGTTCACAAACATTTCTGTTTGTAAACAATTTAGTTTGCAAACAAAGCCTTGGGCAAAATTTTGCTTCCATTTTCAAACTCTGCATCTGGTGACAAAAAAGACCACGGCCAAATACAAAATTGTCCCCAAAATTATAAAACAAATTAAGTTCATAAATCGAGGCCCCACTGTGTCCTATTTAGTTATTTATGTATCCCTTCACACACAAAAGCTTAAGTCAAGGAGGAGAAAACCGCATGTCAGGCCGGACCTCTTAACTGTGGTTGCTTCTGACTCTCAGAATCCTCCCAGGCTCCTTTTCCTTCTGCCACTGGGCACCATCTTGATTTCCTGCAGGAAGTTATGAAATGTTCTGCATGCATTTACAAATTCTTCAAACGCTTTGTGTTAACAGTGCCACATAGATGTGGTCCTAAGTGGGAAAGTTTAGTAAACTATGGAGGAATAGCCGTTCTTGGAACCATTGCTTCTAGAAGAAATAAAATACAAGCTTTGGTATGTTTTGATTTTTTTTTTTTCTGAGGCAGATTCTCACTAAGCCACTAAGTTGTCCAGGCTGGGCTCCAATTTTCCATCTCCTGCCTCAGCCTCCCTGAGTGCTGAGGTTCCCAGTGTACGTCACCGTGCCTGGCTAACTCGATAGTCCCAAAGGCTTCTTTTGTGTGAGTGGTAAGAGAGCACAGATGATGTCCCACTCTGGGGTGTGATTTTTGTACCACAAACCACAGCTTATTCTTGGTTGAGGACCATCCTCCTTGTAGAGGAAGCACTAGGCCAGATGTGAGAAGATACTACTTCCAGTCTTAGTTTTATCACTCCAGAATTCTGCGCCTATTAAATGTACCAGCCACAGAAGATGGTAGATTTCTTTTCTATGCAGTGCGTGGTAAATAGAAAAGCCACTGGACTCAGAGTATTAGAGAATACACTGTGTTTGGCAATGTTCCCGGCACATGGGAAATGCTCCAATGGCATGATATTATTATCTACTTTGCATAATATTAGCAGGAGATATATGATGCTAGGAAAGTTATTAATTGCTTTGAGGCCTTGCCTGGCATCTTTGTTTCTAAAATGGAAATTGCTGAGTTTTCCTCGGGTGCCATCCAGAGCCGTGAGGTGCAGCGAAGAAGGGGTTCTTGAAGATCAAGATGCATGGAGCTTTAATTCAAGCACAAGTCACTATCAACCAAGTGACCCTAGGGAAGACATTTCTCTAGCCAGCTCCACAGTGTCCTGAACTGTAAAACAGAAGGTTTGGAGCCAGTAACCAGCCAGGTTGTGCCCACCACTGACATTCTCCAGTCAGGAATCTGTAACGGGGTGTCCAGGAGAACACTGAAATATTCAATGTCGATGATGACTCATTCTTAAAGACCAAGCACCAAAACCACAACTCTCTGCATGATTTTTAAAAAGATATTTTTAGTTAAATGAGAAAGGGAGATGCTGTCCTAAGGACCAGCTGTCTGCCAAGATTTCCAGTATCTCCAAGTGCCAGTGGATTGAAAATGCCAGCATCCGTCCTGGTGTCATTGCCCTAGTTCCAGTCCCAGTAGCAATCAGGAGGTGGAGGGCAGTGTGACCACAATGAAAACTAGAAATTAACCAACCTCCCCTCAACTCTACTGAACAGGGAGAATGGTAAGACCAAGGCCATGGAAGGACAATCTGAGACGCAATATCTGCCCTATATTTTACACCCACTTTACAGAAGCAGTTATGGAAATTGAATTACTTAATGAAAGAAAACTATACATTTCCTCAGAGCTTAGGTAGCTTTTATTTTTCATTCAAATCATTTGAAACAAAATCTGTGTCTGTGTTCCTCTTATACGTGAACAATAAATCAATCACTTTGTATTAAATGTCCTCCTCCCTTTGCCATGGTAATGGCCAGTTTCTGCACACTCGATCAGATCAACCAGGCTGTGGATTTGATTTGGACATGGAAATGGTCCCTGAGTTAGGTACTTCCATGTTTTCATCTTCTGAAGGAAAATTACACTTGTGTCCTGCAGATGTGCTCGGTGTACCAGTTGCATCAAAACCGTCGGCAGGGCCTGTCATATGCGAACATGCTAAGGCCTCTCCTTGCTTCTCAGTCGGGCTCCCTGCGGGCAATGCCGATCCTGCTGACTTTTCCTGGCTCGCTCTGTGGATGGTCACCAATGTCCTCACGGCCCGACCAGCCCCAGCCCTCACTCTTCATCTGACTCAGACTTGGGGCAGCGCTTGGCCAGATCTGTGGGCTGCTGCACACTCCTCCGGACTTGGGGGAAGCTCAGTTTCCTCTGCTGATCGCTTGTCCTTATCTGCCTTCCTTCACCACCACTCTAGCGACTCCTAAGCCCTGACTTTTCCATCAAAATAACCTCAGTCCCAGCTTCTTCCCATTGATCTTCAGAACAATCTTAAAAAAAAAACAGTGTATTTACCCGTGTGTCCTATTTATTTCACTTAAGAGGACGGCCTCAATATGCATCCATTTAGCTATAAATGTCCCTAGTGTCTTATTCTTTTTGGCTGAATAGTACTCCATTTTATTAAAAAACCCCACATTTTCTTATCCAGTTTCCAGTTGATGGGCACTTGGGCTGTTTCCAAATTCTATCTGCAAGTGTAAATGGGGCTTAAAATGATTAAAATGAATAATTGATAATTTGAAGTAGGAAGAAAAGGTCCAAAGGGGTTGCAGAAGTGGGAGGAAGGGGAAAGGTTAGAAGGGAAAGGAAAAATTATAAGAAAAGGGAAAAATGGAAACAGAGTCTCTGTAAATAGGGAGGGAGGGAGGGGGTGAAGGGAGGACAGGGGAATGGGGAAAAAGTAAGAACCAAGATACTTCATGTACAGGTACAAGATCCCAACAATGAATGTAAACATACTGTATACCAAAAATGTACCAATAAGAGAATTTAAGGAGAAAACACCCAAAAAACAGTGTATCAACCAAGTTGATCTTATGATTAGAAAAGTTAGATGGGTCTAGATTCGAGTTCGTGCTCCCGGGGCTCCAGCACCTCTTCCATGTGTCCCTGGCTTACCTTTTCAGAACCAGGCTCTACGTTTCTCACACCACCCCTCTGCCAGGGCTCCCCAAGCCTGGCCTGTAGACAGGTGATGGTGTGTGGTCTTTCAGGGCCCGGCTGGCCTGCAGGAGGTGAGCAGTGGGCAGCAAGTGAGGCTTCATCTAGGTTACAGCCATCCCATCCTGTTCCCTGTCATCTGCATCCCTGTCTGAGCTCCTGGGGATCAGAGTGGGCATTAGATCCTCACAGGAGCACCAAACTAGTGCGACCTGCGACCTGCGCATGGGAGGGGCCGGGGCTCCACTTTCCTTGGGAGAATTTAACCCCGAAACTACCCCTCACATGCCGTCTCCCCATCCCATTTGTGGATAAAATTATCTTCCACAAAATCAGGCCCTCAGGTCAAGAAGTCTGGTGACTGCTGCTTATACTGCAGCCAAACACTATCCTTCTTCTTCTTATGCTTTATACTTTCTTCCTCTGGACGCTTGGCTGTGCAAATCCCTCACACATGAGTGATCACCCCAACTCCACTTTTGACAAAAAATTCTTATTCATCTTTCAATTTGTATTTTAGATGTTACCGTCTACAATCAACAGTTCAAGTTATTTATTTGCTTTCCAAGTAGAGATCAGTAAGTTTGGTACTGTAAACAAAAACAAAACAAAGACTCATTCTTTGCCTTCATGGTCGCTGGGTATAGAAATCACTGTAGTAGGTAAATCTCTTCTTCCAGGCTCCCTCCCTTTCTCTCTTTCTTATTTTACAATGCTGGGAATTGAATCCAAGGCCTCTTACATGCCAGGCAAGCGTTCTACAGCTGAGTTCCATCTCCTGCCATTTTTATCTTAATTTTTAAAACAGGGTCTCATTAAGTTGTTCATGCAGGCTTCAAACTCGCAATCCTAGCTGGGGTCACAGATGTGCATCACCACAACTTACTAGCTTTAGAGTTTCTTGTCATCAGCATGTTGTACTTTGGGAGTTGTTTGCCACATTCTATTTTCTATTTAAAAGGAAATAACTAGAACAGATCTTATTTCTACGATTAGACTTTAAGCTTTTTGATGACACAGTTCAAGTGTCACAGGATTTTCCAACCATCAGAGAATTCATAGTACTCAGTGGCTCCATGCAAACTTGTTGAATGGGATTCGATTTAATCTATTCCAATCCCTTTATCTGAAAAATATAAAGAAAATGAATTTTAGAGAGATTAATGCAACCACTCCCAGTCAAATAGCTACTTAGTAGCAGAGTCAGAGCTAATGCTTTTATTTTCTTGAAATGATCTCACTGAAGTTCAAAGATTAGTGTGAGAGAGGATTTCTATATTTCACTATTTTTTCCTTTCACATTGCAAGCAAAATCCCCATCGCTTTCATGTTTATGAGCAAACAATTATTTGTATTTATTTCCTGTGAATTATTTTTCTTTCCCTTGATTACTTTCAAGTTTCGCTCTGGACTTTCGTCAGCTAACTTGCACATCTCTGACATAGAGGGACAAGCAGTATTCCAGCTGCAGCCACACAGGGCTTCTGCAGAGGATGCGGCTACCGCCTATTTCCAGCTTCCTTTCTGTGTCCAGGTAATTGCTGGTCTGTGGGCAGTGACACTGGCATGTAGGGAAGAGATTTCAGGGAATAGATGCCAGGGCTCTAAGTTTCCTATTTCAGATTGTGACTAGTGGTGAACCCATCATCACGTAGTATCATCTGTATTGTTTTTTAAAGTGCTTTCCCCACACAAGCTCACAGTGAGATCCGGGGGCTAGATAACCACCTGGTCTCACAGCCTGTTATTTTCTCACAGTGGCTTGGCGCATCACTACATGGAAAGGCTTAGTCCCACCTGCAAATGGCATTGTGTAGCATTTTCAAAATATTTCTCTGAAAATAACATTAGATACATTCCAGTATCAACATCTGGGAGGTTTCGCTGCTATTGCTATGACATGAAAAAAATATATAGAAAAAGCTCCTCTATCTTTTGCCTCTCCTAAACAAACCCCAAACAACAATATTAGTGAAATCTTTCCCTCTTGTCCAGTCTATGCTTAATAATCTCCCCCAAAATTCTTCAGAAAATTGCGAAAACACACTAAGGATTTTTACTTTTTTATTTTTATTTTTTTGCTACCAGTGATTGAACTCAGGACCTTGCACTTTCCAGGCAGGCGGCGGAACCACTGAGCTAAATCCCCAGCCTGACACTAAGGATTTTTAAACATACTCATTGGCTTTCCATGTTCATATATTTACCGAGCTCTTCAGCTAACTCCAGGAATGAGACATGATTCCCTCTCTGGGATCCCAATACACAACATTTGTTTTCGTCTCTATGAGCTTGTCCCAGAATACAGACTGTTCCAGCTATGGGTGATGGACATCACACGAGATTCCCAGATGTCCCCCAAGAGTGACAGTCTCTGGACATGGTGACCCTTTCTTTCTCACTGAAATTCCAGTCACTCACATGAGGTGCATTTCGTGCCCAAATGGACAGCAGCCCGATTCTGCCACTTGCTGTACTGCAGAATTTCTTCTCTCTCTGCCATTTACCCGTCGGTAGAATCAGGTCCCCGATCAGTTGCCTTGCAGACTTCCTCTAGCTATGTTTTTTCAGGGATTCCAAGATCCATTTTTGCCCACAGTTTCGCGTTTGCTATTCATCCTTCAAAGCATTCGCTAGTCCAAAGTCTTCATGTTGTCTGGGTCATCAGTCCATGGTGCGATGTTCAGGGGATTTAAGATCTCACTGTGTGCCTTCTACCTCTTTACCAAAAAGAGACAAACTGGAGCAGGACTTACCTTCTTGGGCAAAAGAAAAGGTTAAAAAAACTCCCTTTTCTTAATCCCTGAGGATATTTTTCTTTTTATGTTCTTTTATTTTTTTATCCTATTTTCTCTTTTACTTGTAGTTTTGTTTCCTGTTTTGCTTCTTTGTCTCACCCATCCTTCTTATTTCTTTTTAGGAACAGGGACCACAAATCACCTTAAATAGTACCTCAGTCATTTCCTGCTGTTTAGATCCATACTTACAGAATTTCAGCATTACAAAGAAATTTTAGAGAGACGTTATTGTAGAAAGAATATCAGTTTTTATTAATAAGCCTTAGTTGTGTGATCTGATGAAAACTGCTTAAGTTTTCTGATTTTCCATCTGTAAAATGAAGGTAATAATAGAAATATTCAACTTGTCTCTCAAGAGTACACAAGAGAAAGCATAAATCCTACTGCAAATTTTGTACTCAATGTTGACTGCTATTTTATAATCCCTATTTTTTTCACTGGCTTGGCTATCCCTTGGAAACTGATACTTGGATTTATTTTTGAATTCTAGTTTGTAACAGACGCATTGCATTTTTTAAAAGAATGGCCAGAACAAGCTTTCCTCTTTCCACATGGGCTCTCTTTTCTTCTCCATACCTCAGGGCCTGAGCTCTGACAAAGGCCTCTCTCATATGATAGCCATTTGGCGGGGCTTTTGTCTGACTGCCTGCTCAAGCAGAACATGTGATTCACTGTTGGTTGTGAAGGTGAAAGAGATTTTGACAAGTGGAGAAATGGAGAAAGTCTGAGTTTTGTTCATTAACATGCAATCCTCTTTGTGTGCGTGTAGGGGTGGGAGACAAAGCAGGGTGGGTTAGACACATGAGTTATAAACTTGAGGTCTAATTTGGTTATGGAAACGGGTCTGTGTCTGGCAGAGACACATGGAACCCCATTCCTCAGGCCATGGTGTTTGGAAAGCTCGATTCATGTAATTGGTAAATCATCTGTCTTGCTTTGTCCTCCCCAGCATTATCTGTGAGACAGCTGCCCACCTTGGCTAATTTCAATCTGATTTAGCAGGACAGCCTCCTGTCCCTCCTGCCACGGCATTCACAGTACCAAATTAATGTTGATTGGCATCTTCCACCCAGCCACTGGGGATTCAGAGATTGGGTTTTGTTACTGCTCTCTGCCATGAGGCGTGAGACGAGGATATCTTTATCATGCCCTTTTCAGTGAGAAGGGTTTGGCCCTTTACCCACTTGCTAAATGTTCTCATTTGTCTGCAAGACCCATTGTGTGAGCATCTGCCACACAGGTGGGGGGGGGGCTCCTGAAAGCAACCAGGGCAAATCGTCCCTGTTCCCAGCCACTCTCCTGGTTATATTTCTCTTTTTCAAAAAAGGCAACAAATCCTCCTAGTGACTGGGAAAATGATCTTTTTACCCTTTGGGATGTCCAGTGGGAAGGCCCCTTGTTTGATTCAGTTGTCGTACGTGCAGGGGTCACCTTGCAAGGGTGAAGTCCAGCAGGAGTTGGTGTGGGAAGCAGACCACGCCGGGGGCCTTCATGCCCACAGGTAACCAGCCACACCTGGTTCTGCTCAAGAACATGAGCAGGAGTCCAGTGGCCTGTATCTGAACACTCACCTGGTTTTGTTGCTTATTTTCCAATCCTCTACCCACTTCTGCTTCTTCAATTTCTTTTCTGCAATTCTCCTTAGAAGTTATTTCAAGTTTTAGTTCCTGTTCCCTAGTTTTTTTAAGTTATTCTTTTTTTTAAAAGAAAGTTAAATACAGAAAATCGCAGGTGATTCTGGAACACTCAGATTTAGCACTTTAATGTTGTTCACATTCAATTAAGAAATTCTTTAATAAAAGGGAACAGCTAAAACCGAAGTGCCCTCCTGT
Organism: Heterocephalus glaber; assembly: GCF_000247695.1. Next base: position 3,168,345 of record NW_004624807.1, read on the forward strand.
TGCAAGCCCTCCCTTTCTATACAGAAGTTAACACTATTATGAATGTTACCTTCATGACTACAAGTTTTTTAAAGCTACTCTAATATAATGTACACATTTGGTCTTTAACTATATCCGCACCTATCTATAAAAATATATTGTATCTTACTGGGGTTATTTGCAAAAATTATATGGTAAATACCATTCCACAATTTACTTTTTGTCAGCTGTGATTAGCAAATCTGTATCATTACACAGTTACTCTTCAGCTCCTTTAATTACTGTGTAATATGTTCTATACTATTTTTTATCCTTTCTTTTGATGTATGATTTTTCCCATTTTTGTCTTTTGTTTTGTGTTTGCTATAACCCACAATGCATCAGTGAATGTCTTTGAAAATGTCTCTCTTTGCACACAAGGGAGAATTCCTCTGGGAGATAAACTCAGAGGTAGAATTGCCAGGTCATAGGTTATGTGCACATGCAATTTTACTAGATATTGTCAAATTGTTCTTCAAAATGCTTGTGCCAATTTCTATCCTGGCCAGCAGTGTTTCAGACCTCTCATCTTCTTTCCTGACAAAACTTGGTACCCTCTATCTTAAAGATCTTTACTGGGCTGACAGGGCTAAAGAATATCTTGTCATTATGCGAATTCTCCTGGTTAAAGGCAGGTGGAACACTTTTCCATATTTATTTTCTCTTTGGACTTCATCTTCCTTGAATTGAGGTTTCGCATCTTTCATTCATTTTCCTATTTGTCTTTTCCTAAATTGATTTGTAAGGGTTCCTTTATATTTTGAATATTAACATTTTTTCTGTTATATGAGCTGTCAGTCTCTTCTGCACTTTGCAGTATATCTCAGTTTTGTTCGTGGTGCCTTTGGTTTCATAGAAATCTCACATTTTGAAGACTTCTGTTTTTGTTGTTTTAGTTAGAAAGCACTTTCTTACTTCCAAGTTTACCTTTTCCTTTCAGGTATATTCTAATAGCCTTTAAAGGTTAATCACACTTATACCTTTAAGATGCTTCAAGATTGTGTTTGACTAAGGTTAAGATGCAAATCTGATTCGCTTTCTCTTTCCTTAGGAAAGATAATTGTTTCAATATCATTTGAATCATGACTAATCAAACCCACCTTCTCTAACCATGCATCAAGGTCTCAGATGTGCTCAGTCTCTTGCTGAGCTCCCAGATTCTGTTCATTGACTGCTTGAAGATCATTGTGCCATATAATCTTAATTTCCACATCTGCATCAAGAATTTCATATCCTTTGTGGATAAGTTTACCTTGCAATTTTGACTTGATGGGTCTTCTTCTATTATTTTCACTTCTAAAATATTTATATGACAAGGTATCTTCATTATTGTGTTCTTTTTTTTCTAGACGTTAAGGAGAGAGGCCGGAGTGTATCTCAGGGGAAGAATACTTGCCTAGTGTGCGTGAAGTCCACGGTTTAATCCCAGCTCACTAGTAAGGAGTAGAAGAAGCCAAAGCCTGAGGAACTGGACTACCAGCTCTTCAGAATAGTTGTCCTCCCTCGGGCACACACAAAGGCTGAGGAGTTGGACTACCGGCTTTTCAGAATAGTTGTCCTCCCTCGGGCACACACACTTTTTTCTTTGTCCCAGTATGAATCCTCTGCACTTTTGCTGACACCTTTTTATCAGCCAAAATAACTTATGTCTTTAATATTTTTGCCAAAACTTGAATCTCAGTGTCTTGGATTCTGATCATCTAAAAGTCATTGTGTTGTCTCTCTGAAGATGCTTAGAAATCATCTTGTTCATCGGATTCTTCCTGATAATGACTTGGATTTTCAGAGTAAATACAGCCTTTCAGGCCGCAGCATGTGACTTTTTGCAATGATGTTACCTAATACACAGTGAAAATCAAAATCAATTATGCAGCAAGTGTCCTAAGCGAAGCTGACACAGAGATAAAGGTGAGGAAAATTCACAAATCTAACCAGAGCTAAGAAAATTTTGTATGATGATATTTTAGTAGAAACTTTGAAAATTAGGCAAGACTTTCACATGAACAAATTGAAAACACCACGTGTTATCTAGGGAATCCAGGAGGTTGTGTGTGTGTGTCAGCATGGAAAAATGGGACCATGTCAAATTTGTGTGAGATCAGAGAGAGGTTCCAGACCACTTGTCTGAGATGCGTGTAGGAGCAGGCCAAGAGTAAGCTTCATGGAAAAAATTACATTTTCAGAAACTGTGTTCTTTTACTTGGACATTCAGTCAGTTAAATAAAAGGTTGGAGAGAACATGAAGAGTTTAAAACAACTTTTATGTAAGTATTTCTTGAAGTGCTATGAGCTTTTCTGCCTAACATCTCCAATGCTTATAAATAATGTAGAAGGTATAAAGCAGATGTGTTAACCCTGTGGTCTTAGGCACAGTCCTATTGCTGAGATGCAACACCTGACACCCACAGCTTAATGGCTTTATTTTTGGCTCACAGTTCCAGTCCAGAACGGCTGGCTTTGAGGCAGGAACAGTGTAGTGGAAGGGCCTGGTGTGGGTGGAGCCTGCTCATGTCCTAGAGGCCAGGAATGGGGAAGAAGGAGGAGCCAGGAAGGGAGAGGACCCTTCAAGGTCACACCTAATGACCCATCTGTCCCACCCAAAGCCCACCTCCCAGCAGCACCCTGGGGTGCTGAAATCATCAGTGAATGAGTCCACTGATGACTACAGCCCCCCATGATGCAGTCACCTTCTAATAGCTCCACCTCTCAAGTGCAAGAGTTTTGGGAGACATTCCAGCTGCAAACCACAACATGTGTTTATTTTATGTATTCTGACTTTTTGACATCTTTAGCCCTTCTTTTCCTCAGAGCGACTGTCTCTCCTGAGGCCAGTAGACGCCTAGAGAAATCAAAAGACTCTACCGAGAACATGACTTTCATACACAAACCAACCACACCAGAGCTTGGGCCTGCACAAGGGCCTCCTTCATCTGGATCTCACCTTCTGGGCCACTCTCCCCTGCCCTAATCTCCACTGAGCAAGGGAGCAGCCAGCTACAGACAGCCCTACACACCAGGGCCCCTGCAACCCTTCAAAGCATCAGTCCCAAGTGTGCTTTCCTTGCTGGTCTGCTCCTCCCTGCTGACAATGTTGTAAGGGCTCTGGTCCTCTCTGCTCTGCTCCCTGTACCTCTTGACAGACTCTAGAACCTGCTCATGTGGGCCTGCATGGTACGCTGTACCTCCTGTTTCTAGAGATCTGTGAGTATAACAAACTTCTTCCTCCAGGACAGTCATTGTCTTGATTCCACATCTTACCTGATTAAAACAAATCCCGGGTGCTGTTAAGAAAAAAGATCATTTGGAGATCTTGATTTGGAATGTGGGTCCACCATGAATCACACTCACATCTGTAAATTCTAAAGGGTAAGCACTGGAGGAGCAGCCTGAGGAAGCTGCTGTAGGGAAATTACTGTGACATTCAGGTCCTCCACAAAGCAGGCACCAAGGTGTTATCAAATGTGCAAGGTATCTGGCAAGAGAAACCCTTGTGAAAGATAAAGTATTCCTATTTGGATGCAGATGTGAGCAAGGAAAACTTTCCACCATGATGTCGGTCTAACACCTGTGAAAGGAAAAAGAGAAGGAAGAATGGTGAAGAAAGAGTTTCAGGCTGCTGCTAAACTCTAGGAAAGGTTCAGAGAGGCTCACAGAGAGGCCTCGAGTTGCATCTGCACCCAAGAGGACCCCAGCAAGAGGCAGTACTGGCTGATTTCTAGGGTCCCAGCCAGGAGCAGCTCAGATGAGTGGCTGCAAAGCTGCAGCAGCTCCACCATGCTCTCTGGAGCAGCTTAGCTTAGTTCAGCGGAACACTTCCATGCCCACCCCAGTCAGCCCAAATTATATTTGCTCATGAACTGGATCTGGCCTCATAAGTGACTGTGATCATGCCCTGGAGCATCCCAGAGTGCAATGACATCTCTGTAGCAAGATGCTGAATGTGCACCTCTGAATGCTCAAGGGTGGAGGGAGCAATTACAGCTGACCAAGAAGAGGAGGCACGTTTGACTGTTGTGATAGCTCATCTTGACCGTCACCTTGATTAGAATGAGATAGGCCTATATCAGTAAAACGCATGTCTGGATGCATCAGTAAGGATGTTTCCAGAGAAGATTGGCACATAAGCAAGCAAACTGAAGTAAGGGGAGATCAGCTCTGATTGTGGGTTCACCATCTAACAGTCTTGCAGCCTAAATGGAAGAAAAAAATTGGAAGGATTAAGTCAGCCAGTATGTTTGCAAGCATGATTCTGCTTCAGTTAGTGTCTTTGGCTGTTCATGTCCATGAACATTGGCTTCAGCACCATCAGCCTTTTGACATGGACTCGTACCAGCAACTCTTTCAGCTTCAGACTGGACTGCATTCTCTGTTCCACTTGTTCCAAAGGTTCCAGCTTCTTAGACTGAATAGCTACTTGATCCTTTGGTTCTCAAGCATGCAGACATCCCTCTGGACTATCTTGCCTCTGATGCTATAAGCCAGTGGTTACAGTTCAGATCTAGCAAGTTCTCCAAAGGCTTCATGTGTTAAAAGTCAGGCTTTGGAAGGTGATTGGATCTTGGGGGAACTGTAGCTGACTTACTGTTAGGAGGTGGGACCTGGTTAGAGGTGAGTCACTGGTGGTGCAGCCTAGAAGGGTCTATTCTTGTCCTCAGCTCCTTCTCTGTCTGCCTCCTGACCATCATGCCATGAGCTTCTTTCCTCTACTCTGCCATCCTACTGTGTGGTCTCTGCCTTGGAGCTGGATAACCATGGACTGAACCCACTGAAACTATGATCAAAAATAAACCTCACCTCGTTTAAAATGTGGGTGCTTAGTATTGCGTATCAATGATGGAATAGTGACTATGACATCAATCCAACGAATCACCTTCCTATACTCTTACACACATCTATGTTGAAAGCCTTCTTCTAGAGAGCACTAATCAGTACAACTCTGTCAAGCGAACTGGAGGTGAAAGCCCATGTTATGGTCAGGAGGAAGCCTGTCCAGAATCCCACAGCACACATTTTAGAAAGACTCAGTGACTTGTGAGAAAGCGTATGATGGGTCTCTCTGTAGTGTCAGGCTGGTTGGACTTTTCTTCCCTGATCTGTCTTTCCTTTTATCAGCCCTGACCTGAGAGAAGTTACTTAATGTCTTGGAAACAAGAACCGAGAAACAGGATGAGAAGATGGAAGCGTAGCATATTGCTCTGATTTCCATTCCCATAGCAAAATGCCTGAGGCTGGAAAATGGTAATTGGGTTATTTGCCTCACTGATTGGGAGCTGAGAGTGCAGGACCAGGGTCCCGCTGGTTTGGCCACTGCTGAGGCCCCCATAGATGGGTGGCACAGTGGTGGGAAGTACACGAGAGGGCAGATCACATGGGAAGACGGGAAGCCAGAGAGAGAATCAAGGCCTGCTCTTGATTTGTATAAAAGCTGACCCACAGGCACTAACCCGGGTCCCAAGATAACTACTTCAACCCTTTGCAGGGGCAGCAGCACCAGGAGCTGAACTACATCCTACCAGTCTCCAGATCTTAAGGGTCCCACCACTTCCCACTCTGATCACCCTAGGAACCAAGCTTCCAACACACACACACACACACACACACACACACACACACTCACACACACTCATCTGTGGGGGACGGACCACATCCAACCACTGCGCCCCAGGAATGAGCAGAAGTAGATTGTAGCCCTTTCTCTGCAGACCTCTCACTTGCAGCAGGTTCAAAGCTCACGTAGGATTCTCCCTAAAAGGAATCTGAAACCTGAGATTTCTCCATCTAGAGTGTTCAGTGATATGTCGGTCCCTACCAGTACCAGAACCTTGAGACCAGTCAAGTCCTGCACCTTGTTCTTCTCTCTGCCAGGCAGCCCCTTTCATATTTTCTTACTTTCTTCTCCTGTTTAGATTTCATTCTTTCTCTGAGTTCTGTTCTTTGGTGGATCAGTGGGATCCCCACTAACAACTTCTTGCACCTGTGTTTGGAGCATCATGGACAAAACCACACGGTGATGCTGATGTCACTGTAAAGTTATGTCAGCTGTCACCACTGGGTCCTTGGTGCTGCCCCAGTCTTTCTGTTTCCAAGTCAGAATTGCTTCTCTACTGTTCTCAAATCTTTATCTGCCACCTGTCCTTTCTTCTCATTCTGATATTCTCTTCTCAATTCATGCAGAAAATAAAAGGCATCAGCTTTTATGCCATGAAATTTATCACTTGTGTCTTGGGTATTGCAATAACCTCCTAAGCACTTCCAGTTTTGTCATATTTCAATCCATTTCCCACACTGCAGCCAATCTGATCACTTCACTGCCCTGCTGAAAATCCTGCAAACTCATAGGATGAAACACTAACTGCCTCGTGGGCTGTGCACTCCCTATAATCCCAGCTCCTACCAATCTCTATCAATCCTACTTTTTCCTACATCCCTATTCACATTCTACCTACCATGTGGAACTTCAGGTCCCAAGCAGCTGCTTGACCTCTGACTTTCAGGTTCTTCTTTCCATTTTTATGTCTACCTAGAATAGTTTTCTCCTTTCCCACTTTACCTGGCCAGTTTTTATTGACATGAGCTTAGATGTAGGTTCTCCTCAGAAAGCTTTTATAATACCCTAAGCCTGTGTCTGATGCCCTTTGTAGGCTTCCTCAGGTTCTGCCCATCTGCATCACAAGATGTGACTGCAGGTTGCAATTGCCTTTTCTGTCTTTCCTGCATGGAGAGAGAAAAAACTATGCCTTTATTTTTTTTTATAAATTTATCCTAATTCTAAACAGTCTGACACACATGGAAACTACTCAGTAGATGGCTGCTGGATGAATAAATATGAATAGTCACTGTTAGGGTGCTTTGGTGGCTTGGGAGGAAAATGAAAGCAGGACGGTGAACTTTATGGAACTACTTATAATTAAGGAAACGTGGCTGTGGAGCACCGAGCTAAACACATTATTCGAAGCATACTGGCACAATCGGAATTGGATATGTATGCATGTGATGAAAATCCTGAACTTAGACCAGAGCTGCTATGCATATGAGCTGCCTGCCACCAAATCACCATAAAGAAGCCTACTCCTGCACCTGGCTAACATTCATAATTAATATCTTGTAATAAGCCAAAAGCCTTTATTTCCATTTGAATCTCCATGATAAAATTGTTAATAAATCTCTTTCTCAACATGAATAACAATTGCATCTCCTCTGATAAAAGACATGCAAGTGTATTTCCTTTCATAAATGAGGGTTAGAATCAATGATGGCAACAACTCTATCTCTATAACTCTGTTGCAGTGTGTTGGTCATATAGAATTCTTGCAAAATGTCGTATATTATTTCCTTCTTAAAAATTAGCATCTTTAGTGCCACAATGAATACTGATTTATAGACTTCTTAAATATCCTCTTATAAGATTTTTTTAACATAAGATAGCTAACGTTTCAGAGTTAGAGCATATTAGAACAACATTACCCAAAGCAGCCCTAGAAGCTCAAGAGTTTTGCCAGCTAAAAGATGCTTTTTCCTACTAGGATAAAAGTGAATGCAGTATTAGGAAAACCCTTGATTTTGACTTTTATTAAGTAGTAACTATGACCAAAAAAGTTTAATTGAGAGGAATAATTATACTGTAAATCACATTTAATCCCAAACACCTCCACAGACTGCTAGTTGGCCAGTTTAAGGATTTTCACAATTAAATTAATTCCAAATGTGTTTGCTTGTGATATCAGGTTTAATAGTCTGAGAGGAAAGGAGCCCACCCAGGAATGAGTGGTGCTGGAGGGAACTGGAGAGGGGCCTCTGCTCACTCCATGCAGGGGAGGAAAAGCTCCCACAGTGTTGGTCTGTGAGCCAGAGGCTGGGAAGGGAGAAACTGAGCAGGCGGGGTCCCTTAGAGAGTGTCTCTTACCTTCCTTTCAATTTTCATATGAGAAGAAATGAACCAACACAAACTTCTGAATCCATGCCTTGATGCAGCAGGATTATACATCAATGAGATTTCAGCTTTCTACTTAAAACAATAACACCAAGAAGTTCAGAAGACTTCCATGTGAATAGCACAAAATTGTTTCCTAAGCATTCTGGGTCATTAATTTGATCTTTGCCATAACCATGCACATGAAGCAGATCTTTCTTCTCCCAGACTATATTTTACAGGGAAGTGATCCAGGGTTATCAATTTCTTACTTTATAGACAGGAAGATGAAAGTCTGAGGGGTGTGATGTTTTGTCCAAGATTATACAATTGGCTAATGTATTAGTTGTGGTTCTCCCAAGGATCAGAATCAATAGAAAATGGATGTATAATTGTGCAAGAGGATTTATTAGGTAAGCTTACAGTCAGAAGTAAAAGAGTCCACAGTGGTCATCCAGGAGGTCAAAGGTCAGAGAGTCCACAATGGCTGCCTGTGCACTGGAAAGACAGTAGATCCAGTAGCTGCTTGACCTAAGGAAAAGCCACAGAACAAGAGCGATCAAGGATGCAGCACCAGTCCAAGGTCAAAGACCTGGAAACTCACTAAAGAAACTGGAGACCAAGGCCCAAAGCAACTGCAGAGACTAGAGCTCTTCCAAAAGAGGGACATTTCTTTCTCTCCCTGTCCATTCTTGCCACCGAATTGGTTGGTATCACCCAAGTCCAGGGTGGCTCTTCTTCCTTCATTTTGCTGGACTATGTGTCACTTATCCACTTCACATGCAGAATGGTTTTCCTAATCTGATAGGTGTTTCTTAACCCTTTTAAGTAGAAGTATCATGATTAACAGTCACAGTTAAGGTTGAAGTTAATGTTGAAACTCAAACATGTGTGTTATGGTTTAGAGTGGAGCATCCACCAAAGGCCTGATTGTTGAGAGATGGGGCTTCTGGAAGATGATGTGATCATGGGGATGATAGAACAGCTTTGGTGTTAGGAGATAGGACCTGGTTGGAAGAGAAGGTCACTGGGGGTGTGACCTAGAAGGGTATGTTCCCCCTCCCTGGATCCTCCCTTCTAGCTCTGCTTTCTGGCTGCTATGCAGCTGTCTTCCACCAGACCTTTTCTTCATTCCATTCCTGTTTTGGAGCCAGCTGACTCTGGACTAAAAATATGAGCCTCCTTTAAATTGTGGGTATCAGGTATTGTATCCCAGAAAAGAGAAAGTGTCAAGGACAGATTTTGGTATTGAAAGTCATGGCTGTGAATATGCAAGACTATGGGGCTCAGAAGCCTTTGGAACTGATTTGAGGCAATTGGAGATACGAGTTTGGAAACATTTGGGGAAGCAAAGTAGTGAAGATCTAGAAGGCTGTAAGCTGAGTTTCATGGGAGATTCTGGTCAGAGCAGAAAACCAGAATACTGATGAAAATAAAAAACAAAGTAAGGATCAGGCTTTGGAGATTTCAGTAGGGAGCAAGGACCCCATTGCCAGTTGGACTTGAGGCCATATTGTTACACTCTGGGAGAAGATTTGTCTATGTCTGTTTATGTCCTCAGATTTTACTGGAGAGTGAGATTAAGGAAAATGGACTTATGAATCTGATGGAAAAAATGTCAAGGCAGCCCAACATTCAGGCCATGGCATGAATACTGCTGGCAGCTTTCAGCCAAGTTTAGATTGAATCAGGAACAAAACTCCCATTTTAAAAATTTCCCATTAGGTCAGAAAGGAGGCACCTGCAAAGCTAGAGCAAAGGAAAACACTGCTGATGAAAAGATTAGCATTAAAAAGAAGCAAAGTACTTTGCATCAGAACAGTAGCAAAAAAAAAAAAAAAATGGTTTGCAGGCATCTCAGGAGGTAAGAGAACTCCCTCCATGGACTCCAAGGTGTAAAAGTGAGAGGCTTTGCTTTGAGAATAGAGTCCTAGAAAGCCCAGCTCACTCAGGGACAAGAGGAAAATATTACTTAGAGTTCAGTCATTTAGCCACTCAGAGATCTCTGAATCCATGATCCTCAGGGGCCCAGGAAGGCCTGGGAGGGCAGGAAGTGTGCCCTGAAAGGGCAGTGTGTGAAGCTATGAGAGTTAAGCTGAGAGTGCAGTGTAGACCCTTTAAGTTAGAGAAACCAGGAACGTGGAATATCTGCTGAGGAAAGCCACAAGCAGTGAGCAAAGCCAGCTCAAGACAGAGGCCATGGGGGCTCCAAATAGCAATGCTGTATAGGCAGAGCCATCCAAGCCATTTGGATTTCATGTTTTGCACAACATGCCGCAGCTGCTAGGTTTGGAACTATAGGATTTAGTGTTGCCCTGCTGGGTTTTGGTCCTTGACTTGATCCAATTTTTTTTCTATCCTTCTATTCTTCCTTTTGAAATGGGAACATTTACACTATACCATTGTATGTCCACAGTGTTTAACTTTCTTTTTGATTTTTACATGTTCCCACAGCTAAGAGTTTGCCTTTTGTCTCAGAGGAAATTTTGGACTTTGACTTTTCAGCAGTGCTAGAACGGTGAAAAGTTGGGTGACCCTTAGGGATGGACAAAATGCGTTTTACATAGAGATGAGCATGACACCTCTGGAGGCAGGAATGTCAGGGTTTAGGTCTAGAGTGTTCCCCAAAGGCCTGTGTGTTGAGAAATGGAGCTTCTGGATGGAGATTCAATCATGGAGACACCATAGCTGACTTGTTGTTAGGGAGTGGGGTGCAGCTGGAAGGCAGATCACTGGGGCACGACCTGGACTCAGGTGCCTCCCTCCCTGGCTCCTCTCCCTCTCTCCCTGCCTGCTATGATGTGAGCAGCTGTCCTCTGCCAGACCCTTCTATCACCCTGTTTCAGGCACTGAGCCATTCAACTATGGACTGGAAACATAAACCAAAATAATCCTCTCCTTTAAGCTGTGGATGTGGGGTATTGTGTCCTGGTGATGAGAAAGTGACAAGGACAATTTGACTGTTGGCTCAGTCCTGTTGTTAAATACTCAGTAGGCGCAGTATCTTCCATCATGAAAATATTGTAAAGTCTTTCAACTCTGATGATACATTTTGCCAATCACTCAAACCACACCTTTCAATCATAAAAGTCAAAACCTTCCTTACTCTTATCCTCATCTTGATGAAAAGAATGATAAAAGAGACAAGTAATATACATATATAAGTCCCTTTAGCTTTTTCCTTTCTAGAGACAATGGCATAATTACAAATGTTCCTAAGAGCATATAATTAATATCGAGGTATTAGTCAAATTTTAGACACTGAGAAGAAACATCAGAGGCTTTATAAACTTTATAAAGAGAAAAGTTTGATAGCTCCCCAATGGTGAAAAGCTATTGCAAGCGGGAAACAGTGTCACAGGAATTAGTCTTCCATTTCTACACAAAAGTTGTATTTCCTAAGTCCACTGGGTGATAGGATCTGGCTTCAAGCATTAAAAGAAGAGATGATCTAAGAGGGTGGTGGGAAATGAGAAAGGAAAGGACAGAACACAAATGGTCAACAAAGACATATTTGTAGTAGAAAACGAGATGAAGAAGGAAAATGGTGAGACTTTTGGCAGAGTCTTCAAAAAGTTGGAATGTGCTGCCAAGGAAGGGCAGCAGGTAGTCTGACGGCCTAAAAGTCAATTCACAGAGGAAGATAAACTTCCCTGAAGTAGCACTGGAAACAGAGAACACACCTATCACACTTCCAGGCCCAGGCACATGAAGTGTGAGAGAAAAGCAGACACCCTTGTTTGCTTGCTCTACTGGGGATTGAACCTGCAGCTTTCACTCTGATCTATATCACTAGCTCTTTCTATTTTACTTTATTCTTTTATTTTGATGCTCCTTGAAAAAGAGTATCCATTCTTTAGTTTGGTGATGAGGAAACCAAAGTGAAGGTGAGAGATATCAAAAGAGATAATTAATAAGGCCACACTAAGAATTCAGGGAGGCATGTGCAGCATGGCATGCCTTGCTAGATGGACAGTCTGGAGGCATGTGTAACATGCAGTGCTGACGGTCCGTAAGAACAGTGATTCTCGGCAGTGACGGTACAGGAGAAGCCCCAGTGCATGGGTGCGTTCAGCAAGTGCCCATTTCTGGGCTGTATTCCTAACCAGCTGATTTAGAATGTGGGGTTGGAGGTTACCATCAGTATTTCTTAAAGACCCAGCACTAAAATCCTTTTTTCTTTTTTTCTTTTTTTTTTTTGGTACCGGGTATCAAACTTGGGACCTTGTGCTTGTGAGGCAGGCGCCAGAACCACTGAGCTAAATCCCCGGCCCTTAAAATCCTTTTTTCATAAACATTATTCTCCAATAGAAAGAGACAAGGCTACATGGAGACATGACTGATTCCAGGGACTGAATGGGAAAGAACAAGCTTGGAACATCTTGTGGCCAAACAACACAGTGCTCAGAGAGTGACAGAGACATAGCGAAGGCACCCAGGGGCCAGTGTGAAGGGGCTTTCAACTGGCCAGATTCGAGAAAAGTCACGACAAAATGAAAATGATGCCAATGAATTATATTTCACAGACTACAGTGTGAATCCACGAATTCACTCTAAAACAAATGAAAGAATAGAAGGAAGGAAGAGAAGGAGGAAGGGAGGGAGGGAGGCAGGGTGGGCGGGCAGAGAAGGAGGTGGGCAAGCACTTCCTCACAGTAAATTCTAACACGGTACATGGAGGAAGAATGATGGTGTAACAAAAAGGCATAATTTTGCAACCATAATTGTAAACACTGTTTTAGGGAGGATCATCAGCGGATGCTAAGCTTGACGGTCAAAATTATAGTAATGGAAATTTGCATAGTTGCAAAGTATCTTTCTGATGTGACTTATGTATACAAAGAGAAAAACAGCACAAGCGCAGGCGCCGTCACTGTACACAAGCACATTTGCTGAGGCTGCAGTAAGAATGTACTGCACCCTGGATGTCTTCAGCACGAGCCCTTTTCCCTGGAGCCAGCAGGCTGGAAGTCCCAATCAGAGGGGCACAGCACTGGAGTCTGCTGAGAGCTCTGGCTGGGTTTCCACACTCTCGTCTTCATCCCGAGCCTGCCTCCTGTGGTCTGTGTCCCAGTTTCCTCCTCTCACGAAGACACTGGTTCTACTCGACAGGATGCATTTTAGTGGGCTCATTTCAACTACACTGACTTCTTAAAAGACATTATTTCCAACGATGGTCACATTCTGAGCTAGAGAGGGTTAGGATCTCTCCTTGACATGAATTTTTGGGCAAGGAGCATAATGCTGCCAAATAGCCAATAGTCCTAAGAATAATTTGTCCTTTATTTTTGATATTTTCACCTGGCATGAAGTCCTGTGCTCACTTCCCAGTGGTTTAAAGGTGTTATGATGCCCTTCCCCTAAGGATGGGGTGTTTTTCTGCCTTCTTGCTCACTGGGTCCCCACAGACGCATGAGGAAGGCAGCGCTTGCCAGCCTTCCCCAAGACTTGAGTATATTCCCACAAAGTACTGAGCACCTGGCCAGGCCTGATGCCTTTCCTCTTCCTGCACCAAAGGCTGCTCCTTCCCCCAGGCCTGAAGCACAGGGCTCTTTCGGACATCCAATGCCCTGTTCCCCATCTTTCGGATGGGTCCCCAAGGAGGTCAACAAAGACCCTTCAGGGGTCAGTTCATCCCTTGGGACTCTGACTGTGCTCCCACAGCAGCTCACTCTCTGCTTTTAGCCATTTTCCAAATATTGCAGCTGAACTCTTCTCATTTGCTCTCAGGACCAAGACACATTCCTTCAAGGCTATGCCCCAAGTAAGCTGGGGCTTGTGCCCTGTATGTGCCAAGAGGCATTGCTTTCCCTTAGCTCTCAGAGGAGCTGTGCTTCCAGCGCAAACAGGGGACGGGTTCCAGAAAAGTTGTGACTTTGTAGATTATCCATTCTTCCTATTATGTTAGGAGCAACACTTTTTCTAGCCTTCTAATCACTAAGTGGAAGCCAATATTCTGCCGTATTCTTTTTAACAAAGCTGCATCCGTATTCCAAACCTCTCAAACTAGAGAAGTTGAGAATCACAGAGGATGTAGAAATGAAGCAACACATTCCCACTGAATCTGAGAAATGAATCAATAAGCAGGACTTTACTTGAGTAGATTGACTGCAGAGGCTCACAGGGGAAAATTGATGTGGAGAGAACTTTTGACAATAATCCTTTGTAATTTATTGAAATTCCTTTTAAAGTGGTGTTTGGTCAAATTTTGTAAATGTTGCATAGACACTTGGGAAAATGTATTAATTTTCTAGTGATTAAATTAAAGTGATTAATTTTGTAGTTTAAGGTCTGGTTTGTAGTGATTAATTCCCTATTAAATCTTATTAATTACATTATTTTAAAAGTGGGTATTTTTATATTCTTCAAGTGTCAAAGTATTTTTATCTCTTTGATTTCATAATTCTAATACTTTTGATATTAACTAGTTCACATTAATATATAATAGAGATTATGTATTAATATAATCCTTAAGAATTTCTATGATTTTGCTTAATTCAGCTTACCATTGTACAATCTTTACAACATAAGGTAATGTTATAAAACTAATACTATTTTTGCTATCTGCCACTTTCCAGATTGTTTTTACTTTAGCACTTATCTTTATAATAATTAAATTAATACTTCAATATAAGTTCAGATATCGTTATTCTTGAAATTCCTTAGGTTTTAAATTCTTTCTTGAGTTCTCACATTTGACTCATGGATCAGTCAGTTCCATTATGTCCTAGAATAACTCATTCAGAAAGTACACTTGGGTGGACTTTTTTTGAGACTTTCCATATATGAAAATATATTTCTGCTGCCACAACTCATGAACTCTTCTTTCATCTATAACCATTTTACATTGCTGGAATTTAGAGACTTTCAAATAATTTCAGAAACAAAATAATTATTGATGAGAGAAGGGGCTTTGAAGGAAACAGAGTCTTTCTGTGTAAGAAGTCAATTCTCCTATAGCAGGACCATCAAGCTGTTTATAGCTCGGCTCTATATCCTGAGGGTAGGAGCACAGGATTTTATGCTATGGATCTGAATGACTTTTCTATCTTGCTCAGACACACTAGAATTTAGGATATTTCCTCCAAGAAATTTGCATAAGTTTGAATGGAAGCATTGAATGATTTTATTAATTATTGGTGGTGTTACATGTTTTTCTGTCTTTTTGTGATTATTTCAATAGGAGGCTGAAGGGGAATAAATCATGTATGAACAGCTAGTCTTTAATGAATCTCTAAGGATATTCCTTCGTTAAACACAGACTTTGGGAATACCTATTTAAAGGCTGCATTACATTTCAAAAAGTTTATTTCACCATGCTCAACAGTGTCTTCAATCATAGTCATACATGGACATTTGTATTAGTCACTTTCCCATTGCTGGATAAAATACTCAACGCTCATAACTTAAAGGAGGAAAAGTTTATTTTGGCTTGTGGTTTCAGACGGTTCAGTCTATGCATAGTCACCTGGTTCCAAGACAGAAATAGCATAGTAGAAGGTTATGTTGGAGGAAATCTGCTCAAACCATGGCAGCCAGAAAGCAGAGAGAAGGGAGGAGCCAAGGAGCAGAATTCACCCTTCCAGGTCATGCTCCCAGTAACCCACCTCCAACCAGGCCCCACCTCTTAGCAGAACATACAGCTGTGAACTCACCAACGGTCAGTAACGACATCACTGATGAGTATAGCAACCCCATGATCTAATCATCTTCCCAAACCCCCATCTCCCAACACAGGAGATTTTGGAGGACAGTTTAAATCTAAACCAAAACAACATTATTTTAGATTCTTCACTAAATAATAGTTATCTGTTAAAAAAATGTATTAGGGTAAATTCTTCAATGTGGAATTTCTAAGCCAATGGCTTTGGTCATTTAAATATTTCTTGATATATGATTCTAAATGGCTTTATCAAAGGGCTGTCCTGTTTTGACTCACACAAGCAAATTATTGTGACAGTTTAGTTTCTTGCTAGTTTATCAGCAATTTCTCCAGCCAACATGGGGCTGGCTACAGAAAAGGCTAGAATCAAAGAAATTATCAAGCACAGAGCCTCTGGTATGCTTCAGGCAATGGGATAGAGCCAGAAAGAGGCTGGACTAAGATTCTAGCCTAGGAGTATGGGAGAGAAACAGAATCAAGGCAGAGATGAAACTGGAATGTGCTAGAGAAGTAGGAGAAAGGAAATGAATGGTTTAACCTGCTAGGAAGTGAGAGCAGACAGGCTAAAGAAAAACTGGTAATTAGAGAGTCCTAATCAGATGGTGTGATCAGTAGGGCAGAGGATAGATAAGTCAGGAGAATCTCCTAATGTGGATGGAAAAGACAAAAGCCGCTTCACCTTCTTTGATGTCCTCATTAGCAGTGCAACGTGGTGCTGGATATTCAGTACGTGCTACTGTCGTGCTCCCCGAGCCCAGTTTCGGTGTTTGATAATTGAGTCGTCTCTGTGTCTAGTATAGAAGGAGAGATTCTTCCCTAAATTCAAACCAGCCAAGCCCTTCATCCTTCTCCTGCTAGGCTGTACGAGTCACACAATGAGGGGGATGGTTCAAAATCAGCCATGGACAAAGGCCCAGTATCTCCAGACTGGATATCAAGTCCTTAAACAAAGAAAGATTCCGAATATAAAGAAGCATTCTGGGGCTGGGTTGAAAGCTCCATTTTTATTTCAAAATGTGATTAGGAGCTGGAGAAGCCCATGCTTTAAAATTCTCTTGACTCCAGCATCTACAGCAGCTCTGAGCTATTCAGGGCAGAAGGCAGGTTGAGTGGTGAGAACTTTTCAGTAACAGTGGCTGAACTAATGTTTTCCAAGTGAATTTTTTAAGTCCACAGAGTGGCAACTGAATAGCTCATTATTTCCCATGAAAAGGCTAGACTCTGCAGGTTGTCTCTGCCTTCACCATTCCTTCTGTGGCACTAGCTTCAAATAGCTCATCCCTAAGTGCACCGGTTGCTTTGAAAGTCAAAAATCTCTCACTCTGATTTTCTTCATTTGTATCTGAAAAGCACCCAAAGATGATCCAAAGTACTACAGAAGTTTTTAGAGAAGTCTAACAATATAGTAAAACAGAGCCTTAAAATTGTGCTTTACCATCCCATTTTCAAAGAATTTTATACGTAAGACTTGCTTTAAAAATGTGAAATTCATTTCTCAGCAGTGTGATGGCTAATGCTGAAGCCCCTGTGATGGAGCCAAGGGATTTCCAGATATCAGCTCTTACTTCAAGAGGTCTGGAAGAGAGCTACATTGGACTGATGGGCCGAGTACAGTGGCTGACCCTTCCCCACGTAGGTGCTCACCATCCAGTCCACTCAGCACCTGGGTAGGAGGAGAAGGCAGAGGACAGCTGTGTTTGCACTCAGCCTGACTACTTGAGCCCAAGCATTATCTCCAGTCTTCCGCATTCCTCATTCTCAAGACTGCAGATTTAGGCTTCAATATGGGATGTCTGACTACCAGGTCTTTAAAACACAACACAGGCTTCCCTGAATCTCTAGTTTGCAGATTTCAGACTGTGGGACTTCTCAGTGGCTCACTAATTATGTGAGCCTATACCTCCTAATAAACCCCTTTAGATATAAGTTCATCTACTTGCACAAGTACACATACACACCTACATTTATAATCTCCTATTGGACCTGTTTCTTGGAGAACTGTGACTAATTCCAAACTGTGAGAAAGACAGTGCATGTACAGGTGAATGCAGTAGAGACTGAGAGGTGGGGGACACCTTCTGCAAGATCAAAAGTCAGCAAGGAACAGAAGGAGGCATGAAAGGAGAACTGATCAACGTTTTCATCTACAATCTCACTGAAGTGCTGTGAGATTTAACAAATGAGCAGTCAGCATTAAAAGGGAAGTTGGGTCTCTAAAAGCTTGTGCTAATTGTTCATTCCAAAACATTCTCTTATCTTCCAAACAAGCATGTGTCAGGCCCCAAAACCTTTCTGTCCATGACTTCTTCTTTTAGTCATTCTGTTGCATGAAGACACCTCCTACTCTGTCTGTCCAGATGTGCCCGGGTTCCCCTTGGATGATTGTAATCTTAGCCCACTCATGGGACTATTTCATAAGCGGTCTATCTCAATGTTAAAGTCCAAATCCCTAATCCCAGAAGTTGTATGCAGCATAGGATGCAAGACACCTGTCTGTTCAGCACCACGGACAAGTCCCACTTACTTGCGAGCTGGGGAAAAGCTGACAGCTGCTCCACGTGGCAGGATTGGGATCCTGTGGGAGAACCGACCCGAGAACAGTGGAGCTGTGAATGGTTCAGAGAATGTGAGAGCCTACCTCTTCACTTAATCAATGAAATACTAAGGATTTGAGTTAGTCCTGGAGTCATGAGTGAAAACCAAACCAGCTCTACTCCCAGTGTAATGCCCTCCTGATCCAACCACGCACATCACCCTGAAGCAAGCAGGAGGACACCCCTGGGGCCCAGACATCTTGGGCATCACCTGCATCACTGGATGCACAGGTTGCTGAGCCTGCCTCAGGGTGAGTGTTCCATGCTTGCTGCCTCTCCACTCTGATGGCAGCCATCACTGGGACTGAAGAATCAAAATGCTACTGTTTTATGCCAGTGGAGGGCTGTTACTCTGCTTTTGTTACTTTTCTTATTGCAATGACAAAATACCCAACACCCAAAGTTAAAGGAGGAAAGGGTTTACTTCAGCTCACAGTTTGTAGAGGTTTCAGCCCATAATCAGCTGGCTCCAGGGCAGGACATACAAACATCACAGAGCAGTCAGGAGGCAATAGCAGCAGCCTACCTCTCCTTTTTATCCCTTCTGGCCACCTAGCTTTCTGGTGGTGCCACCTCTACCTAGGTTGGGCTTCCCATTATCCAGACCCAGAACTGTGCTAAAATAATCCGTGGACTAATTTACTAATCACACACCCTTTATCCAGCATCACACTCTTAATCACATCATCACACACCCTAGATCCAGCCACTTTTGAAAAGCTCCACCTATGACTGTATGAGGCTTGTAGTCATCTAGATATAAGCCATAGCATGCTCTTTAATGGTGATGACAATACTACTAACATTGACGTTTTCATTATAGAAAGAAAAGGAAATACACAGCCTCATGGACATAGTCTGTAGAATGAGAAGTGGGCTTTTGCAGGGAGATCTGGAAAGGGAGCAGAGCCAATTTCTCTATGGTTTGTTCTGTCTATTATCCTGAAGTTCAACTTTTTGTTACATTTCAAATCATGCTAAATCTGTCTCCTCATTCCTTGACAGAGTCCAGAATAATATTAACCAGACTGATTTTTAGTCTGTCCTCTCTGCTGTCATCAGACACGTGTTCTGCTGGTGCAGGGCCAGTTGTGCCTTAATGAACATCTGCCAATTATTGTGGGCAGCATTCCTTCCTATGGGGGCTTAGCTCTTGACACTCTGATCACAGGAAGGGAGCAGAATGCAGATGTATGCCAATGCATCCTGATGGTGAGGTTACAGCCATTGGAGGCCTAGAGCTACACTCACCCTGATCTTTATCCACACAGTCATAGACAGTGTTCTCTCCTACCCCAGCAAGATTATGTGTTTAAAGATCCATTCTGTGGAAAAAGTGTTGCAATCCATTGAATGATCACATGTAGCACAGCCCACCCATCTCTTGCGGATTCAAGGACTTGCCTCTGTCCAGCTTCTTGTCCTGTGAGGGAACTCCATGGAAATGATTCAGAGGCTGAATTCTAGGCAATCCATGTGTACACTTTTAAAAATGCAAGATGAATGAGCTCAGCCCATCCTAGGTCTGATTAAATGACCTGACCATTAAATTGAGGAATGTGTCTATATTTTTGTCCAACAAAATTTTTGAATTTTTTCAAAATATTTTTGAATTTTGCTCAACACCTATAAGTACATGTTTACATTGCTCATCAATTCGTATGCAGCTTTACTCACTTTTCAAGGATAATCTTAATGCCTCATTTTCATAAGGAAAGCCTGTTGATTCCCGAGGCAGGTAATGACTATCAAAAAGGACAGAGCGGTCTTTTCATCCAGCCTGCTCTTCCAGAACTTGCCTCCCTCCATCGAAGGGTAAATGCCATCCCCACCACTTATCCCAGGCAGGCTTGGGAAGACATCAACACAGAGACCATGCTGGAAGTGATGCTGAATGATATTTAAAGCTATTTCCGCATAGGTCAGAGAGCTTCTGTCTTCTCTAATCCTCTCTTTCCCAAGTTCCTGCCCTTGAGCTCGAGTCATCATGTTGTGACAAAGCTTAAAGCACGTGGAGAGGTGCTTGGGTGTGTTCTGGTTGGAGATTTCAGTGGAGATTTCAGCTGAGAGACAACATCAATGCCAACACAAGAGTGGACAGATCTTGAGGTGACTCTGGCCCTCACTCTTAGAGCTGTCGTGGTTGCTGTGGTGTGAAGTTGGGCCAAGCCTTATTCAATGAACAGATCCACGAGGGGAAAACTGCTGTCCCTCTCTTAACCTGCTGAGATGTAGAGTGGCTCCTTAGGCCACCACAGAGCTCAGATGCACCCTGGTATCAGAAGTTGGGAGATTTATAACAGTACTGACATGTGTGAGAGTGGCTTTGGGACCCAGGGAAAGCTAGCGATGGATGGGCCTCTGTGAGGGCTCAAAACAAGTGGGGAACATGTTCTTGGGAGCTTGAAGAAAGAGTCCCTAAGATGAAGTGACAGGAAGTTTAGTAACACTGTCACCTACACTCATATAGGGAATAGAGGATTTACCTAATGAACGAGATGGTCTAGCTACATAGATTTCCAAGCAGTCTTACAGGTAGGTGTCAGCTAGCTTCTAATTGTCTGCAGTAAAATGCAAGGGGAAAGTGACAAATTGAAGAAATCATTGTCAAGTATAGAGGAGCCAGGACTTAACTGGGTTCCAAAAATATGATAGTTTCTTGTTACTACCCTTTCAAGATGGCAAATGATGTTAAAATCAAGAAATGGTTTCTAGGCCATGGTCAGATCTGGAGCTGTCATAGGGGAAGTCATATGTGGAGCTTCGTCTAGACAGGGAACTGATGTTGTAACTGCAGAGACTAGGTTAAAACCTCAGGAGGATTTAAGATGGTATCTCAAATTTTAAAGCAGTAAAAATAATCTTATGATTAAAAGGGAGGGCTAAGAATCTTAAAAATGTCTCAGAAGAGTTTTATAGGAGTAGAGGAGGGATTGGCTTTTGTCTGATGGAATATATGTCAATAAAATTTTACTACTTAGCAGACTCCACATAAGTCTGCTAACTAACTGGAGTTTTTTTCCAGATCATTATTTGTTCAGTGTTGGTTTGGGGGATCTTTCTGAAACAAATCACATCCTCTGGTGTCTTGTTGGTGCTTGAGATCCTTTTTAAAGTTATATGGAAAAATGTTTAAGTGCTTTTCAGTTTTGTTTTGGTTGAGTTCTACTGTATTTGAATATTATTGTAGTTTTTTCCCCTTGCATTGTTCTTCTTTGAATGGTTTTATTTTTTGTATGTGTGTGTGTTTGATAATAAAGTTATTTAAAAATTTTAAAAAAATTTACTAGAAGGGACAGACATTGTACAAAATAAAAAGAGCTCAACAAACTAGGAATAGAAGGTAAGGCCTTCCATGGGATAAAAAAATAGCTACAAAAAATGCACAGTGTAATGTTATTCTTATGGGTAAAAAGCTGAATGCTTCCTTCTCTAAGAGCATGAAGAGGTCAAGAATGCCCACTCTCAGCTGGGTGTTCTAGCCTATGCCTGCATTCTCAGCATGCTAGAAATCCGAGGCAGGAGGATCTCAAGTTCAGGCCAGCCTGAATAATTTAGTCCCTCAGCCAGACTACATCTCAAAATTTAAAAAAAGAATTAAAAAGGGCTGAGCTGTAGCTCAGTGGGAAGGTCTGGGATTCAATAAGCTTTCTCTCTACAGTCAGGAACAAGGCAAAGATATCCTGCAGTACACTCCTGTTCAACACAGTATTTGAAACACTAGCAAGAGCAATTGGTCAAGAAAAAGAAATAAAAGATATTTATATACATAGTATGTATATATGTATGCATATATATATAAAAGGAAGAAGTCAAATTATTATTATTGGCAGATGACATGATCCTCTACATAGAAGATGCCACAAAATCTACCAAAAGACTCTTAGAAGTAATAACCAAATTCAGTAATTTATCAGGATTCAAAACAACACACAGAAATCAATAACATTCTTGTACACTAATAATGAACCCACTGAAAAAAATTAGGGAGAAATACTATTCACAATAGCATCAAGAAAAATTAAATACTCAGCAATTAACCTAAAGAAACAAATATCTCTACAATGAAAATTACAGTACTCTGAAAAGGAAATTGTTCCTGGATAGGCAGAATGAATGTAGTCAAAATGGATATACTTCCAAAATTGATATACAGATTGAATTATAATCTCAATCAAAATTCTAATAGCATTCTTCACAGAACTGGAGGAAACAATAGTAAAATTCATATGTAACCAGAAGAGACCCAGAATAGCAAAAGCATTCCTGCATAACAAGAGTAAAGCAGGAGGTATCACAGTTAGATGTTATATTACAAAGCTGCTGTAATAAAAACAGCATGGTCCTGGCACAAAAACAGACACGAGGATCAATGAAGCAAAACAGAGGATACAGAAACAACCTGAAGTACATTCAACAATTTGATTTTTGACAAAGGGGCCAAAAAACACTCACTGGAGGAAAGACAGCCTCTTTAATAAATAGTGAGGGGAAAATTGGCTATCCATATGTAGAAGATGGAATCCAGACCTGTATCTATCACAATGTACTAAAATAAAATGAAAATGAATCAAAGAACTAAATGCTAACTAAACCAGAAACCCTTACCTGCTGGAAGTTGATAGGTACAACTCCTGAAGTCATAGCCATGAGCAGGGTCTTTCTGAACAGAACCCAGTTACAAAGAAAATCATTCCAAGAATAAATAAATGAGATCATAATAAATTAAAAAGCTTCTGGACAGCAAAAGAAACTACCAACAGAGTGAAGAGACAACCTACAGAATGGGAACAACATTGCTACTGTTTCCTCAGACAGAGGTCTCATATCTAGAATATATAAATAACTCAAAAAATTAGACTTTCTAAAATAAAATTCTCAATCAAAAAGTAGACCAGCAAAATGAATAGGTACTTCTCAGAAGCAGTACAAATGGTCAATAAATACATGAAGAAATGCTCGATATTGGTGCAAAATACCAAAAAATGCAAAATAAAACAATGAGATTCCATCTTACCCCAGGGAGAATGGCCATCATCAAGAAATCAAATAAAAATTCTGGAGAGGCTTGGGGAAAAGGAACTCTCCTGCACTGTCAGTGGGAATATAAACCAGTAAAACCACTATGGCAAATAGTATGGAAATTCCTCAAAAAATGAAAACTAGAAATTCCATTTGACCCAATATTCCCCTTAGGTATCTTTCCCAAAGAGCTACAGACATCATTTTACAGTGATACCTGTTCATAGCAGCACAACTCATAATAGCAAATCTTAGAAGTAACCCATATGTCCATCTGCCGATGAATGGATAAGGAAAATGTGGTATTTACACACAATGGAGTACTACTCTGCCATAAAGAAAGATAACACTTGTAGGAAAATGGATGCACCTTGAGACCATAATAGTAAGTGAAATAAATCAGACACACAAGCTTAAACATCTCATGATTTCTCTTATATGAGAAATCAAGTGTAAAAATAAAAGACAGGTAATACAAAGTAGAGAGACAGATCATTCTCAAAACGGAAGGGGATCAGGATGTGGAAGGAGGGAGGAAATAAAGAATGAAAAGGGAACTGGGATGTGTTATGTACATGGACACACACACAGGACTGTAAGCATTGTGGACTCCACACATGTGCTAATAAACGAAGATTAAAAAGTGAAAAAAGAACTGAACCTACAAAACCACTCCCTGGTGTGGGGGCTCATTGTTGTCATTTCTAGTCCACAGTAACCCAGTATCTCTCTAGCCACAGAAAGAAAAGGAAAAGGAAAGGCATAAGTAAGTCTATCTTAATTTAAAGAGCTTCCAAAGGAGGGTTGAGTATTTTCCATGTGGGTGGGAGGAGAATTAGGCCAGATGTCAGCATTTGTTTTACTTAAACAGCTGCCTTCTGTGTTGGTCTAGAACTTTGCCATCCATTCCCCGTCGGGATGGGACCTGGTTCCGCGCCTCCCGAGACAGCGACTGCTCTGAGGGGAACTGCTGAGGAGGATGAGTGTGCGAGGCCAGAGGAGGTGACGTGGCACCCGCCTGTCTTCCCCTCTCTGCATTCCTCACCCTTGGACCCAGGCACTGTGCTGTAAGAAGGCCACGCGGAGAGGCCACTGCAGTGCTGCCCCTCCCCAATCCAGGGTCCCCTGCCCGGTGTGCGACCGAGGGAGGAGAACTCCAGCCCCAGCCTTCCGCTGCCCATGCGCAAGCCGAGTGAGCAGAAATGTGCTGTCCTTGCCAAGCCTGGCCTCCAATTAGTGAGGTTTGATTTGATAATGATAATAAATAGCTTCCCTTGAATAAAAGAAATGATGTCATTGTTTCAAGCCATTGACTTTGGGCATTGTTTATATATCACGACGCTGGGATGTTATACTGTTAGGCTGAGAACAATCCCACTGATGAGGATTTCTCTACCTAGCATATGGCACTAAACGTTTTCTGAAAAAATTTAATTACAGTTTACATACAAAAATACATAGATCTCAAATTTTCCATAAATATAATGAGCTTTGGCAATTTTGTATATTCCTGCAACCACCTCTTAGAAGTAAAATTAGAAATTTCTATTGGGGGAGAAATTTCCGCTTACCCTCTCCGTGGTGAGAGGCAGGCAGCTCTTACGGCCCGTTTGTAACTCCTTCTGCAGGCACGCCGTGTCGGGGGCAAGAACTATAAAATGAGAAGTAGTCATGTTGGACAATCAGCAAATGCTGTGAGTCAGGACTCTCATCTTCACCTGTGACAGACCCCTCTTTCACTCCAGTCCAGCCCATTCCTCCATTCTCCAGAAGCAAACATTTTTCCATTTCTCTCAGTCACAGTTAGTTTTGCTTATTCAGTGTTTGCTTATAATGGCTCATACAGCGTATATCACTCTGTGTCTGGTTTCCTTCACTTAAAAATAATCCTTAGAACTTGAGCCACCTTGTTGCATGTATCAGTATTCACTCCTTTTGGATCGATAAATGAACAGCATTTCATTGTACAAACACACAACGATTTCATTATCTTTTGTGGAATGACATTTGAGTTGATTTCAGTATTGAACTATTATGGATAAGGGCTCTACCATGTTATTCCTGTCTTCCTGTGGTCACACATTCTCAGTTCTCTTCAATGAATTCTGGAACTGGGCTGCTGTGTTGTAACATAGATGGATGTTTAAAATTATACGGAAAAAAGAAACTCGACCGATGTGGTTGGAATGTTTTATTCTCCCATGAGCAACATCCCAAGAGTTCCATTTTGGAAGCATTTCTCCCACACACTTCCCCACATTCGGTATTATTGACATTTTTAATTTTAAACATGCTGGTAGGTACACGGTATCCCATTTCCGTTTCATTTTGCGCTTCCCTGAAGACACTGAGCTCCTTTTCATATGATCAATGTGATCAACACTGGGAAAGTGTAGTTTTAAGTACTTTGCCTACTATTGATTGGTTTGTTTCTTATTCATTTGTAATAGATTATGGATAATCATATTTTCATTATGTAAGTATTTTGTCCCATCTCTCCATCTAGCCATCTATTCATCCATCCATCCACCCATCCATCCATCCTCTGCCTATCAATATGTTTTCTAATCTGTGACTTACCCACTTCTTTTTGGTTTTGACTACTCCTAGGTCACAAAGATATTCCTAGTGTTTTCTTCTGGAAGTTTACAATTCTAGTTAATTTTAGAATTTGTCATCCATTTTAAATTAATGTTAGTATTAAGGTAAACAAAATGAGGATTTTTTAATCCATACTTTTATCCAGATGTTACAGCACCATTTAACATCAACTTTGACTTCTGAGTATGAACACTTCCCGTTTTCCCATTAAATAGACATGGTGCTATGATTGAAAATCAAATGACTGTACATAAGTGGGTCTATTTTGGATCATCTTAATTTGTTTCATTGATCTGTTTGTCTGTCTTACAGCACTGTACCCTACATGCTTATTGGAACTTTATATTGTTGAAGTCAGGTAGTATGAGTCTTACAGGTTTCTCCTTGGGGTTCATAATTGTTTTGGCTCTTTCAGATAGCTTTAAATTTTCATATAAATTACAAAAACAGCTTTTCCGTTTCTTAAAAAAAGCCCGCTGGTTTTAATTCAGATTGTGTTAAACTGTAGATAAATATGGGGAAAGCAGTCCACAATATTGAATCTCTCAAATACGGTATATCTGTCAATTTATTTCTATCTTTAAATTTTTCTCAGCAAAGCTTTTAGTTTTCAGTAAAGATTTATTTATATATTCCCATGTAGATTGTTTGATTTACTTTTTAGTTAATGATTTTCTTAGGCTGTTGTAAATGATATGGTCTTGTGTTCTCTATGATTGCAAGGAGAAAGAGTTTAATATCTTACCACTAAGAATGTGTTAGATATATCTGTTTTCCAGACATGGTTTAAATGACTGAGAAAGTTATTTTCTATTCCTATGTTATTTTAAGTTTTTATTATAAGTGGAGATTGAATTGTACCAAATGTTTTTTTCTCCAACTACTGAAATGTATGATTTTTCTTGTCTATTATTTGAATATTACATATTATACTAATTTTTCTG
>NW_004624807.1:3212453-3230461 GCF_000247695.1 Heterocephalus glaber
TCCTGAATGTTGTACTGGCATTATCATTTACTTGTAGAAACTGTCTAATTTCTTCTTTAATTTCCTCTGTGACCCATTGGTTGTTCAGGAGGGTTATTTAATTTCCACATGTTTGTGAGAGTTTTGCAGTTTCTTATGTCATTGATCTCCAATTTTATTGCACTATGGTCTGATATTATATAGGGGGTAACTTCAATTCTTTTACATTTACTTAGACATGTCCTATGAGCTAGCATGTGGTCTATTTTGGAGAATGTCATTCCTTATTGATACCATCATTTACATCATTCTTGCCTTTCTATTTATTGGGTTTTCTCCTCATTACAAATCACATTCTTTTTATGCCTTAGCAGTTTTAAAATTTACTTTTTAATTGTAGCTTTTTACGTTTTTGAATACCTTACTGAATTTTTATGGATATTCTTAAGCTTTTCTTCTGTGATGCACTGATTAACTCAAGGTCAGCTTGCAGATGTGTTAGTCAATAGCAGAGTGGTCTTTAACGCAGTAGCTCCCTAGCTGTTTGGGACTGAGGACCAGTTTTGTGGAAGACAATGTTCCCATGGAGGGGGTGTGGTTTGGGACTTGATTCTCATAGGAGCACTCAGCCAGGATCCCTCACACGCAGTTTGTGGTAGGGCTCGTGTTCCTAGGAGGATCTCAGCTGCTGCTGCCACTCTGATGGGTCAAGGGACAGGCAGTGGCTATGCCCCGATGGGGATCAGCTGTAAATCTGCACTGAGGAAGCATGGCTTGCTGCCCTGCCATTCACTTTCTGTCATGTGGCCTTGTTCCTAACTGGTCCTAACAGGTACAGACCAGGATCTGCCAATGGCCTGGTGTTGGGGGACCTTTGGGTCCAAATGAATTTTGTCACATGACTGAGGTCATTCCCTTCTGAGTATTCTATCAGTGCCACACACCTTCTGAAGTCTCTCCCATCTGGACAGCAGTGAGAAAGTGGGCCTGGCTCTCTGTGAGTTCTCAGGAGGGCTGCCTCTGCTCTTCCAGCTGACCCAGCCTGCTCCTCTGCAGATCCTTGACAATGCACTCATGCTTTTCATAAGCATGTTCATAGCTGGCACTGAGAGAGCTTGGCAGATCCATCTGGTGATTTTCATTGTGCCCATCGCTGGTGGAATTCTCCTCTAAGTATATGTCCAACTTCCCTCTTAGATCATTACCATATTTGTCATATGAATTTCAAGGTTCCTTTCTGTAATATCAATGTCTGTATAATCTCACCATCTCTATGTCTACTTTTATTGACCATATTCCTCATGAATCAGGTGTTTTGTTTTCTTTGATCTTAACCATTGATTGTGGCAGTGCTGGAGATCAAATCCAGGGTCTTGTGTATGCTAGACCCTCATTTTACTACTGAGCTACCTCTAGCTTTCATTTTCTGTTATGGTTTAGATCTAACACATTCCCCCAAATCTCATGCATTCATAAGCAGACCTTTTGGAAGGTGATTAGATTGCAGTATTTGGCTCTTATAGCTGACTTGTTCTTAGGAGGTAAGGTGTGGTTGGAGAGATGGATCACTGTGGGTTGAGCTGAAAGGGTGCATCCCCTTCCCGGATCCTCCCTTGACCTCTCTCTGCTTCCCTGCCTCCATGCCATGCATGAGCATCTCTCCTGTGCTGTCACCCTTTGCCTTAGAGCCTGCTTACCATGGACTGAAATGTGAGCCAAAATAAACTATAGGTGTCAGGAATCTTGTCTCAGCAAGGAGATAGTGACTAAGGAATATTCTTTCAATTTCGTGCATTTTTAAAAGTTGTATGTGTGACTTATAAATAAGAACAGTAGAGACTGAAATAGTATCATCTCCCAAATTGGGCAGATCATTCTTCATCAGACTGTGGTTTGTGGTGACTAGGTTAATTTAATCTCTAGTTGATCGGTCTATGAAAAATTTAGATTCAGTTTATCACTTTCTTCAAATACTTTTACTGCATGGTCAGACCTTTACTTTCCTCAAGGCTTAAGCTATGCCACTCAGGAAACTTCATCTGCCGCTTCAGGCTGTGCAGTTGGCTATGAGCTCTCTCAGGAAAGAGCTTCCCTTTCCTAGGTCATGAGGGAGTCTTGTCTGCTCTCCTGTCCCTCCCTCAGGTCTCTGCTCCATGGAAGATCTGCTTCACTCAACCTCCGTGACTATTTCTGGAGAACAGCTGTCTGCATGCTGCCTAGGGCCAGAATGTCTTGGTGGGATTTGTCTTGCATCCCCTTTCACATCTGCAGTGTTCTAAAGGTTGTGGGAGCATTCCTAGTGATGACGTTTATGCCTAAAAGAAAGTTCCCTCTCAGGTTTTCTGCCCAACTTTCATTCCTTGGCTATATCCCCAGTCTCAAGGAAGGCTCCAGAGTAATAGGTAAGTTGGCTGGTTTTCCCCCACTTCTTGTGGATTCTTCCTCATTCCACAGTTCTGCCAGAAATGAGAGCACCCATGGGTTTCTCCTTTCTTAGGAATTGTTTAGCCTTGCTGCAGTGTAGGTTTCTTTGGTATTTTTCTTTCTCATTTTTTATTTTTGAAAAAAATATGGTCTGTCTGGCTTGTCCTCATTATGAAGCCTCATGATCCCTTTCACCAAGGATGAGATTTATCATGGGACTCTGTTTCTAGGGAAAGATCATCACTTTCTGGAGGTTTGTTTGAATTTTTGGACCTATAGTTTGCTGAAACACACACATACACCCACATACAACCAAACACAGACTATGCTTCTGATACATATTTGGCTTGTTCTCCTTATCAAGGTGGATGACAGTCTCTTGGAACTCTTTACATACTATCCAGAAATTGTAGTATTTGCCTTTTATGTATCCAAATATATGTTTTTCTTCCCCCAAACTAAATATCTCTTGAAGGGAAACAACGTGATTTTTAATTTTGTAAATTTTCCACAAGGCCTAGTTGTCACAGTACTTGATACATAATTGTGATCATTAATTGTGATATGTCAACTTGACTTGAGTGAGAGCCACCTAGCAAATTAGTAATGTTCAGTTTTGGGTGTGTCTGTGAATAACACACACGCCAGCAAACTGAGAGGGGACGTCCCACCTCACATGTGGATGGCCAACCAATATGCTTGTAGCCTGTATACAAAAAGAGGGAAAGAAGTGTTCCCATTTGGAAGAGCTCCAGTCTTTGCCATTGTCTTTGGAAACTGTCTCCATTTCTTTAGCCTTTGAACATAGATTTTCACTAGCGACTCTCCAGTGAGCTTCCGGGCCTTTGACCCTGGACTAGAGCTGCATCCTTGATCCCTCTTGTTCTGTAGCTTCCAGCTTGGGTCTGAGCCACTACAGGATCCTCTAGCCTTCCAGTATACCAATAGTCATTGTAGACTGTTCTATCTCTGATCTTGTAAGCCTACCTACTAAATCTCCTTCCATAATTTTATGTATATTTCTTATCGACTCTGTTCCCCTAAATAACCCTAACACAATATTTAAAATTGATATCTCACCTATTATCTAGTTTTATCAACTCATTGGTATCCAAGGAAACTTAGAACTGAAAATACAAAATTATTTGCAGAGGTTGCTATGGGAGCTATAAACAAGATGTAAATCTCCTGGCCCTAGTGCTTTTTTCTATTATCTTGTATTTGATTTACAATTATAGTGATACATTCTATGTGTTATTTATCTCCAAGGAGCAATTTCATTGTGATTATTTTATCTCCTTATTGGTTATACTCTTTTATTAAATGGTCATATGGCTTCCAAAGACAGTATACTACAAATCTATAGTAAACAAAACAGCATGGTATTAGCATAAAATAGACACATAGAGCAATGGAAAAGTGCAGAGTAGTTAGAAAAAGCATTATGAATTTACCACCAACTGTTTCTTATCAACAGTTCCAAGAGCATGTATTGGAGAAAGGATAGCCTTTTCCATATATAGTTCTAGAAAAACTGAATATTCACAAACAGAACATGGAAACTTGACCCTATCTCTCACCCTCTACAAACAACCAACTCCAATGGACCAAAGACATACATGTAATACTTGAAACTCTGAAACTACTAGGACAAAAAATAGGGAAAACACTCCAAGACACTGGTACAGGGAGCAATTTTTAAAAAATAACTCAAAAGGTTGGACAATAAAAGCCAAAATAGACAAATAGGATTATATTCAACCAAGAATTTTCTTCACGGCAGAGGAAACCATCAATAGAATTAAGAAACAATCTACACATGGGGGAAGTTTTTGCAAAATATTCACTGACAATGGATTAATATTCAGAATATATAAGAAATTAAAAACCACAATCTCAAAACCATGTAATTAAAAATAGGAAAATTATACGAATAACACTTTTCAGATGAAGAAATCAGATGACAACAAATTTACTAGAAAATGCTCAACATCATTAACCAACGGGGAATGCAAATCACTAACTACAGTGAGTAGCACTTCTATATTTGCAGAGGACCGTAATATTGATTATGCCCAAGGCAGGCTGTGAGGAGATAACCCCACAACTGGCTTGTTTACAGAAGTGAGTCTGGCTGAAGCCTATGTGTTGAGGTCAGAGTAACTCGCACCCAGATTCCGTTCCCACAACTAAAACCTTTAGACTGGAAGGACAATGTTCCAATTACAATCATATATTTTGTCCATTCTGTTCCTAATTCGAGAATGCTTTGTTTTGTCCTTTATGAGCCTTGTTTACATTAATTTCCATAGAAACCATATGTCACCTTTACCCCAGTGGATTGCCAATAAGTCAGTGCCTGGGACTGGCCAGGGCCTTTGTCGGTTGCACTGGCGTTGATCGTCCTGGCCCTCGCTTTCTCTCTCTTAGTTCTGTCTCCTAGTGTATTCTTTTTCTCAGGCCTGCGTCACACACTGGGCAGGTGGGTACCGGAACCTGACTACAGGCATATATTTAAAAGGCAAAAAATAACACATGGGAGCTCTTATAGAGTGTTGATAAGAATGTAAAATTAGCATAGCCACTATGGGGAACAGATCATAGTTCTAGAAAACTGAAACAGATCTAGATATGATCCAGCTATCCCACTTCTGAGATATACCCACTACTTTTGGGCATATAGCCAAAAGAAATGATAGCCAGCATATCCAGAAAGACTTCACACTCATGGTTAGGGCTGCGCTATGCACATTAACTAAGATATGGAAGCAACCTAGATATCCACCAAAAGATGAATGGATAAAAAATATGATTCACATACATGATAGACTATTATTCACCTGTAAAAAGAATGACATCCTATAGTTTGCAGCAAAGTGAATGGAACTAAATGTTATTATGTGAAATAAGTCAGACTCATAAAGACAAATACCTCACATTCTGGCTTATATGTGGAAACCACAGGAGTGTAAAGCAGTGATTACTTGAGGCTGAGAAGGATGAAGGAGAAAGAGAGGGAGGCTAGGTACCAAGTATCTGACAAGTTAGATGTTAGTAATCCACGTTAGTGATTTCAGCCCAGTGGATGACTGTGGGTCACAGTAACCTGTTATGTATTTTGTGAATAATTAGAAGAGAGGAGCTGGAAGCCTCCAAACACAAAGTAATGATAAGAATTCAAAAAAATTGAATATCCAGATTTGATTAGTACACATTGTATACTTATGCTAAAATACCACTTCATACCTTATGAATATGAACAATTATCATGTGCTAATTTTAAACAGTGTTTAAAGAGATAGAAATGCTAACTACCCTAGTTTGATCACTATCCATCTTACATGTTTCATATTATCACATTTACCCCATAAATATTTACAGTTAAGGTAATAATGGTAAATAATAACTGGTCCTGTGGTCAAGAACTCTATTAATAATGTCAAAGGTGGTGATAGAAACTCACTGTGAGCAAACACATGTAGAGATGCCCCCAAACACTGGCTTAGCTGGAGGCTTGATGTATATAAACGTATGTGCATCAGCTTACATCAAATAGAGTTAAACAATTTAAAAGACTTTAATATGCACACTTTAAACCCCTGCTTTCTTCCTCATAGCAATTTCATTTTTAATGTTTTATATTCCAATTTTCCTTCTTTTAATCTTGCTTTTCTTTTCTATTATGAAATCCTATCTCAAACAAGACTCCTATTACTGAGCAGGCAAGCAGTTCTTTAATTGAAACACTTACGGGGCACACTAGAAAACTATAAAGACTTTTAAGAAATAGCAAAGGTTTAATAGATTCCTTTGTATTCAGGTTGTAACCTAATTCAGTACTCTCAGCAATGCTGAAGGATGTTGCTGATTTATGGCTGTGATGAGCAATAAAATAATAATAGTAATCGAAAGGTGCAATATGCCTTGTTTAGAGGGCATTTATGGTTATGTATTAAAACTATAAATACTTCAAGAGACTGCAGAACTGATCTATAGAAAATGAAAAATAAGATCTCACTGCTTCCTAAAAGTGCTTTTCTAGCAGAAATCTGAGCTTGACTTTATGGTTTATAAATATAAACAAAGCAGAAGCGAAATGTTCAAAGTGTCTACCCATCCAAATGGGACCACTTAGGCACCACCAGCACTCAACCCTGGTGGAGTCTGGAAGGCTCTCTTCCTCCTTTTATGTTTCAATTTTCCTGTCCTTCTCCTTGTTCATTCATAAAAGTTGAGGATTTTTATAATGAAAACTTTTTCCTCTTTCCTCCATTTCCTTCCTACCACTCTTCCTTCTCTATCTCTCCACCTTCCTTCACATTGCCCCCTATATCCGGATTCACTATGGATTAGACCTAAATATCCTCTAGAACTCACACACTCAGAGGCAGGAAGGTGTTGGCCCCTGGGGTGCTGTGCTTGCTCCTCAGTAGATTCACCCATCAGAGGGCTCCGTAGTGAGTCGGCGGTGGGGTGTGCTGTTGGGAAACAGGGTCTGATTAGAGGGGAGTCGCAGGGGGTGTGATCTACACAGGTCCCCCTTCCTCCTGGGTCCTCTCTTCTCTCTCTGCTTCCTGGACACCACAAAGTGAGCAGCTTTCCTCCACCCACGCCATTCTCCTGTGTTGTTTCTGCATTTGAGCCTGCCAACCATGGCCTCAAACTTCTGAAACTGTGAGCCAAAATAAACCTATCTTCCTCTAGGTTGCAGGGATCAGCCCTTATGTCTCCTCAGTGAAGTCACTGAGACAATATTGGCTATAAAAACATATTGTGTGGAGGTGTAAATGGGATTCAGAATACACTCCTCTTTTTTTTTAAACAACATTTTTTTTTTTGGTACCGGGGATCGAACTTGGGACCTTGTGCTTGTGAGGCAGGTGGTGGAACCACTGAGCTAAATCCTCAGCCCTACAGTCCTCTTGATTGAGGGCCCGGGACAGGTACAGGCAAATTGAGTCTCCTCTGGCCTGACCCTGTTGCAGGGCCACCCTGACTCTAAGAAGTCCTGTCAAAGCAAGCATATTTTGGCTGTGTCTAGATGTCCCCCTAAAGCCTCATGTGGTCACCGGTGGAGCTTTTAGGAAGTGGCTGTATCTAGAGTGTGTGACGCTGGGATTGATTCATGG
Organism: Heterocephalus glaber; assembly: GCF_000247695.1. The sequence goes on from NW_004624807.1 coordinate 3,219,986, forward strand.
TGTGATGCTGGGATTAAGGGTTCCCACTCTAGACGTGAATACTACCTGCCCAAAGGGTGGGGAGCCTGGACAGAACATAAAGACCAAAAGAAGCCTACTGTTGTCACCTGCTGCTTGCTACTTTGCTGCATTGCTGCCTTCTGCCTCTGCGATGCCCCTCTGCCAGGCCACCCTGCCTTGGAGCCAGGCGATTATGGACTGAAACCTCTACAAACTGTGAGCCAAATAAACTTTTCCTCCTTTAAATTTGGGTATTAATGGTGTATATTTTATCTCGGCAACAAGAAAAGTAACTAAGACAAAGTGCTATCATTACTGCCTGTTGCTTTGCGCTCTCCCCGCCCACCCACTAAATGGTTATTTGTGTATCCATCCATTGGCATTCCTGGGTTCCCGTGCTGTGTTTAATATCTGACTCTTGCACCTTTGATGACCTACCTTTTTATCTTCTTAGATTTCCACTTTCTAAAATACATGTTTTAGTGTTCTCATATCTTTAGTCCGTACCTCGCTGGTCCCTGCCTTCTGGAACCTATTAAAGAAGGAGAGAAATAAAGATAGGTTAACTGATTTCTAATCTAATCAAAATCACACACGCACACATATTTTTAGAGAGAGAGAGAGAGAGAGAGAGTATAAGGTAGGCTTACAATAGCCACCTGCACAGTCAGATGTGAGGAAGAATGCAGAAGGGCTGCCTGCACGCTGGAGAGCCACAGGATCCAGTCAAAAGTCAAAGGCCCGGAGCTCACTGTAGCATCCTGGTCAAGTCCCTATCAGTATGCAGAAGGGTCTGCAAGAAGGCTGAAGAGTATGCGTTGGGAGCCAGGAGACAGATGCCCAAGGCAATGTCAGGCCTGAAGTTCCTCCGAAGAAACCCAGGCGTAACTGCCTTCTTCCCTTTTGATTCCATTCAGGCTACAAGCTGATTGGTTGGTGCCACACACAGCCAGATTGGCCTTCGTCTTCAGTGAATCTGTTCAGTCACACCCAGAACTGTGCTCAGCCAATCAGCCGGGCATTTCTTACTCGAGTGGACACAACAGCTAACTAACACACTAGTTATTTTTTAAATTCTGGGGAGGTGGTTCTTTGGGTTACCCTCTCATTACTCCCATGATGTACTAGACACCCCCTTGTCACTGCACCTCTCCGATTGTATGTGTGCACGTGTTGTGGGTAGCTGCTGGGAGCTATGCTGCATTTTGTAAATTGGACTCCTTGATAGATGCCAATTTTGAGAGGATATATATGAAAGAGCAAGATGACCAGAGGTGGTTGAGTGGGGAATACCTATGTTCCAACTCTCCTGATTCTTATTAGTCACTGGAAACATCAAAAGTATGAGTACTGTTTGATTGTTCAGGGCCTGACCACAGCACTCAGTCCATAAATGTATTTCAAATGTTTCATGCAATGATCAGCTTTATTTACTAACTAGTATTTGTTGGCATCTCCTTGGCAGCAGGAGCTCTTTACAGGAAGTGAGCATGCAACATTAAACAATTCATCTAAAACCCCTGTGGTCACAGACCTGCATCGCAGAGGGGCACTCATACAACACACGAACAAATGCACAACGAGTGAGATGTGGAATGGACACAAGTGCTATAGAGAAGAAGCTTCCAAAGACTAAAACTAGACACATATCTCTGACCATGCACTAAACTAAAATTGAAATGGATTAAAGATCTAAATATTAAAACAGAAATACTAAACCAGCTGGAAGAGAATTTAGGAAGAACTCTTTAAGACATTGGTGTAGGAAAAGATTTTATGAACAAAACCTCAGTTGCCCACGAAGTAGCACAAACAATCAACAAGTGGGATCTCTTCTTATTAAAAGGCTTCTGCACAGCAAGAGAAACCACCAGCAGTGTGAAGAGACAACCCACAATGTGGGAAAAAATCTTCACCTGCTGTTCCTCAGACAAACGTCTACTATCTAGAATCTATAAAGAACTTAAAAAGATCAGACCTCCCAAATTTAAAGACCCAATCCAAAAATGGGCCTCTGAAATGAACAGACATTTCTCAGACAAAGAAATAGAAATAGCAAATAAACATGAAAAAATGTTCAACATCACTGGTCATTGAAGAGATGCAAACGCAAACAATGCTGAGATTCCACCTCACCCCAGAAAGAATGGCTGCTATCAAGAAATCAACCAATAACAAATGCTGGCAGGGCTGTGGGAAAAGAGGAACTCTGCTCCACTCCTGGTGGAGTGCAGACTGGTGCGACCACTGTGGAAATCAGTATGGGGGTTCCTCAACTAGGGCTAGAGGTCCCATTTGACCCAGCTATTCCCCTGCTGGGTATCTTCCCAAAAGAATTAAAAGGATCTTACCACAGTGATATATGTGCACCCATGTTCGTAGCAGCACAGTTTGTAACAGCTAAAACTTGGAAACAGCCCAAATGCCCGTCAACTGGAGACTCAATAAAGAAAATGTGTTTTTTCATAAAATGGAGTACTACTCAGCCATAAAAAATGAGAAATTAGAGACATTTATAGCTAAATGGATACACATTGAGGCCATACTCTTAAGTGAAATAAATAGGACACACATGTGTAAATACTGAATAGTTTCTCTAGTGTGAGAAACTGAAAGTGTAAATAAGGACTAAAAGGTGTAATAGATAATGTGAAATAGGAAGAAAAGGGGCAAAGGGGAAGGGGAAGTGGGAGGGGTAGGGGAAAGGAAAGAAGGGAAAGGAACTAATATGAGAAAATGAAAAAATGGAAACAAAGTCTTTGTAAATAGGGAGGGATGGAGGGGTTGAAGGGAGGGCAGAGGAAGAGGGAAAGATAAGAATGAAAAGAGATTATGTAAAGGTGCAAATTTCCAATGATGAATGTCATTATACTGTGTACCTAAAACGTACCAATAAAATAAAATTTTAAAAAAGTAAAGAAGAAGCTGTGCCTGCGGATGACGGCATGCTAGATAATCAGGCTGTGAGCAAAGAGAACCTACTGGCATTATAACCACCCAGCGCCCTCCCGGGACAGGAAGGGGCCACAGTCCTCTGGCTTCAGGTTTCGGTCTCATTTTCTACACCCTGTCTCTTCAGGGAAGAAGGATTCAGAAGTCTGGAGCAGATACGTCCTCCCTCACCCCTCCCTCTTCTGTAAAGATAACCCTGGAATGGGCATCAAGCAAGGCCCCTAGGGACTAAGGCAAAGGACCACGGACCTGGAGCTCCAAGGATTCTCACACCCTCAGTGCCCTGGACACCCAGCAGAGGGTCCTGGGAGCATGTGCCTGGCGGGTCATAGCCCTCCGCCTCTGGCAGTTAAGGTTTCTGAAATGACCGAGGGAAAGATGAAAATATTCATGAAAAGAAGATTCGTACATATGCTCCACGAGGACAAAGGGCAAAGAGCTTTTGGAAACTGTGTGGTGGACTGAGTGGAAATGTTCTCCACCTCCTCTTTGACTTCCATTAGTTCTTCCTCAAGAATCTTGGCGAGCATGACCAAGAGAAAGCTGCTCTTGTGTGGGCCTCAGGCTAGCCGAGAGGCCCGAGGATATTTCAGAACACACACCCGGCCATGTTGAGATGAGGGACACTGGAAGCCACTGCTACTAAACCACGTAAACATTCTTCTTCACCCAGAGTGGCAAAGAGAAGGCTTTTTCCCTAGGAAAACAGAGTCCTGACTATTTCTCTCTTTAGTTATAGGTTAATAAAAATCACCAATGACCCCCTACTTCCAAAAAAATCATTCCTCCGTGCTCTGGCCCTTTCCAGACCACCCAAGCCATGATGTCTTTCTCTTCCTTGTCACAATTGCCTGCTCGGCTCTATGCCTGGGGGGGGGGCACTCACTGACCCCCAGCAAGGCGAGTTCATCCTCCTCCTGCCCAGGTAAGAGAGCCCAGTGGGAAGGGCAGAGATTTGTCTTCTGTCTAGGAGTGTCCTTTATTACGTGGCTTTAGGGAAATATTTTCACTTTTTTCAATGCATATTTTCAAGTCTGTTCATGAAAAATAAGCTTCTGATCATTGAAAGCCTTTCTGTGTAGCACCACATCGAGCGTTCAGTCTCTTCTTGCTTGCTGGTCCCCTGTGTTCCCTTCCTCTCTTAAAATCCAGCTCTCAGTCCAGTTCCCATAACCTTCCTGACTAACCTGCTGGGTTCTGGGTTTCTCTTCTATTGCACACTTACAAGTGTGTTTTGCACCAACAAACAACATTTAATGACATTCTGCCCTGGGCCTTTTACACATTATTTCTTCAAGAGCAGTTACATCTCACTCTCCTAACATCATGGTGTGCCCAGCACAGCTGTTGACCATAAGCTTAGTGAAAATAGGACACGGACCACATCAGCTTCCTCTGGAGATGCTTGCGTTTATTTTGAGTCAAATGAGATAAAGCATTGTTTTGAAATTATGTGGATAACTTGAATCCCAGAATCCAGACAATTAAGCAAAATGGAAGCTTCATTTTGTTAAATAATAACATTTCATGTGCATCGCTTCATCTTACAGACGTAAGTTCTCACGGGTTGGAATACCAACCACAGTAAGACCTTGGATTGCGAGTAACTTGGTCTACAAGTGTTCTGCAATACAAGCAAACATTACCAATAAAATTTAACTTCATAAATGAGCAGTGTCTTCCAATATGAGTAGTATGTGATGCTGAACATCACATGACCACAACTGAGCCAATGATTCTTCCCTCTCCCTAGGGATTGTGGGTGATCGTCTCCCAATGGTAAGAGATTACAGAGCAGATCTCATCTGCAGAGGAGGATGAGAAAAAGACCAGAAACCCTTCATTTCAAATGAGATTAGGGAGATGTATAAAATGTGGGAGATTTTGTAACAAAGCATTGCTCAATTAAGGCTGTAACAGTGTAAAGGATGGATCTGTTTAAAGACAATGTAATGTCAGATTTCTGTGAATTCCTCAAAGAAAGCAAAACCAATGGTCATTGGGTAGGTTCCTTGCTAAAACTGCAAAAAAAGAAAAAGATTCCTTTGAGCCAATAGATAGCAGTGATTCCATTAATGATGAAAGTTGCCCTACAGAATAACTCTCCTCTCTCATCTCTCTCACACCAGCCATGAAGGTTTTCATAGGTAAGTGCAGGATAATTTATTTTTCTTTATATTTTGTATTTTCTTTATTATTTTATATTACATTACAGTATTATAATCATTTTGTGTTAATATTTTTGAGTGTGGAAAGAATCATCTGAGTTTGTGTTATGTCTTACGGGGAAATTCACTTTGAAATGCAAGTGCTTTGGATTATAAGTATATTTCTGGAACAAATTATGCTCACAAACCAAGGTTTTACTGTATATTTATTTTATGATAAGGACATTGAAGTTAATAACCAGACCAAGAGTATACAAGTATGGATGGACTTACTACGCTAAGAAGTGGAGTCTGGCAATTCAGGCCTAATCCCAGCCTTTTCGTGTGTAAGGCTGCCTCTTCCCTTAGCTTCCTGACTTCTTGTGGGTAAGCACTGGCATTACTTGTTCCTGGTTCTCTAATTTCCATACTCTAAATAGTGTTTCCAAAGCTAGCTCATTAGCATTAAAAATAAAGGACATTTGGGATTCCCCATTGCTTCAGGATCCTCACGGATTCATTCCTGACTTTCTCACTAGAAACAAATACCTTGAACAGCAAAACAGTCCATGTTTTCTTATATTAAAGGCCATGTGTGAGGCATTTCTAGGTTTCCAGTTCCTGAGAGTTCTCATACAGATAGTTGTTTCCCACTTTCTTTTTCACTTCCTGGGAAGGGAAAATGAACTGGCAGAATGGCAAAATTGCAGTATTTGGAAATCTCAAAGCCATTGCTTTTGTATTTGCCTTCTCACTGTGCACGGGCTGTGCCTCTAGATGCTGATGCATCTCTTCCTTACTAAGCTGGGAGCCTACTGAGGAGAGGACAATCCATTTCTCCTATCACTTCCGATGTTGGCAGCTGGCACAGTCACTGCCGTGTACCAGGTTCCTGATGGGAGATCAAGGACTGAATGGGTGGATGGATGAGAGGATGAACATTCATCCTTCATGCCTCCTGAATGCTCCTTCCTGATTCACAGTCAGTCGTTTGCAGTCCCGGCTTCATGGAATGCCAAGGGACCTGGGATACTTCTGCTTTTCGGTCCTCCGCTGCAATGTCACTGAGCCCCAGTGTCAATCGCTGTCCACAGTCTTGTCAGCAGCAGCTGCTTGGTACGGCCACACTGTCAACTCAGCAAGCCCCACACGTCCCCAGAGGAAAACATTCACCTTATCACCGAAGGCAGAGAGAGAACTCCCATCTGTTACAGCTCAGAGCTGGAAGCCTCATAATTGTATCACCACACAGGCTGCATATCAGATTTCCCTGTTTTAGGGAGCACTTTGGGAGATTTTGTTTGCCTTTTATTGTTGTTTTCTCTCCAGCAAGTAACTGTATTTCATCTCCACTGAGACACAGTGAAAGAAATTTCCAAGCAAATTTGTTGTCTAATGATTCTGGGGAAGGTGCTTAGAGCCGTAAATGTCTTCTTGAAAAGCTGTAGAGGAGCCCAGTTCTGCACACTTTTTGAAGTGCGCACGCAGTAAATGCACAAGTCTGGTCTGGGCTCAGAGCTCCTGAGGAAGGTGATAATGGCATCCGAGGGGCCGCAACATGAGCATCACCCCAGTGCAAAAGGCAGTGGCTTTGAAAACTGACTGGATGGTTTCCAAGGACATGGCCAGGACAAGGGTGAGATTACATGATAGTCCTTTCAACACGAGCCCCTGGGACTCCTGAGGGTCTCAGGAAATTGCTAAACCGGGAAAACACGCTTGCATTTATTATTAAACTCCCCCCGATTCCTCGTGTGTTCATTGCTGGACCTATTTCTGCATTTGCAATATAGGCAAGACTCTGGTCCCAGACCTATTTGGTTCTCTTAAGGAAGAGGAGAGAGTAGATTTCAGGAAATCACTTGAACATCAAGATAGAAGGAACATGTTCATTCAGTTAACATGCAACAGTTGGCGCCTCCTCTATGTCAGGATAAAGTACAAGCAGACATCACTGATCTGACCCTCACCCTGGGGCACTATGTGTGGTAGGGGTGACAACTATTAAACAAGTATTCACTCAGGTATTTAATTATGGAGTGGGTGTTTGTAGGAAGAGCAGAGAGTACTGTGAGAGGCGTGGACTTGACCTAATCTGAATTTAAGGTTCAGGGAAGCAGAGAATGGGGACTTTGAAGGCAAGGTGACAGCAGGTGCAAAGGACCTGGGGTAGCACACCAAAAGCAACAGAAAGAAAGCTGGTGAGTTGAAGTGAACGGATGTAACACCAGAGTGACAGTTGGCTTCTGATATGTGGGCCTCAGATGCCACCTTGGGAAGTTCAACTTCTAACTTAAGCGCCATGAGAATGCACTGACGCATTTTAAACCAGGATGTGCTACATCCAGTTGGAAGAGATTGGGAAGGGTTCATGGTGAAAGGCTAAGGACGGTAACTGTGAGAGGTGCAAGGTGCTGGGAGTTTAGAACAGGGCTGGGCAAGTCAGATGCAGCCTGGCGCTTACTGTTAGCAGCTGTCACGGAGGCTTTATGGCCCCAGAGCCTGTTTCCCTCCACATAGGAGGTTGTTAGCCTCTGATTTAGAAGGAAAGGTACTGATGTCTCCACTAAGAAAAGGACTGACTAAGATCTTAGCAGCTGAGTGTGGGGTCATCAGCCTCAACGCCCCATCCTGCAGCCACGTAGGTGCCTGGCAGAGACCTAACGATGCCAGAGGTCACTGCGATTGCAGCAGAGGTGCAGGGAGCTTATTCACCTACACTTCTTTGCTTTAGTCTCTCTGGACTGACTTCACACTATTTTCAAATTACGGGAGAATAACAGTTATGAAAGATCAATGGATTTTCCCATAGTTGCGAGCATTTACTTTTTAGAAATTGTTGGATGCAGAGGGTGACTGCAGGTTCATCTCTGGTACTTGATAAGGTGCTGATTAATATCCAACGACTATTTGGCGGTTTGGTCATAGACCCTGAGGTGGGAGTGGAGTGTTGTCAGCCACACTGCACCCACAAGAGCTATGCTTGAAAGCACACCCAGCGTTCCTTGGAAGCTCTGTGGCAGGCCGCCCTGTCTCATGTTCTGACTCATTACTGGGCAACTGGAGGCACAGAGTGTTCCTGCGTCCTGGTGCCAGGCACACTGCTCGTTGAGTGCTCACCACAGAGCTTGGAGACGGAGCGGGCACAGGCTTTGTGCGTGGTTTCTTCCCCAAGAGGTGGTACAAGGACCATCACGTTCGTACTCAGCACAGCCACGAGCATGTAGGGACCTGTCAGAATTGGGTGCTCTCTTGGTTTTCATGTTTCATAAGAGAAATGTCTTTTATTGAAATACTGGTGTGTCTAGAACTTTGCAAGTATCACGCAGTCCTTGTGGGGCATCTGGAAGGTGGACAGTGCCGTCAGTGTCACAGAGGACCGTGTAGGGCACAGCTCAGACTCCCAGCTCTGGTGCTGCCATCCAAGTCTGCTTGACTCCGAAGCGTGGCCTCAGGCCCGCTCTTCTGCCCACATCCGACTCGCTCTCCGTGTCTCGGAGATGGTCAGGCTTTTCGGACAGTGCTAGACAGTAAGGACCACAAGAAAGTGAGGCCCAAAGCCTCAGGTTCCTGCCACCTCCCACCCCTGAGGCCTCACAGCAGTTGGAGCTGCTCGGCTGCTGGACTTCCAACTTTGTGAGCAAAGTCGTTTCCCTGACTGAATGTCACAACCCCCATTACCTGGAAGAAAGGAACTGGGGAACACATGAAGCCTCTATCCCAGCCACTTCTGAGTTAATAGGATCCGAATTAGATTAAAAATCTGAAACTTACATGGAAATGGCCCCAGCACATTTAGACACCATACAAGTGGGCTTAATAAGTCTGGCACTTGTTAAAAGGTTTCTTGGCTGCTGTGCTTTGAATGGAATTTGCTCCCTCTGAAATTCATGTTGAAATTTAAATGCCATTATGTGATATTATGAAATGGGACCAGGTGGGAACTTTGAGGGTGATTAGAACTCTGGCTTCCTGAGGGGATTAATTTATTGATGTAATTAATGGATTGATAGAATGCCTCCAATCGAGTTTACAGGAAAAGTCTGTTTGCTTAGATCTCTTTCACGGTTGTTATTTCTCTCCATGCAATGTGCTCCGCTGCCTCGTGAGTCTGGTAGCAAGAGGGTCTTTGTCAGATCTTGGAGCAGAACCACGAACCAAAATAAACCTGTATTCTTTATGACTTATAAGCTTGTAGTATTGTACTGTTGGTGATAGAAATCACTAAGATATATCTTACCTAGTCAAGGCAGAAACATAGTGCTGACATAGAATGTTCTGAGCCACTGAATTTTCCTGTACTTTAAAAATACAGCCACCCTAGTGTCACTGTATTTCTCAGAAGCCTTCGCTATTTTAGATTTCTTTGGAGGAAAAACAGGCTATAATTGCACAAATACACCAGAAATAGCTGAAGAAAGGAAATGGCTAGGACCCACACATTTTGCGATTAACCTAATTCTGGTTTCTTTGTGTAGCCACCATCATTTGATATTCCATCCCTAAGTAATGCACAGTGCACCAATGTGGTGATGATGTGAAATTAGAGGTGAAGAGCATGCGACTCCTCAGGGAAGAACAACGGAGGCTGTAACTCAATTTATTTATTTATTTTTAAAGCAGTTGTTACTTGAGTAAATTTGCAGCAGTCAATGGCGCGTTCCTGGAGGGCCCCTTCATCCCTCGGTGGCCTTTAATTTCATTTGCATATTGGAAATTCAGCACTTTCTCTTGCTCCAATCAAACATACAAAAAAAATAGAAAAACTTGTTTTCTGTAGCAAGGATGTTTTAGACTTGAGGTACATGGGATATTGCCAAAAACAAAAGGAAACTATAAGAACACCCTCCTGAGGGCCTGTCACCCCTCCCTCTTCCCAGGCCAGTGCTTCCCTTTGTGGGGATCCAGAGGCACAGCATGCTTGGAATTCAGGAAGCCTAGGCCCCATGTTTACCTTGCTACCAGACAGCCATGCATCTTGAGCAGATCTAGAATATCTTTTTACATCGAAATTTCCCCATCTGTAAAATGAGGGTATTGGTGTGAGGCCCCTCGTGTAGCACTTGCTTGAGCCTCTTTTTCCTCTATTCTCTCCTCTGCTGAACATGTCTTCTCCTGCTCTTCATGGTGCAGCATTCTCCTTCAACGCCCTGACTTCACCTTGATGGGTGCTGGGAGCCCGGGAGTCTGTTCAAGTGCTGACAGCTCCATGTGTGCACCACCATCTTTTTGTAGGATACTTTTGGGAAAACCTTCAGGAGGAAGAAGAGCTCCATTTTCCTTTCAGCATCAGGTGAAGATCTATTTCTCTATGAGAAGCAGGTGGCATGGACAGATTGTCTGCTGGCTACTTGGAGAACACTTCCAGAAAGAACAG
>NW_004624807.1:3242141-3253185 GCF_000247695.1 Heterocephalus glaber
AATTATTTCTGATTTCATTTTTTCCAAATCCTCCTTTGTTGCCAGTTCAGAGAGTCCAGGTGGTTGAGTATCAGATTGTTCCATCTTGTTTCCCTTTGGGGTTGCTGTAGGTGATCCAGAAGTCTGTTTTCGAGGCTTGTTTACATGTCTTCTCATTTCCACGGCGGTGGGGTACGGGGGGGCTTCTGGCGCCCAGGTGGCTCACCTTCTCTGCCCTAGGAGCTTGGGATGGCAGCAGGGGAGCTTCCTTCCGGGTGCTTGGACCCGCTCAGCTCCTTGGTAATAAACTTAAGTTCATGATGTGTATGTGTGTGCATCTTTGAGCACTAGACTGAGAATATTCATGCCATGAGATGAGATAAATGAAGTCAGCAACACAAAAATATCAACTATTCCAGAGCTCAAGGTTTATACAAGAGAGGATCCAGATAAACATGTCCAAATAAAAAAGGTTTGTTTTTTCAAACAAATCAATTCTGAAATTCAAATGAAAAAACAAGCAGAGAAAAGAAATAAATTTTTCAAATATGTAAGATGGGAAAAGAAATACTAACATTACTGGATATTAAAATATATTACCAGATTGCAATGATAAAATTCTGGCTATGGTATATAGATAAACTGGCAGTCAACAGTTTGGAGTTGGAAGTCTAGAGCTAGGCCAAAACAACTCGTGTGAATTTAGTTTAGGAAAAATTTCCATTTCAGATCAGTTGGAAAAGATAGATTATTCAATAAATTTTATAGGAAAACTAGGTCACCATCTGGAAAAAATTTAAATTGGATTCATGATTAAGTCTTATAGCAGAATAAATTTTAAAAAGATAAAAGATGTAAGAGTAGAAAAATGAAACCATAGAAGCACTAGAAGAAAGCAAAGGAAAAACAGTCTCAGTAACCAAGAGGCCTTTCTAATCATGTTATAAACCTCAGAAACTAAAAGGAAAAGTTGATACATTAAAGTACAAAATCTATTCACGGCAAAAGAATAACAAGCAATTCAAAGTTATCAATGGACAGAAGGTCAGTTTCCCTAGTAGATAAAGAATTCACCCTTAACTCTGGAACTCTGAGGCTGAGGCAGGGGGATCACAAGTTTGATTCCCACCTAGAGAACTTAGCAAGGCCCTTTCTTAAAATGTAAAATTAAAAATAAAAGTAAACAGCATCTGGGGATTTGGTTCTAGTGTGAAAGTCCTGCATTTAATTCCCAGTAACACACACACACACACATACACACACACACACAAACACACACCACACACACAGAATTTTCATAAACCAACAGCAAAAAGACAAATATTTCACTAAAAACTATGGAGAAAAATCAGAAACATAATTTGGAGAAAAGAAAACACGATTGGCCACTAAGCACATAGAAGGGTACTCGAATTTCTCTCACATTAAGAAAAATGGAAATAAAGCTACTGAACAGTACAGCGTTTTCCCCTACCATAGTGTCAACGATACTCAAGTTCGAAAACCTATTGTCCTGGTAAGGATGGCGGGAAGCGGACTTTCAGTCTTGTGTGAGAGTGGAACTTGGAGTTACACCTATTTGGCAGTGTTGGACATCTCTTTATATTAGTTATTTCTCTACTGGTTATTTTGTCTGAAGAAATGCTTGCCCATGAGTAAAATGATGAAAGTGAATGTTTATTCGATGAAGATTCTTTACAATAGTGAATAAATAGGCAACAAGGTCAATGTTTATCCATAGGAAATTGGCTAGGTAAATTATGTAGGGCCCATAATGTGGAATAACATGTTGCCATAAAGAAAAAAAGAAACTCTGCTCGGGCTGATATGAAGAAATTTGTACAATTTATGAGTAAGTGAAAAAAGTGAATTGAAAGATGTCTTGTAGAGCATACCATCACTGATGCGGGAAAGGCTCACACACACGCATACCCTCATGACCACACACACACATGTGCAAACTCTGTGTGTGCACGTGGTCTGTGGAAGTAGTCCCAAAGACCGCAGACAACCCAGCTCCTCAAGGCTGATTCACAAGCGAGAGACCAAAGAAGACTATAAACGGGAGGTGTCATCTTTTATCTTATAAACGCTGTAAGTATGTAGAATGTAGTGTTTATAAAAACATATTCAAAATGGTAATTAAAACAAAAATCAGAATGAGGTATTGTCCATTCAGTTAAATGTATTCAATTTCCATTTTATTTCAGCAGTTCTTCCTTTCAGAATACAACAGTGGTATGGTAAATACTATTGTTTGGTTTTATTTAGTGGTTTTGATTTTCAAAATACAAGATAACTGTTAAAAAAAGATATTCTGATTCATGGGTCTGGGGTGTCTATACATGATTTTAATATTTTTAGAACATTGGAATAATAAGATCATAGAATACACACAAAAGTCAGAACATGTAAAGAAGGACAAAAATGACTCCTTGAATCTTCAAAAATAGTATGGACAAGCATCAGCATATTCACAGATGACAGAGATAGGGCCCTCTAGCTCCTGACCAAAATGGCCTAAAATATGAGGAAAACTCAGATACCTCAGAAGAACTGCGGAAACAGCTGTTGCTGAACAGTCAAGGAATATATAATGCTGGAAGTTAATTATATGCTTTTTATAGCAATTTGAAATGGACCCAGTGATCTGATCCCATCATTTTAGAAGCATGGACATATTTTTTCCAGTGCTGCAGGGTGGGGCTGTCGGCATTTGACAGGGCCCCAGAGGCCAGCCTGGCACCGTTCATTCAGTCACCTTTGCAGTGCAACCATCATTTCCACTTACGTGATTTTATTTAATGCTTCATTCCAGTCTTAGAGGTTACTCAAGGCGCGAATACTTCTGTTTTGCTTGTACAAATCAGCTGAAGTTCCAGTTGCTGATGTGATTTGCTCAAGGTCACTGTAGAGCAGATAGAACTTGAAATGCCCAGCCCCATGTCTGTCTTGCTGCTACGAGTCAGGCGGCCAGCAGATGCAGGCCGCCAGCGATGAGGCACACATCCAATCATCCTTGCTTGAAGGCCCAGTCGGTTTCACAAATGCAATCTTCCTCTAATTGTGTCTTCTGTGTGAGCAGTCATTTCTTTGGTGTGCAAGTGTGAGTGTGTGTGTAATGATGTTATCTACTTGCTATCAGGGCACCTGCACATTTGCATACTGTGAAAGAACTGAATAAAACATGAGGCATTTTATTCCAATGGGATGCAAGATCCTCAAAGGATATTTACAAATGTACTCAAGTCCCTCTGAATCAATCAGTCTCTGAACCAACAAATGTTCTTGGATTCCCTGGTCTGTGCCTTGCACTAGGATAAATGCTGTAGGGGCAACAGGGATGCAAGGAGAGAGTGACACCCTCTCCCACCTTGGAAGCCTTGATCAGACAAAGCAATTAGACTTACGGTGATCCCTAAACAGTGCCTACAGAGGGTCACATCCCTGGGTCCCCCCAAAGGGTCCAGTGGACAGAAGGAGGACAGGGAGAGAGGCTGACTTTCAGTAATCTACCAGCTAAGCCCAGGAGGTGATCCGACTCCCCTTACACTAGATAAAGTCCCACAATTCCCAGTGGTGCGGTCTTTTCCACACACAGGCCTCCCTCCCATCACCTGCCTCCCCTCCTGCTTTTCTGAGGGTGAACCTGCCCAGCAGACAGAACGCCTTGAAAAGCAGCCTTCACTGTGCCCTTCTTTTCCTTGCTACCCTGTAATGGCTCACTCTTCCCCCCCAGGCTAAATTTCAAACTGTCCTACCTCTCTGTCCCCCGCTTACTGCCTCCTGTTCTCACTCAGGATGCTCCAGACACCTTCTCATTCCCCTGAGCTTGGGGCTCTGCCCCACCTGCAGGCTTTGGCATTTGCTGTTCCTTCTCTGGATCAGTCTTTGCATCACTGGCTTCTTCTCAACACTCAGATTTCACTTCAGACACCAACACTGACAAAGACCCTCTTTACCCAACTGATCTCAAATCGCTGCCTCACTTCTCTCCTCCATGCTCTACGTCAGTGTGTTCTTTTCTTAGCGTGGTTGTCGCCTCTTGTAATTACCTTATACATTTGTTTGCTGGTTCACTGTCTGTCTCCCCCAACCAGAAGGCAAAACTTTATGGAAGCAGCAGCCTTGGCTGCCTTGTTTATTGCTGTTTATGTAGTTCCTCTGAAAGCATGCAGCAAGTATTTAACAAATATTTATCGAATGAATGAATGAGAAGCCTCAGAATCAAGCTTTTATGGCTCCCACTATCATGCGCATCCCTTTATTGCCTGGTGAGTGTTTGGAGATTTACCCACAAATCATCTTGCTGCTTTGCCTTCCTTGTCAGGCCATGCCCGTCCCGCGTTAGCCAGGGCACCCTTTGCCTCCGGGGAGTAACAGGATTATTAGAGCACTAAGGCAAAGAGAATAAAAGGTAGCGAGTTCTGCACTTTGGGGGTTTCTAAACACACTTTTAAAAATTATGGTTTCTGATCTGCAAGTCCCAGGCCCTTTTAAGAATCAAAGGTAACGTCCTGAGGGAATTGTGCCAGGAAGCACATTCCATGTACAAGGGACTGGGAAAGGCGTAGAAGAAGAGCAGCACTATCCAACCCCGAGACACAAGCAAGGGGGCCGTGTGCAGAGGGCAGGGCCACGGGAGGACTGAGGCCAGGCTGGGTGGGGGCCGAGGGAAGAGGGGTTAAAGGATCATTGACAACGACTCACAGCTCTGCTGGCTCCCACCGGATGCGTCTCAAAGGAGCCAAGGTCCTGGATTAGAGCAGAGTTGGGGTTCACCGAGCTAGTGGAGCCCGGAGAGTGGAGGGCAGGGACCCCACATGCCAGCAGGGAGCAGCAGTGCTGGTAGAGAAAGGTCATGAGGGTGCCTGGGAAGCTGGATCCGAAATCCCCTTCCTAGTTTCTTTAGGAGCAGCAGCAGGAAGCATGCAGACCGCGCTGAGCCAGGGAGGGACCTGGGAATGGCTGAGGGTCGTCTTTACACTAACAGCACTGGACGGGGTGGGACTCAGGGATCCTGAGAACCAAAGCTTAGCGTCCCATCCCGGGTCTCTCCTTCATGCTGATCCCCTCCCTCCCGGGCGCTAGTGACCCCGAAACCCTTCCAAAGGCCAGAGGGGCCTGGATAAAGAAGAACGCGGGGCGTGGATCCTTAGTGTGGCTGCGTTTATACCAAAAGCATTTCGTTCTGACTTCCTGAGATCATACTAAAATATCCAACTGTTGCTTTTTGGTATCAGGTGGAAATTGAACTTGATGTACAAATTAAAAGTTCAGAGACAGAAATGGAGCTTGTGATGCGAACTTTTGCTTGTTAGGCGTAGCTGAAGGAAGTTCGAGAGCGCGGGAGGTGGCGAGCCTTCGGAGCCCGAGGCGCAGAAGGGAGCCACCAAGCGCTGTCGCAACGAAGCTGCAGCTCGCACGTGGTGGTGTCCCCACCTGGCCCCCTTGGAGTGGGCTGAGCCTGGGAGAGAGGCCTCATTGGGCCCAGGCCACCGATCCAGAGGCAGAGGTTCGAATCTCTCCTCTAATGCTGATAAGATGGCAATTACAAGACACTGAAACTTGTGGGACTCACTTCTCCCATAATGCCACTTCCAAACACAATGAAAGTGTAAATGAGGATCCCAGTGTGAAATAGACTGCGTGAAATAGGAGGAAAAGGTCCAAAGGGGAAGGAGGAGTGGGAGGAGTAGGGAAAAGGAATAAATGTGAGAAAAGGAAAAAACAGAAACAAAATTTTGTAAATAGGGAGGGGAGGAGGGAGTGAAGGGAGGGCAGGGGAAGGGGAAAAATAAGAACCAAGATACTCATGTAAGGGTACAAGATCCCAATGATGACTGTCAGCATACTGTATACCTAAAATGTACCAAGAAACATAATGAATTAGAAACAGTTCTGAGTAATCAATAATGTATGTGACTGCTCATTTCCTAATTGTTTATGGAACCCCAAACAGGAATGCCATCGCCCTCCCTGGTGAGAGCAAGTTTTTAACCAAATTCGATATGTTTTTACCCCCCAATATTTTATACTTTCTTTATGACTTTTCTGTTGCATGAAGCAATATTTCTATTAAGCATGGACATTCGCTGAGAAGGAAATTAACAACCAACCGGGCAGAGGCATTGCGTTCTACTGTGAGTTAGCAGAAGGGGTGTCCGCTACCATAGGCTATAACTTACAACCTTTCTTTTCTCAGATTTAATTCAACCTGCTCCTGGAGGAAGAGGAAACAATAATAACAAAACAACTCACTCCAGCTCCACCTTCCTTAGCAACCAGTAACATCCACTTAGGAGAATTTGTTCTGAAAATTTATGTTGTCTTTTGTAGTCACCAAGTCCGCATATCTGAGGAAGACTTTGAGGTCTTCAGGCTTCACACTCACATTTTACACAGGGCAACACTAGTTATTCAGAGGGTTAAGACAAAGTCTCCAGGAGGCAGTTCTGACAGCATAACTAACCCCTTCAAAACTCTGGGGCTTGAAACACCAAGAATTTGGGTTTTGCCCGAGGGCCTGCTTAGGCTCATCCCTGCTAGGCTGCATGGACTTGGCTGCCTTCACCTGGGTTCACTCAGCTTTGCTCCCCTGCACCTCATCCTGGTGCAACACAGGCATGCAGAGGGCACGTGGATGAGCAGTGTGCAAGGGAGATCACAGCTCAGAAGTGGAAAACTCACTTCCGCCCACATTCCATAGGTCAGAGGGACTCTGTCCACGAATCAGTGGGCCTGGAAAACGTGCTCCATCCATTCCAGTGGGAGATACTTCGGGTCCATGAGGGCCCAGGTGTGTATGTGTAGTTCTAACCAAAGGAAGGCTCGGGAGCCAGCAGCAGCCCAGTCTGCCTCCAGATCCCTTCTTTCAAAGACCAGCTCTGCCTCCTCCATTGCATTCTAAGCAGGCCTTTGACCTAGTGAGCTAACCACTCACTTGAAACTGTGTGACGCTGAAGAGCATAGGTTCAGCCCAGGCACTAAGTTACTGACCTGACATTTAGAGGAGACAACCAAAAATATCTAGAAACAGTCACCAAGTAATGAGAGATAAAAACCAACAGTTCAACCAAGGATATTTTCCTTCTCCCCTCTGCCAAACTGAAACTCTTAGTGAGTTTCCCCTTTAGCAAAAGAGGATTTATAGCTTCCGTCCCATCAATTGTTTTTTTAATTAAAAACGTATTGTGGTTCTCACAAAAAGAGCACAACAGGAACAGGCAGCCCAGCGTGGGTGTAAATTCCATGCAAGGTGACCGAGGTCTGGTGTTGGATCCTCCAGCCACTGAGCTACATTTTCTCAGAGTCAAAGCCAAGGAAGATGCGCTTGGGATACTTAAGACATCAGCAGTAGGCCTGCAGAGAAAGTCTTCCCAGCCTGATCGGGCCACCTTTCTCCTGCAGATTTTGATGCTGACCTTCTCCTCCATGGTGGGTTTGCTTCTGTCAGCCCAAGCAGCATCAAGTCCATCCAAGCAAAGACAACCTGGATGTCCCTGGTAACTCGCATTAAAACCCAAATTTGGAGCCAAACCCTGGCTGCGATGCCTTCACCGCTCTGGTGACACTGAACACAGCATGAATGAAAACTGATTCCAGGCTTCCAAGAAAGCACAGGGGAAGCCCAGTACTGCTGCTTCTCAGTTCATCCATCCGCTGACGTCAGCACAGACAGGGGGTTATTTACAGGTAACTTCGGTGTTCAGAGCTGACACCAGAGCTCGGCATTGACATTCAGCTCTGAGCAAGGAGGGCAGGCCGCCGAGACTGAAGGTCGAGAGGTTGCAGATCTGTCTTCCAAACCCAAGGAGGAATTATGACAGATTTCCCGTGTCCTTATTTGCAGAACACAGTGAAGATGTGAGAAGTAATTGTCTTTTGCCTACGCCAAGTGCAGACTTGACTTTGATGAACCTCGGCGTTAAGCTCTGCACAGGAAAGGACAGCTTGCTTTTCTGGCTTCCCTGAAGTTGTTGGCCTCAGTAGAGAGGAGGAAGTTCCAGGACCTCTGAGCAGGAAATGAGCTCATACAGTGGAAAGTGCCCCACACTGGGAGTCACAGCAGTGTGACCTGCAGCCACGTTCCTCCCCTCTCCGGGCATCTGTTTCCCAATCTGCAAAAGGAGGGAATCAGATCTGATCAACCTGATCTTCTTTCCCAAATATAATGATCTCTGGGCATAAATTGCTCATCTGAGGAGAGTGGTTCCTACATGAGGCTCCTCCTATGCCACCTGGTGAGCTGAAACTCCACTCAGGTTGGAGACCGGGCCTTCCAGTTTGAGTCACAGCTTACACAGCTACATGATTGGGGGCAAATCACATCTCTGAAGTCTTCTTGGAGTCAAGGATGTAGATGTCAAAGGAGGATGCTAAAGATGACTCCATGTAAACATCTGCAGGACACTCAGGAACCAGTGAAGCAGGAATGAACCGCACCACTAAGCCTCACCTCTGTTATATTCTCAACTACTTGGTGACTTTGAGGATCACGTGGTCAACCACCTGAAGAAGGAATATGGGACCACTGCTTCTGGACATGGAGTAGGCCCATTCTAGGGTCTTAAATATCCCTCCTGTTTTCCAATAAGAGCTTTGAGCTTCAACAGGCTCCAGTTGCTGCAGTGGAAGCAGCATGGAATTTGCTGCTAGTTCCTCCTGGTTTCAACCTTCAGCTCCAGGGCTATCTGAGTTCTTATTCATTAATGCATTCATCATTAATTTACCAATAATCAACTGAGTGATCGCTGTGTTCCAGACACTGCTCACTAGGCACTGGCCTACTGTAGGAAACAAAACCAGTTTTTGGTGGTTTAGCACTGAATGCAAGAGGTGGACAGGCTCATCATTACATAAGAGTGAACTCAGTGCCAAAATGGAAGTTAGCACAAGGTGCCATGGGATGATGGAGTGCATTTTCTTTTGCTCAAGAACAAAACAAAGCTAGACATGGTGACACACACTGTCAGGCTGTGCGTGGGAAAATGAGACAGGAGGATCTTAAGTTTGACGCCAGCCTGGACAGCACAGTGAGTTCTAAAAGTGGCCTGGAACATGGCAGGAGTCCATCTCAGAACACCAACAAAACAAGTGAATGAAACATGCAGGGGTACCCTCTTCTCTACACCCTTAACCACACTGGTTATCATTTGTCTTTTGGATAATAGCCATATAGTGGGGGACAAAATGATAGTGAGGTCTTATTGCAGCTTTAATTTGCATTACTTGATGATTAATTACATTGGAAATTTTTTCATATATCTGTTAGACATTTACGTATCATCTTTGAGAAATTTCTGTTCATATCCTTTGCCCATTTCTAAAAATTGGATTGCTTCCTGGCTATTAAACTGCTTATGTTCCTTATGGATGTTGAACCCTTATCAAATGTCTGAATAACAGGTACTTTCTATCAGTTAGTGTGCTGTCTCTTCACTCAGTTAGTTTTTCCCCTTCCTGTGCAGCAGCTTATTGGTTCTTTTGATGTAATTCCATTTGTCTAGTCTTGCTTTTCTTGTCTTTGCTTTTTAGCTTCACGAGAAACCATTTCCTAGACCAATGCTTGGTAGTTTTCTCCCTATGTTTTCTTCTATAGCTTCCCAGATTCAGGTTGTACATTTAAGATTTGCATCTATTTTGAGTTATTTTTGTATATTATGTGAGATAAGTGTCTAATTTCATTCTTCTGCATGTGGATCCCCAATTTTCCCAATACTTTATTGAAGAGACCATCCTTTTCCATTGTTTTAACATCCTTGCTGGGAAACAGTTGCAGATGATGATATGTAGAGGAAAAATTAGTATAGCTAATTTAGAAAACAGTATGGAATGTCTCAAAAAGTCAAAAACAGAACTACCGTATTATCCAGCAATTTCACTTAGGAGCATATATACGCCAAAGGAAATGAAATAATGTATACAAAGACATCTGGACCCTTAACTTTTTGGGTGGATCAAACTTTTTTGAGTTCTTTATATATCCTAGATGTTAGTCCTCTGTCCAAGGAGTAGCTGGGAAATTTTTTTCTAATTCTGTAGGTTGTCTCTTCACTCTGTTTGTTGTTTCTCTTGCTGGGCAGAAGCTTTTTAATTTGATATGGTCCCATTTGTTGATTCTCAGTATTATTTCTTGTGCCGTTGAGGTTCTGTTCAGAAAGTTCTTGCCTGCACCTTGAAGAATTTTACCATTTTTCTCTTCTAGCAGATTGTTTCTGTTTTAACATTTAGATCTTTGATCCACTTTTAATTTAGTTTATTACATGGTGAGAGATATGGGCCTAGAGTCAAACTTCTGCATATGGCTCCTCCTGGCACCATTTATTAAAGAGCTGCCTTTCCTCTAGTGTATGTCAAAGGCCCAGTCAAACTTGGGCAACTGAGATAAGCAGACACTACTCAGAAGAAGAAGTGTAAATGACCGATACATTCATGCAAAATGCTCAACACCCTGGCCATTAGAGAAATGCAAATCAAAACTACAACGAGATACTATCTCATCCTAGAAAAAATGGCTATCATCAAAAAATCAAGTAATAATAAATTTTGATGATGGTGTAGGGGAAAAGGAACTCCTCTACTTTGGTGGGGATTAAACTAGTACAGCCACTGTGGAAATCAGTGTGGAGATTCTTCACAAAACTAAAAGCAGAAATTCCACTTGACCCGGTTATCCTCCTTGTAGATAGTTTTCCAAAATAGTTAAAGTCATCATATTACAGGGATAATAGCAACACAGTTTATGATGACTAGATCTTGGAAAAAGCATATATGTATATCCATCTACAGATGAATGGATAAAGAAAATGTGATATTTATATACAATGGAATACAATGCTGCCCCAAAGAAAGATAAACATGAGGCATTTGTAGGCAAATGGATGTACCTTAAACCATAATGTTTAATGAAATAAGACAGAAGCTTTAAATATCACATGGTCTCTCTTACATGAAAAACCCAATATATTCTCTGTCTGTCTGTCTGTCTGCCTCTCTCACTCTCTCTCTATCTCTGTCTACCTATCTCTGTCTCCCCCATATATATATATATATATATATATAT
>NW_004624807.1:3253285-3302048 GCF_000247695.1 Heterocephalus glaber
TATTTTAAAATATATACTAATTTGTTTCATTTATATTATTAGTTTCTCTTTGTTCATTGAAAATTTTGTTCTTTTATTTGCTTCTTCTTTGTAAGAGAGTTTTTTGTCTGTGACTGGTACAGTGAGTAACATCTGGCCATTCCTTTAAGAATATTATACACAGTTTGTTAACCACAGTTATTCTCTAATTACTTTATTATAAAATTTTGTTTTTTGCAGAAGAATGGTTTTTATATTTTCTGTATTAATATCTACTTATATTACATTAAAATAAAAAACAGACATCTACAATGTAGTGCCCACTTCAGCATTATTTATAATTGCCCAGATATGGAAGAAAACTAAATTCCCATCAATAAACGAATGGGTAAGTGAAATGTGACCCACACATCATGGAATACTATATTGCCTTTTAAAAGGAAATTTTGTTGTTTGGGAAAGCATAGGTAGAACTTTGGGACATTAGACTAAGTGAAACAAGCCGATCACAGAGACAAACGCCAGATGATCACCTGTACCTAGAAATTTTAAAAAACTGAATTCATAAAAACAAAAAGTAGAGAGGTGGCAAAGAGTAGAAAGGTGGAGTGTGGGGAGGGAGGATAGGAAAGGGGATGCGCCAATCAAACAGTGCAGTCTCAGCTCGATCCGAGGGATGAATTTCCATGGTCAGTTGCAGCCCATCATTGATAATTACTGTACGATTCAGAATAGCTCAGATATTTGTTAACATTCTCACCATGAAACATGATAAGTTGCAGAGGCAGTGGAAATGCCGATGAGCTTGACTGAATCCTCCTAAAATGCATGCAGAGCTCAAACCATCACATTACACCTCATAAACACAAACAATTACGATCCATTGATGAAAAATAAATAAAATACTTTAACAAATCAAGGAGACTCCAACAAGCAACAACAAAACCCCAAGATTTCATTTGTTAGAAAGGAGTAAAGAAAACAATCTGACTTAATACCCACTGCGCCTGGGAGTGAGGTGCACTCTCACAACCCTCACAATTCCTTTAATCACTGCTCTGCTTTCTGCACACAGTGACCGAGACTCAGAGTGGTTGTGCAGCAGCACTGTGGCCAGTGGGAGACCTGGGCTCAAAGCTGGCTCCACCTGACTCTATGCCAGGCTTGTCCCACACACAGTGCCTTCCTCTCCCACACCAAGCTCTCACCTGTTCCCAGCATCCATGGCCACTGAGGGCCACTGTCCCCTGAAATGTACAACCACACCATGAGAAATGCCCATTTCCTCTTGGGGCTCCTTCCAGTCCTTCAAAGTTTGCCTAGCATAGGATGGGGGAGCTGCCTAGGGCAGAGGGTGGGTGGGTGTTGCCTCTAACTATGAAGGTCTTGGGAGTCTGGTTCCCCACTCCTAGAAGCCCACTTCACAATTCCCAGGCCCAGTTTGCAAGACTTGCTTCTCCAGTCACCGCCTCCAGAGCACCCCTATTGCTCAAGCTACTCTGTTTTACCCTTTTTCTGATGCAGAATCTCAAAAGAAAAAAAAACAAAAGAAAGAGAGAAAGAGTATAGAAAGGGAGCCAAATACCAAACATAACTCAGGAATGGTAATGCAGCCGGCCTACTTCAGCCGCTGACTACTTGCATTCGTAATAATTTTCTCCAAATAATGCAAACACTATTTTTTGCTGGGAAAATGAAATATGAGCTTGCAGCATTCCATGGATGATGGGGGAGAACTCGTCAAAGATTTTAATCTTTCCTTGTCAGGCTTCAGAAACCCAAATGGCCTCGTCCTCATTTTCTTTATGCCCTGGACTTCTAATTGAGGAAACTGGCATCAATTATGCATGTGGGCACCGCTGGGGAGGGAGCAGGAATAAATATTTGGGGTATCGTTAGCCAGAACATCACTTCATCTTTATGTCACTGTAATTTCCCATATAGTAGCTCTTTAGATTAGAACATATGGCAATAAGGTAGGTAATGAGAACAACAATTTTCTGAAACAACATTATAACTTTTCCCTTTTTATGGTCACATTTAGTTACAGTACATGCTGCCATTTAGGTGTAGAGTTTGCAAGAGCAAATCTCTGGGAAAAGGGAGTTTGGGAGTGAAAACCTAAGAAGCCTGAAGACCTGAGCAGAGCCTGCAGATGGGAATGAATATGCGGATGTGGACCAGGTGGCTTTTGCTGCAGTAAGGATCCCAATTGCAGTGAGGCCTTTGGGAGCCTCAGTACCTGTATCTGTTTCATGAGCTCTGTGATTGCTTCACTGATCTCCTCCATCAGAAGCCAGGCTAAAGGAGTGGTCACTGTCTGAGGCCCGGGGGACTTCTCCGAGACTAATCACCAGGTGCATTTGCCACTTCTGTTTGGGAATGTATATTTAATATCCACTCCCAGTTCTCTGTGTCTTAATTACATTTCTCATGGCAGAGATAAAAATCCAACACCTAAAGTTAAGGGAGGAAAGGTTTATCTAGATCACAGTTTTTACAGGTGTCGGTACATAGTCACCTGGCTCCAAGGTGGGGTGGCATGGCCGACAGGAATAGCAGAGAAACAGTTCATGAAAGGCAGAAGGTAGCAAAGCAAGAAAGGGGGAAGACAAGCCTCTGTCTGTCCCTTATATTGTATCCAGGCTACCAGAGTTAAGGCGGTGCCAAACCTATCAGTGGGCTGATTTAGTGATCACCCACCCTTAATTCTGGCACCTTTAATCCTAGCACTGTTCCGTGAATTAATCGCACACTCTAGATTCAGCCTCCTCTGGAAAAGCCCCACCCATGACCACGTGAGGCTTTGGGGACAGCTAGAGGCAGCCGTAACACACTGTCCAAAGCAAGTTATAATTGAGCCTGTTAATGAAGCAGAGATGCTTGGCAAAGATGGCAATGTGTATATGCACTTTTTGGGAAGGATCTGAAAATATGGACAATGAAACCAGGGATCCCCTAGCTCCATCCCATCATCCCTGGGGAAACTAGGTTGGGACAGGAAGTCAGGATGTCAACAAGTGATCAAAGAAAGCACCCTGTGGTACTAAGGTGGATCCGGAATGCACAGAAGTGCAATCCAGCAAGCATGTCTGCAGTACTTGTCTGTCTGCCAGGCTCCGTCCAATGCCTTTGGGGAACTGATGCTGACATCAGCACCTCCTCCACTCAGGCACCCTCAGCTTTGAAGGGGTGCTAGCCAGGCCAAGGGCTAAGCAAATGAGTGACAGGGTGCTACAGAGTGACAAAGTTACTGTGGAGAAACATGGAGAGGAGAGGAAGTGAAGTTTAAATGTGCTGTGCTGGGAACAGGTCCAATTAGCTAACCTTCTCTACATAACACTTCAAGGCAGGGACAACACATCAGGGAAGTTTAATGAGCTGCCCAGGTAAAAGCTAGAAGATGGAGATGGAAGTCAAATAAACACCAATAGGTGTAGAATAATGGGCACATTCATTCTGCTGGAAATAGAGAGCAGGAAAGTAAGCACTCCACAGAGGTGGCATTTCCAAGGGACCTGGACAAGGGAGAAGCATTTCAGTGGACAGAAGAAGAAGGGCAGACAGAACAAATGGGCGTAGAAAGCCCAGAAACCAGCAGAAAGCATCTGGGATTGGGTGGGACAGTTGCCTCTTGCAGGTGCAGCCCAGGGTGGGGTCAAGGCCCAGACTGTGCAGGGCATCTGACGGGTGTTGCACAATAAATTTTGTTCTTCACAGACAGTGGGACCACTGAAACTGTCTGCTGGAGCACTGATACCATCTCGCCTGCATCTTTAAACAGAATTCAGAACTGTGTGGGCATGTCCTGGGACAGACTGAAACTTCACACGCTCCCCTAAACCTGTGTGCTGTTGCTCTGTGACATTTTTACCCCTTGAAGGATTCAAAGAGGTGGGAGGAATTTGTAATGTCGTGTGTTTCTGAACTCAAGGTTATATTTGATGTGATTTTAATCGGTTATCTCCTTAATAAATTATTCAGCCATAGATGGATAAATGGCTTTACTCTGTCCAGGCTTTACCCTTGCTAGACTTCACTTTCCATATCCAGTTCAGCTTCGGAAGAACACAGTCCAGTATGAAAATAAAATACAAACATTCTCCACATCCCTAACCTCACCCTACAACACACACACACACACACACACACACACACACAATCACATGGACACCCTTTGAAGAAAGAAAAACCAGAGAGAAGAAGTCCCACGTGTAAAGAAGCAGGATACTTGAGCTTCCTCATTCTTTTTTTTTCTGGTGCTGGGTATGAAACTCAGGACCTTGAGCTTTGTGAGACAGGTGTGGTGACACTGAGCTAAATCCCCAGCCCTCAAGCTTCCTCATTCTTACTCAGCCAACCACTTTCTTGCTAAGCTCTTCAATATCCTGTGCCGATCCTCAAAACCCAGAACAAACTCAGTTGAATTCTTTTCCACTGATCCAGTTAGTGAGAAAATAAGGTTGTCATTTAGAAGACAATTTCACTTAAAATTTCAACAAAATGTGGCACAGATACACAATGGAATACTATTCTGTTATAAAGAAGGATAATTATGAGTTCTTTGTAGGAAAATAGATGCACCTTGGAACTACAATGTTAAGTGAAATAAATCAGACATGCAAATTTAAATGTTGTGTAGCTTCTCTTCTATTAGAAATTCAAAGTATACATAAATAAAAGACCACAATAAAAGATAACAGGAAACAGGGAAATAGCTCTTTTGGGTGGAGGAAGGGAGCGAAGCGATGGCGGCATAATGAGGATTAAGATGCGTCATGTGTCTGTGAAGCAACTAACCACCAAGAATGTAATCACTGTTCACAGAAAACACGTACTAGTAAAATAAAAAATTGAAAAAATTCGGGAAGAATAAAACCTAAGGGATGGAAGAAAGCATGCTCACTTTTCTGAGTCTCAGAACACCATGCGATTCTCATTAGCTTTCCTCAGTCCTATTTCCCTTATTGTACAAAACCCACTGAAACTCCTCTGCTGAATCTAATCTTTGGTCTTTCTCTCTGAGTTCCCATCTCAAGATGGTGGGAGCCAACATTCTTCATCCTGAAGCATGGTCAACTCCGCCATCTCTCCTCTACCAGGACAATGTATAGAACCCTCCTCCAACTAGATAGAATCTTCTCACCAAAGTATGATTTTCAGACAGAGGAAATTTTCTACTTCTATTAATACTATTAATCATGATATTCAAATCATTGTGACTCATGTTCCTGGAGCTTCAAAGAATGAGAATGGCCCATAGTTCTCTAACTCAAGCCCACCTGAAGGGCTGGAGGGACCTGGAGGGCTGACCCAGTCCTGGTGGTAGTCTTGAACAGGCCCCAGGGACAGGCACTTCTAGCAAGTCCCCAGATGATGTGCTGGGTATATCTCCACATCAGGAGGACCTCAGATGAGGCTACCAGGGCCTGTGTCACCCACCCCACCTTCACCTGGTAGTGGTCATGGGACCTGCAGAGCTTTTTAGTCTCAATTCTAAAATCTCTTTTTGTGATTGATCAAGTGATCCTGGGCAAACTTAATTAAAGATCTTTTCAAATTTTTAAAATAGCAGCAATATCATCTTCCAAGTGTTTTGTAAGCGAAAAAGAAGATAACAAACATAAGTCCCCAACACAGGATCGGCTACATTGTATCCATCAGTCGTTTAGTTCTTCAACTCCCTTCCTCCTACCAGACTCCTCTCAGGTAAGATGTCTTCCGATACTTCCACGGAGGAAAGGCGTCCTACAGCAGCACTTCCATTAGGACAAGCAATGGGCAGTGCTACGACTGTGGCCTGTTCACAACAATGGTTCGCATGTTACGTCAACATGTTATGCTTCACTGGTGCCTCTGCCAGTCACATTGTCTTCTTGCTCAGCCCAAAGGAGTGATACTTCTGTAAGGAAGTAGAATCGTGAACCTTGCTGATGGAAGCCTAAATTCTACTTGAATGATGGCTACAGTGGCAACATCAGGAACTGAATGCCAAGGAAAGATGGCTATGTTTCAGAGAGCAGGGACTGAGAGTCATTGCTGCTGAGTAAGAGCAGAAGGGCCACACCCCCAGTGACAGCCTGTGCAGGCCTGGGGTTCAGCTCTGAGGAGAAAGAGAGTTCACAGCTCCTACAGCACCATAGGCAGCTGGGGAAGGTGACTCAGACCTTGAAGTAGAGAGCTGTGACTTCTGGGAGCCACAGGGCTTGTCCGCTGGGGTTTCTCAAGCTCATCTTCAGCGAAGGAAGAGATAAAGGGAGATACATTAGCACTTAAACTCAAGCACATACAGGAAAATACATAAAAGTTCTAAGTAACAGTGAGTGGGACCCTTGATAGGGAGAAAAGGCTTTAACTACCTCTTATCTTCTTGGGTAGGATGAAGTTTCTGGAAATAATACTACCTAATTTATAGCATTTTGGAAAGGTTAATGAGGTAATGCTTCAAAGGTGCTCACTAAAATTCTGGATGTACAGTAATCAAACAATAAATGAAAACCAAGAGTTGCTATTGTCCCGAAATACAGGTTTAAAATTATCGTTGATAAATGGCCATCTCCCCACCCCATTAGATTGCAAGTTCTGCAGAGACAAAGACCAGATTTATCTGTTTAATATTCTCTGCCATGCCACTGTAGTACCTGGTACTTAATAGAGGTGTGATAAATACTCATTGAAGGTAGAAAGGAAGAACGGGGCACAAGGTAAGAAATGAAATATTTGGGTAAAGAAGGGCTCTACCGTGGAGCACCAAAAGGGAAGAATTGGAAAATACTGGGAACTAACAATAGCAAAAATGGTGTTTTTTGACTGTGGGCATGAAACTCATTTCTTTTTTGACTAGGTCAAAACTGCTGCGTGCCTACAACCTACCCAGAAAGGGAAGCTCTCAGGTCTGGGCCACAGATCCTCTAGTCACTGACTTCATCCCACCTCATCTGGCTTCCCAATTGTCTGGATCGCCCAAAGCTCCTACTGTGCCACCGTTAGCCCAGCCAGCACCATAGTGCAAATTAGAAAAACATGTCCATTCTTTCCAGTCAGTGTAACCACAACTAGGAGGCTCTGCATACTGAAAGATGTGGGCCCGACTTCAGCACCCTCTCTCCCCTTCCTGCCATCACCCCCTGCCATGTGAGGGATGCAAGCTCCATCAGACAGGGGCCAGATCTATTAGCTATAATCCATGCAACTGGACATGGTGGGCTGGGATGCCCTTGATGGTCAGCTACATCAGCACACTGTCTCAGAGTAAGTGCTCATGCGGTGCTGGCTTTGGGGCTGCAATGGTCCATAAATGGGATCTTGCTGCATGGACCTTATTCTCTAAGTAGCAGTTCCCAGTCTCTTGTGTCACCCCAGGACCATTTCATAGAAGACAACTTCTCCATAGACTGGTAGAGGAGGGATGGTTTTAGGATGATTCAAGCACATTACATTTATTGTGCACTTCATCTCTCCTAGTATGACATTGTAATAGACAAGGTACCTTGGTTCATGAACTTAATTTGTTCTGTGATTTTGGAAAAGATGGCCACATTTGTGTTTGAGAGGGAAAGATGGCCCACAGTCCTGTTGTCTCTCAATGTAGTTTGCAAACAAAAACAGAATTTTGCCGAATGCTTTTGTTTGCACACCAATCAGAAGACAGTGACACCAGAAGTGTGTTCCTATATCCAGTATATTCCATAATCTCAACTTGGTTGGTGGCACTGCAGAAAACCCTCCTCCAGAACTATAGGATGTTGGAAAAAGAAGCAGACTTTTCAATGCTTTTGGGGCAATCTCAGGATATTCTGTCTTGACTTTAATCCAGAAAGTATAAACACTTGGAGTTGTCTCCAATATGCTTATTTAAGGCCTCCGTTATTTGCAATCTCAAGCAGGTGACACTCTTCTAGCGTGGTCAAAGTTGGTTCTCCTGACTTATTCCTAAATGAATGAAGATCCAATCTTTCCCAGCTCAGGGGTCTTGTGTGGTTGGGAAGTAATGCTCCAGCTTTTCTGAAAGGCAAAATAGGTGATCATGCACCAGCTTGGAGAAAGAAGGCCCTGGCTCAAGCTCTTTCAAAATCTCTTATAATGTCTGAAACATTTAAAAAATCTCCATATTCACTCATTGCCCTACAATTTGAGTTTGGCTTTGAATGCAGCCATTTTTACCTGCTGAATTGAACACAGTGTGACTCTCCCCTGAAGTGACAGGGGAGCTGTTGAGCAGGCTGAATATGTCGAATGAGTAGGCCAGCCTGCAACCCATTTGTGTCATTGAAGTGTGCTACAAGTGCTTCCAGTTTTTCCAAAGGAAACCTCTGGAGCAACCCTCATAACAAAAACTCTGCCAGTGATCTACCCTTGGAGAGCCAGCTCATTTCTGCAAATAAGAGAAGACGTGAGTGCTTTGCATCCATCTTATAGAGCTGCACAAACAGAAGTTTAACACACCCTCAACCCATAAGTTAAGTACTTTACCATGGCTGATAATTCTAATCCTATCCTAAAAATGTCGTTGTGTTCAGGTGATATATTTTTTTTGGTTAGCCAGCATTTCTCTGATGACACAATGTGCAGACACATTGAAAATCAACCTCTTTGGCCAGAGAAAGGTAAACAGAAAACTGTCCAGTCATGGCATGATTATCTCAACACCAAATGGCCAATTTAGTTTTCCTGATAAGTAACCATGTGAAACTTGAATAGCTCTGCTGCTGTAGTATTGGTTGGCAACAAAAATGTGTATAACACACCCTTATGTATATCCTCCCAAAAAATTTATCACACAAAAACAAGCATTGTTGTGTTGTTGTCAACAGAGTTAGATTCATCAGCCTGGATTGCCCACCATGGTGCCTCATTAATCCTCTCTAAAAATTGTCTCAATATTCCCTGCTATTTCATCAATCCATTCAGTTACAGTGCTAGCCAAAAGAGGAGAACATGCCCCTTCTGAGCTGCAGCCTCTCCTAAAACTTTATGACAAATGTCTTTAGCAGCAGACACAATCAACTCTTCATCAGCAGGAAAGGACCCCTCAGCTTTAGTGACGCAGTTACCATCGAAGAATGATGTTCTCCACACAGACACATGTGATGGAGTGGTGACCTTCAACAATTGCTTCTATTCATTTTGTTCACTCTTTTCTTTTGAAAAACTCCAAAGGCTTTTCTTTTAAAGCAGAGTACTTGGTCTCCATATGGCAAGGCAGTTTTTAAGGTTTCATAGTTTCATTGGCTAGCTGGTTGCCACATATTACCAAAGCAGGCCTGGAGAATGAGAATCACCTATTGAAATGAACCTGGAATTTTACCAAGACTCTTTGAATTTTATTTTCAATGCTGCCTCCTGTTTGTTGGCAGTCTTAGAGTCTTAGGCTGTCTCATCATTGGATCTTGCCCCCTTTTCAAACAAGCTCTCCAACGATGTTTATCTTTTACTAATTTTAACTAGGGTTAGCTGCAGGCTTACCCAAACTGTGACTGAGACAGGTGCACAGATAGAAGTGGGAAATAATATAGTGAGCAGGCCACATGTGGACTACAATAGGTGCCGGATTCTGACAAACCCTGTCACCACCAGCAGCTGAACAATTGAAAGACATCACCTGACTTGCCACTATAAACCTGCCACTAGACGAGGCTTGTCACTTGCTTCCACTGATAGAGTTTTCTCTTTTTTTTCTTTTGATACTGGGGATCGAACTTGGGACCCTGCACTTTTGAGACAGGGGGTGGCACCACTGAGCTAAATCCCTGGCCCCACTGATAGGGTTTTGATCTGAGTCTGCAGATGATTTATCACGATCTCTTTGCTGTTGAACCTCTCTGCTAATGTTGATCTATATTTGCAGGTGCTCCTGGGTGCTAGCATCACTGCCTCAGCTCCACATTAGATCGTCAGGAGTTAGAGTCTCTAAGGGCCATGCAACCTAGATTCCCCACATGCACAGCTCACAGTAGGGTTTGCATATGGGAATCTTATGCCAGGATCTGAGTGAGGGCAGAGCTCAGGGGGTCAGGTGAGTGATGGGAGGCAGCTGCAAATACAGATGCAACCTTGTTCTCTCACCCACTTCTTAACTTCTGCTGTGAGGCCTGGTTCCTAACAGACCAAGGTCAGGTACCAGTCTTTACCCAGGGGCTGGGCTCCCTGCTTTAATTAATGCGGTGGCAGGACCCAAACTAGTAGAGTAAAGGGGCTGGGAATGAGACAAACATGGTGTGAACACAGTGCCTCCAGGGGCCAGTGACGCTACCTTACCAAAGCCCCTGTTCTCTTACCTTAAAAACGAGAACAATGGTATTATCTCCTGCTGGAAGCATGCAAGGAGATATAAGTATATATTTCATATATTTGAACTTTTATTATTTCATGGCCAATCAGTGACAAAGTTATGAAAAAAATGGAGAGAACCTTTTGGAGCAGGACACTCAGAAAGAGCATCACCAAAGTAGTGATATTCAAGCAAGAATGACAGCATGCAGTCCCTTAGAGAAAATGCAGAAGCAAATGTTATTAAAATGGGCTGATGTGAGGTATTAAGGGACATTGAAGATTGTGGCAAAGTACAGCACAGAGAGCCTTTTATCTAAAAACACTGAAGCTCAAATACTTGCAAACAAACAACATAGTCCATGTGATAAATTCTGCCACTGCAGGATGATGAAGATGCACTGAATTATGGATAAGAAACCAGTCCTCCCCAAAGGCTTGCCCCTCTATTCAGTTGCTCTTCTCTTCAAGCTCTGGGGGTGTTTGGGAGATCCTGGCCCCTAATATTCCTTAGCACTGTTTTCCCCAACAACAGCACAGGGCAGACCCAGAGAGCAGAGCGAAGCCACTCTGTGTTCAGACGCCACACAGTGCCCACACCTGCGTTCCAGAAGGCCAGGCCTTTCCTGTTCCCGTGCCCCTCCTCCACCCCGAGATGAACTGACTGCAGAGACTTCTCGCTCAGAGTGCATTGTTTGGAAGTTTGTGTCATAAACGTATCGATCCTGCCTCATGCTCCCAAGCAGAAACTCGGTGTTGAAGCACTCCTTTAATCAAAAGTAAATTATGTACAGGCCAGGGAGGTCAGCTCCACCAGCCTCACGAAAAAGGCAATCCATCATTTATTCGTAAATGTCAGTGGAATCTGGGGATCAATATGTGCACAATGTGGATTATGTTTATTATTTTTCTGTAAATATCAATGCTGGGAAATGCTTCGAGGGAGTGAGTGGGTGCCATGGGAAATAGAGCCTAACCGAGGCTGGGCAGCGAAGGGTGGGTCTCTTTAGATGGATTTCATCTGACTTTTGAGGGGGGTTTTTGTCTTCTGGGAGCCCCTGTGTGGGACAGAGCCGGGCCATCCCTTGTCTCCGAGGGAGCAGAAAAGACAGCAATTCTTACAGGGGCCATGCTGGCTTCACAAGTTCCAGAATGGATTTGCCCTAAAACAAGCTGGTGTTTCCTGATACACCCAGAAGGCTGAGTTTCAGAATGGAAATACAGTGCCTCCCGAGTTTCACCTGCAGGATTCGTCCACAGAGACCTCTGCAGCTCTGCCTGTCCCTGCCTGGCTCAGCACGGCCTTGACTAGGACCCCAGGGTCCAGGCAGACACAAAAGTTGCAAGCAGTTTGGGAGAAAGGACCTTGTTTCCACATTTCCCAATACTTTCTCTGTCGGTGAAAACTATAACCATGTGGAACTCAGGAAAGGCAGATGCTCCCTATGTGAGAAAATGAGATTGGAAACACTAGGCAGCGGAGCCAGAGGGGCCATCCGAGGCCCAGCTGGATGAGAAGGCTCCACATTGCGGCAGAAAGATCACAAGGTTTGAACTCCATCACACCAGGGTTTAAAGTTAGATCCTTGCTCTGTAATTGCCAGAAGAGTAAACTTGAGCAGCTTTTAAAACCTTTCTGAACCTCAGTGTCTTGCTTTATAAAATGGGGTTAACACCAGCAGCTCAGTCAGGATAGGCTGGGTTTTGCTGCAGTAATGATCACCTGGATCTCTACAGCCTCTCTGCTCATATGTATTTTCCATCCTGCTTCGAAGAGGAGGGAGCTCTGTGAATTGTGTGCCTGCGCTTCCTCAAAAACAGGTCATGCTTAACTTCAAAGGTGATATGATCTCACAGTGTGCTGCAAAGGAGGAGACCTGGATGTGCTTAGCAAGCACTCCTCACCCTAACCCTAACCCCAACCCTAACCCTAACTCACAGGGCTTGGGGACAGATTAGGGGAAGCATGCTAAAGGCAAGTGTGTGCTTGGAATGCAACAGGAGGTCGTTTAACAAAGGCTGCTGACACTGAGCCAGTCCTTTGACACCAGATTTGATCTGCCAGCCAGAGTAGTATCACTAACGTTGGGAAGCAAGGGGATGGCTGGAATGATGAGATAGTGGGCTTTCAGATTAGCTTCAAGTGTGAAGGGGGTGGAAACGCCAAGACTTCGTGGAGGTGATGCTAATGGCCTGGACACCCGATGGTGGGGTGGTAGGACAGTGTGCAGTCCTGACACTCCCGGGCTCTGGCTGGGAAGGGATGAA
This sequence comes from Heterocephalus glaber, assembly GCF_000247695.1. Next base: position 3,265,802 of record NW_004624807.1, read on the forward strand.
TGAGAACACTGACTCTCTATTTTAATGAAAAAAGCTGTTTTGGCTGTGGCAAATCACACAGAGGGCACCCAGAATACCCGAGGACACTCACGCTGGCTGCTGTCTCCCCCAGCAGCACCTTCCTTCTCTGTGCCCCTCCCCCGGGAGCCCTGTGATTGTGCCATTCGGGATTAGGTAATATGAGACCCAAGGCCTAGGCCTATTACTCACACTGTGACCTTGATAAAGTCATCGCTTTCCCTCTCTAGGCTTCAGTAGACTCATTTGTAAAACAGCAGAGTTAAAATCCATCATCTCTAAGGTCTCTTTCAACACCAGGCTTACAGTTTCCTGAAGAATATTGGCCGTGAGTACACGATGACTCTCCTTGTTCGCAACCCTAATAAAAGAAAGGCTGAGAATATTTGATTTGGTTTGCACATTCTTGTCCTGCACAGGGTCTATTTTCCCATCTTATGAAGGACTAGGAAAGAGAAGGAAAAGGTAGAGCAAAATCAGGATGTAGGTAAGTTATGGGAGTTCCTGTAATGTATTTGGGTAATTAAGAAAGGGGATCTCGATTCCTGCTTTGTTAGGCTTGGGGAGATCCCTGCAAACCCCTCTGAGAGAGCCCCTCTCTGGAGTTAGTGGGACTAAAGGGCAGCCTGGAGTTGGCTTGCCACACAGAGTGCCCGTGCCCTAGGGTGGGCGGGGCGGGTTCTTTGCCACCTTTGGATGCCCACCACTGTGAACAAGGAATGGCAAGAAAGTGTGTTCCGCAAATACCTGTGGAAAATACAGAACACCACTGAGGAAAATCAGTCACACCCGTGCCTTCCCTTCAGGTCCATTTCCAACCTCCCTCTCGTAGGCCGCAGGTCCTTCTCCTCTGTGGCTCCATGGTCCTCTCTCCATCCCTTAAGACACAAATTGCTCAACCCTTCTTTAATCCTAGTGCGGGCCTCAGAGAAATCTGCGCTAATCCGCTGCTCGACACCTGGTGTCCGAATCCGCAGAGCCACTGCCTCGGGGATCCCTTCCAGAGGGAGGGAAGGTTGCCTGCTTCATTCTGGACTACGGGGGCTTGGGAAAATATCGTTTCCTGCTCTCTTCTCTTGAGAAAAAAATTACCAGAAGTTCACAAAAAAATAGTACATATTCTTTGCTCTAGATAACCAGCAAGAGAAATGGCCAGGTGTTTTCAGAGACCATTTCCAGTAGATTTTAGAACCAGACTGGCTGCTGAGAATCCCAGTGCTGCCCAGGTGAAGTCTGAGAACTTGGAAATTTACTTCTGTTGTCTTCATTTCGGTTCTCTCCGTTCAATGGACTCAAATAAGAGTGATCCTTTACAGTGATCTGCAAAGCCAAGCCACGGTGAGCAGTCATTTGTTTACTAAATATCTACCCAGCACCACTCATGTCCCAAGCATTACTGTCACCCTCAGATCCAGCAACTGATGAAGCAGATATAAGTCTCTCCTTATTTCCCTCACCTCTTAATGCTCAGTGACTATTAGCTATGATTATTGCTGGTAATTTTATACGAAACACTAGTTTTCTGGGACTTTTGTCCAGACGGAGTCTCTCTGTCTCTAAGTGATGACAGAAAATGGGCTGTTGTGTTTACTAAGTGAGCAGGAAGTCCAGAGCACAGGAGTGGAGCTCCAGGACAGGCTGGAGAGCCCGTGGGCCTTCTCAGTGCGGTCCTGGGGCAAATACAGCGGCCCAGTAGGAGTCGCAGACTCTTGGGCTGAAGAGCCAAGCACACATTACACACGGGTCCCTCCTGGATGCTCTCAGGGACAAAAGGACATAAATGGGCCTTCATCCCGTTGGTTGCGAACAGTGCAGGGACCCCACGCAGCCCTCTGAGGGGCTCAGGGGAAGGAGAGCGGGAGCTCCTGCCACTCTTTGGGGACGCAGGCTTCTTAGATGGACAGGGCTGCCTCGGCAGGTGAAAGTCGCTGTCGCGCATCTGATAGCCGGGTGACCCCGGAATTACACAGAGTTGCCGCACCCGAAGGGGGTGTCGATGCTTCCCCTACCCACATCCCTCCTCAAGAGAGGGAAATGAAGGCAGAGGGGGAGCAGCCGACCACGATGGTGCATCTGGCGTGAGGACCTCCCGGAAGACAGCCGGCTGCACTCCGGGCTGGGCCTCTTTCCTGACCCCCCGCAGCCCCCTTCTGTACAACTTTGAGTGGAAACTCACAGCTCAGTGGCCTTCCTGCCACATGACGCATTCTGGGCTCGGAGGGCTGCAGCCTGGAGGAGCCCGGCAGAGCTCTCTGGAGAGAGGGGGCTGTCTGGGTGATCAGGTGCTTGTGATCAGGTGCTTGTCCAGCTATGGAAAAAGAAATGAGGGCTGGCAGGCATTTTCTTCCCACTGTTCTGCTCCTCAAGGCGTCCGATGAAGCTGCTGATTTTCTTGATGTCTCAGAACGGCTCAGAAGCGTTTCTGGACAGAAGCAATATAGGGATGGAAATTAACCATAATTTTACGGAGAGGTAACTGAAAACAAACAAGAAAGGGTGTGGTGTTCAATCTTCCATTCAATTGTCCTTTTGATCCCCTAAAAGAGATTTGCGCCATTGCGGAGGGGGAGGCAGTATTTCCCTCAAGGTGGACGCAGTCCCTCCTGGCTCTTTTGTCCCCTGTCCAAGAATCCAGACCGCTGGGAAGGGGAGCGATGTTAAAGGTGGTGCCACCTCGTGGTCAGCCAGACGAACAGCAGCTTCCGTCAAGACATCCTTAGCCATTGCTAAGGGGAGCAGCTGCAGACATTTATCTCTGCTCTGACTGCAGGGCCGAGAGAATCCCAGAAAGTTTATGTTGAGAGGAACCTGCAGAGATTTTCTGTCAAGACATCTGCTTCCAGCCAGCACGAAGAACAAGTCTCAGGTTTATAGTGCTGTATAAAACACTTCTACAAATATTACCACGTTTAATTCTCACCTCAGCCCTGTGAATCTTGATACAGTCATTATCTCCATTCTGAAGCTGAGGAGATGATCGGTCATGATTTAGGTTTCTTGAACAAAATCACCCAGCCAGTAAGCAAGGAAGAAGGAGCCGGAACCCAGGCCCCTAGCATGAACCTTCCAGGAGAAACCAGCTGCCCACTGACACTGGAAAACACAGAAATTCAGATTCAAGTGAAACTAGCTTGTCCCTGTCTTACACCCAGCCCTCCCCCAAAGATTGGGTCAGCGTTTGGAGCTGATGTGCATAAGTAGTTTTGAATCAGAAGAGCGTCTATTCCACCTAAAATGAAATCTCCCAATTTCCTGTCAAGGAATGAACAAATCCAACATGGTGGCCAGCAGGGTCCTCCACGAGAGGCCTTTTAAGGAGAAAGGAAGGCAGATGCAACCGTGATATGAGATCGCTGGTCAGACCTCCGTCCTCAGTTTAAATATTCAAGTCTTCAGGGAGACAATGAATTAAAGAGGGGGTTATCTGACCGTACACTGAAAAAAAGTGAGAAGTAAAGCAGCGCTGTGTCCGGTTGTGTCCTCGCTCAGACTCCCGGCCTTCAGAAGCGAGGCTCCTCGCCCTTCCTGCTCTGCTCGCCCCCGGCCCCATCTGCCCGATCACACCAGTGCCTGGCAGGTGGCTGAGCTGTGGCGCAAAGCAGGCCTTGCAGCTTGCGATGCCCAGGACTGTCCCCACAGGGAAGCCGCCATGCGCTGGCTGTTTCAGAAGCGAAGCGCGGGTAATGGAGGGAGGTCCTGACCTGTGGGCTGAAACGACTCAGACATTATAGGGCAAGGCCACGTAGGCTTCTCAGGGATGGGGCTGGACAGGGTGCAAGCGCATGAGAGTGTGCGAGCCCCTCAGCACCGACAGCCTCCCCAGTGCTCTGCAGCAAACACGCAGAGGCTCCTCATGGAGACCAGGAGAGGGGCTGCGGGCTGCAGGCGACAAGGCCCTCAGGGCAGAGGTCCCCAGGATTCTAGGTGCCAGAAACCAGTGTGTGGAAGACAGTTCTTCCATGGACCGTGGGGCCCAGAGGCACACACAAGCTCTACCTCTGCCCTCCAGTGCAGGCCGCAGCTCAGGGCAGGCCGGCTCTCCGGCCGATCTGATCTGACAGCAGGTGGAGCTGCAGAAGTAGAGCAAGTTTCAGCCACTCCCGCCCACAGCCCTGCTGTGGGGTCCGGATTCTAACAGGCCCCGGACCAGTGCTGCATGGCCCAGGGCTGAGGACCCCTGCTTAAGAGGAAGTGGAAGGCGGGTGTGGTGGCACGTGCCTCGGAACCCGAGCACTGAGGGAGGGTGAGGCAGGGCAATTGCAAGTTCCAGTCCTACCTAGGCGACTTAGGGAGACTCTGTCTTAAAATAAAATACAAAGGGCTGGGGAAGTAGCTCAGGGGTAGAGCGCTCCTGGGTTTGATCTGCAGTACTGAGGAATAAAAGAGAGAAAATCAAGCCACAGGTAACCCACGTGACTCCCAAGTACTGCCTCGGTTAATCCTGCGGTTATCCCCCAAGGAGAAGGAGAAGTGGGAGAGAGGCAGGGCCGCACTGCGCTGGCAGCGTCTGTCAGCCCTCAGGGAGGAGGAGGAGGTGCCTGCCACACAGTGCCCCTCCACCGCATCTCCTGTGCTTCACCTGCTCACAGCCCCTGGGGACCGCAGAGAACCACTTCTGGGGCTCACTCCCGACACCCAGCTCTGGTGTCAAAGCTCTCACATGTGTTTAGCCCCTGTCTCTTGGAGCATTCCGGGCGATTCCCTCACTTTCCCGTTCCTGGTTACTTCCTCTCCTCCGAAGTTGGATCCTAAGGGGACTGAAAAGCTAAAGTGTGCGTCACCTTTTGCTTCCCAATTTTCTCATCTCCTCTTAGTCTGAAACACTGCTGAGCGATCACAGAGCTGCGAGCTCTGCCTCATTTCCCAGTGGACCTCAGGGAGGGGGCTCGGGGCTGGGTCAGAGACGGGGCTGCTGTGTAGTGGACGCTGGACCCTCGGGTTTTGGGACTCCAGGCTCCCATGCGCCACGCTGTGAATTAAACAGCGAGGACACCTCCCAGAGCTTCAACAATGATAATGCCACACACTCCCTGGCCCCAAGGCTCTCAAAAGGGTCTGCTGCAAGTCACATGTCATTCGTGGTCTTCCGACTCATCAGTGAGCAAAGGAGAAGTTCTGCAGTCATGGATCTTTGGTTGTGGCTCCTAGAAGCCTTCACAGAAATGGTTCTTACTGAAGACTTCCAAGGCCCCATGAGTGCTGAGGTCTGAATTTGCTGTTTTTACAGAGTTGGAAACTTACTTCTCCCGGTCTTCATGTCATAAGAGGTTCTCCCTCTCTTGGTCAGAATTCTGGCCGACTGAGTCCTTGATGTCTGTGCTTATTTCCTCAGCCATGTGCCTAGGCAAACACATGATTGTATTCCTACTGTTGGCAGCTTGGAAACAAAGGACCCGGGATGAAAGCATTGCACATCCACTCCCCACCACCCAGTAGATTGTTAGCTTGGCCAAGCCTTTTGATTTCAATTTTCTCCAAAATAAAATGGCATAATAAGGGTCCAGCCTGAAGACTATGAATCTGCACTCGGGAGGCGTTGTGTCCTCTGTGTGTGCTGTCATTCACAGTGGTGTTGACAGCCCTGAGCTTAGCAGCAAGAACAGCCTGGTGTGATTCTGTCTGGGGTATGAACTAGTAAGAATAATAAAATCTGAGCTTAGCTCTTGAGTAAAGTGTGTTTTCTGCTCTGGGTTGAAAGAAGACGGGATTGGAAGCCAATTCTCCAGCAGACAAAGGAAAATAGAAAGGACGGCTTGATAAATAGGGTTATCTACTTAGTCTAGGCAGGGAAAGAGAAATTTCCATGTCAAAGAAGTGTCATCAGAACTTTCTTAGCAGCCCCAGAAAGGCCCAGCCTGGGAGGGAGTTTTGTGGCCATTTAATTCATCATCTCCCCAAGGCAGACGACCTGGGCACATTGGACAATGTGCCGGGCAGTTGCCAGGGACAAGTGGTATCACTGTTGAACTCTTCAGAGCAGAAAGCGAAGAGCATACTAGACACTTGGCTTGCTTTCTTCTTTCTTTCAATCAATGCCCAGAATAAAGAAGACCATGCACAACAGGGAACAGATGACTCGCTCCCGGGAGGACACACCTGATGCAGACCCCGAGATCCCTCCCTGCAGAAACAGCCTGGGCACACAATTCCTCCAAACAGAGCCCATTCCACAAAAGCAGCTCTCACCTAACAAAGCTGCTCTGTGAGGATGGAAGGCTGGGGCTCAGGCATCCCTTCTAGAGAGGGGAGAAAAATGATATGAGAGCAGCTTGGACGGGAACAATATTTCAGGCATGGCTAGCTGTTAAAAATGAGCTAATTCAGAAGAGGCACATTTAAATAAATATAATGCAAAGGCATAATGGCACAAGATAATAGTTTTGAATGGGGAATTCTAATGACTTCAAGTGCATTTCACAGGGCAATTAATACACAGCCATGCTGCAGCATTCAGCAGAAGGGGAGGGAGAAACAGGGTCGAGAGCAAGGGAGGCGGGATGTTGGCAACTGATAAAAATAGGGTCTGATTTTCTTTGCAGAAGGAGTAATGGTTACATATTTAATAAAAGGGAAAATAAGTGTGTCAGGTTTTCTAATTCAACTTGTAAAATTCAGAATGATTGGTTTTTGAAGAGGGCAATTAGTCCTTTTTTACATATTCATAGAGATTTAGGGACATAGGGTTGGGCCTTCTCCATTCTTCTCTGCTTACTTCCTTGTTACCCTCACCCCAACACAAAGTAAAAATACATCTGATTCCCATCAAACTGAGGCCTCGTCCTGCTCAGTTCATGAAGGAGGTCCTCTGATGATTGGTGTGTACAAATGCCCAAGATTCTCTCGAAATTTCATGTGTTTATTGACACTACCAGAAGTCACATGAAATGTGAGAATCTTCCGGATTTGAAGGAAGGGATTGGCAAAGACGGCAAAGAGGGAGATTAGAGGGTTAGAGGTTGTTTCTCTGAGACAGAGGACCTCACAGCTGCCTGCTGCTTCTGTTTCATTGTTAGTGTGTGTGTGTGTGTGCATGCGTGTGTGTGTAGAGAGAGAGAGAGAGAGAGAGGAGGAAGGAAAGGAGGAGGGAAAAGAAAGAGTGAAGAAATGAGACTCCTTTGCTGACTGATTTGTTGAAATTATCCTGCAGGCTAATTTTAAGGCAGCCAGCAAATACATTTTTACCTGGTTTTATATCTGCTTCTCAAGTGTTGCACAGAGAAACCAGTGAACAGCTCCAAAAGCCACACACTGTCCAACACCAGTCCAGCACAAAGGGACGGACCCCAGTGACTGCCTCCCCTTCCACTCCCCAGGGCCCTGAGTTTTTGTGTGTGCATGTGCGTGTGTGCATGCAAGCGTCTACTCCTTTTCCTAACGTCTTCTGCTGAGATACCTTCACCTACGCCCATCTCCAGCCCTCAGGTTCTCCTTCTGCCCACCCTGCTCGGGCCCTGCCCTCTGTGCTCCCCTTTCCAGATGCTCCCCTTTAGCATGTGCCCCCCATCACCCCACATACAGAAGGGCAGCAGGGGCCAAAGAGAAGTGAGGACTTGAGAGCCCTCAGAGTGCAGAAATATTTCGATTTCTGTCTGCCCAGGGATTTGCGGGTGAAGACACCCAGGCCGGGAGGAGCGGGCTGCTGGGAGGGCAGCACTGGTTAGAGCAGGGCTCAAGCCCAGCCTCCTCCGACTTCCAGACCCCTCCGACTTCCAGACCCCGCCGACTTCCAGACCCCTCCTGCCTCTGCCTTCCAGGACAAGTTCCTAATCTTCTCCTAAGGAGAAAGTGGTTTTGATTTCTTCTGAAAGGGGAGGGAAACTGGAGAAAAGGGACAGATTGCAAGAAGAGAACACTGACTCTCGGTTCCTGTTGCGCCTTCCATTTGGAGTGACATCACGAGAGCGACGTCCCAATTCCCCTCTCCATCCCTCGCCTTGACCTCTGTCTGTCTGTGGAGCATCAATTACAGGGCTCTCTTATATGCTGAAGGCCAGTTTCTTTCTTAAATAGTCTGTGTCTATAAGGATGCATCTGTTTAATTCTTCATTTGTTTCCTTGTTGTGGTGCTGGGGACTGAACCCAGACAGGACCTCCTGCATGTTAGGCAAATACTGTACCACTGGGCTACCTCCTCAGTCCTGTTATTTAGTTCTGGGGTCCCCCTTCAGATGTGTAAGTTACATTTTGCAATAATTTTATTCACAAATAATACAAGTGGCATTTTGCTCTCCACTTATGCATCTCTAACCTGTTTTCCCATTGCTTTCAAAATTAGCTGAAAACAAAAAGGAATCCATCCACAGGAATCACTCAGGATGGGCTCTGACCCAATACTGGCTAACTTCACCTTGGGGTATTTCATCTAGAGTTACAGGGTGGCAGGTGGGGAAAGCTACTGACTGCATTACCCAGTTGTCTGTGGATACTAAAACACTCATGGGGTGATACAGGGTCTGAACCTGGAACTTTTGTTTCCTGAGACTGGGGTGCAGATAAGTGAGTATGAACCTTTGAAATTTCATCTAAGTCTTGTATGAGTATCTATGTATGGAAAGCTCTGTGTTTCCAGTGAGACACTCAGAGATCTCTGATGCCCTAAAATTAGGCCCTAGTTTGACTCACAGCGACTCATACCAACCTGGAAATAAACTTATTAGTAGCCATAATCTTACCCTAAATGCAATTACTCTTTCTCCATATTTTAAATGTCTACAAATTCTCATCTGACAATCACAACTAGAGACTAACAAATGTGCTTGAATTCAGAAAGAACTCATTCTTTTTCTGATCTGAAAATTCTTGTTAAATATTCTTTATAACCTCAGATGCAGAGTGCAAGGAGGGCCAGAGAGGAGAGGAGAGGTCAAGGTCATCTTCTCCTTGCTGGGTTTCCTTGCCCATTGGCCATGGCTGCTCTTTCCTCCTCCTTTGACACAGTGGAATACTTGCCCTGGAGGTGAGTGCCATCTCCCTTCCCACCCTCCCAGAGACCCACTATCAGGCCCTGCAGAGAGAGGTTCCCATGATGTTCAGAGGAAGAAGCCAGACTCCACAGTGTGTGGCCATTTAATTCGTAAATAAATATTACATGTGCTGCCAGACGGTTCATTAGCCAGTTGTTATGGTAATCAACACTTCAGCCAATTAAAACCTTTACCAAGACTTTAAAATATGTAAAAACATGAAGGCCATGCAGATACACTTGAATGGAAGAGACACCTCTGCTTCAGGAGAGGAGGGAGGGAAGGAAGAGAGGAGGCAATGAAGTTCAGAGAGCAGAGTAAAGGTAGAAGATGCTGGGAGAGGAAGGCACTTCACTCATCTCTACCCTGTATGTAAAGGGCTTTCTAGTACAGTAAGAAACTAGAGGGACCATTCATCACTTTATTTTTTCTTTTGGTTGATTCTTTGATGGCAAAGACTGTGCCTTGTTGACTTTGGTGTTTTGACTGCCTTCTATACTGCCTGGCACATAGTAGGTGGAAAATTTTGTATCAGTCTACTAAGCAACATCACAATGAACTGCAATAAGTAGTATTAAAAAAGTAGAAAAAGCAAAATACTCTAGTTCTATTATACAAACCAGGAACACATCACATACTGGGTGTCATGGCTTGTGTCTGGATGTCCCCGCCAAGCCTCATCTGCTCACAGGTGGGGCTTTTTGGAAGTGGCTGAGTCTAGGATGTGGGATACTGGATTAAGGGTGCCTGATAACTAAATTGGCTTAGCATAGTTCTGGGTGTGGATAATGAAAGGCCAACATGGGTGTGAGTGGCACCAAACAATAGGCTTGTAGCCTGGATAGAATATAAAGGGAAAGGTAGAAGGCAGGCATGCTGCTTCCTGCCTGCCCTGCCATGGACTGTTCTCCCCTACTATGCCCCTCTGCCATGCCGCCCTACCTTGGAGCCAGCTGACGATGGACTGAAACCTCTACAAACTCTAAGCTATAATAAACTTCTCCATTCACTTGTGGGTGTTGGGTGCCTTGTTCCAGCATGGAGAAAAGTAAGAAAGACACTGGGTTTAACCAGGAGTCCATGATGAAGGCTGCTGATGTGGCCCTGGACACTGGCAAGGGGAGGAGAACCTGACTGGTTCTGCTGCACTGTGGCCAGGAGAAGTGGTCCTGGGCCAGTCTGTGGCTGAGAGGAGTTGCAAGAGGACCCTGGGCATGTGGTGCCCAACAGCTTCAGTGCTCTCAACAAGCACAGGCATTCTGTCTCTCCAGCTGAACATAATCTCCTGGGACCCTACTCAAGGGCCGCTTGCAGTAGAAGTGGAGCTGGCCGCTCAGGACTCTAGCCAGGAGTAGGTATCAGAGATTGGACTTGGAACAGAAAAATCGAAGCCAGAGATTTTCTGCCAGCGATGCTGGGAGAGGAGGGGTCCAAAGGCCCCAGTCAAGGCCAAATCTGCAGGGAATGATCAGGACGCAAAGGAAGATGTAGATGACCCTCAGCTGGCAAAGGCAAGTAAGCTGAGCTCCTTGGACCTGCATGCCACTCATTTCTGTGCTGTCCCTCACCCTGCACACTGCCCGCCACACAGCAGGTCCTCTGTGCGAGTCGAATGAAAGCACAGCCAATACTTTTGTTGTTGCACTGTGCACCCGATCGAATACATGGGTGACTGGAAGAATTGATGTTTGGAATTCTATTTTGGGCTCCTTCATTTTCTTCCTAAAGAATCCTTTTCCAATATGCCACCTAGGACCAAGCTTTCCCTTCATTTTTATTCTGTAATCAAAGGCATTTCCCAGTGAGTTGAACTCCCTCAGCAGAAGGAATACACGCTTTTCAGTGACTCAGTCCGGGAGGGGAGGTCTGGGATTCCCATTTCACTGGCTGCCAAGAGGTCTGGCTGTGCTCCCAGCAGTTCCCGAGCCCCTCTCCCTTTCCCCTCTCTCCACGGAGCTGTCCGGACCCTCCACATGGAAATCTGTGCCTGTAAAATTGCACTGATACAGTGAAGTGAAAGGAACTGCAAAAAATAACCTCCCCAGACAATCAGAGCAGATTATTTTAATGAGGGTTTGGAAATAGAAAACAAACTACCCTAGATTAGCCTTGCTCCCATTCATGAAGCCTGTGACTGCCCCTGACTCAGCAGAGCCAGCCCAGGTGGCTGCCAGGAAGGAACCCCAGCAGGTCTTTCTGAGAGCTGCCCTCCAGGGGAGCGAAGCTCAGCAGCCTCCATTCAGATTGTCCCAGGGCTGCTGGGGCCCACCTTGGCCAGCCCACACCTGTTGTGAACTTGCTCGGGGTAGAAGTTCAGACCACAAAGGAAAAGGGTCCCAGAGTCTACTCGTGGTTCAGCGAAAGGTAAATGGCAGAACCAAGATGCTCATACTTCCCAGGCTCTGCCCCAGACCAGGGAACTTACACCTGGGTGGAGCATATTAAAACCCAGGAAATCGGCAGCTTCTGTACTCCCCTCTCAGGGCACGGGTCTCTCCTTTGCATGTACCACATTCCTGGCCACATCTGGCATTGTGGATGGAAGGTCATTGACTGGTCTAGGAGGGCTGAGGGCTCCACACTCACAAGGGAGAATAATAAAATCACAACCCTCCCATGCGAAGCTTCATGGCAGAGGCTGAGCTCTTGTGAAGCCAGGCCTCGGGACAGGGTGGCGAACAGAAAAGAACTACAATAGATTATTACATTAAGCAAAACAAAATTGTTTCCCCGCTGGAAGGAAGGAAAGTCATTAACTGAGAGGGTCCAGTTATCAGGGAAAATGATATCACATCTGCAGTGTGTTTGGGATTGCAATTTGAGAGGGAAAATTGGACGAGAATGTGATGCAGGGTGAAAGGTGCGGTACTGACAGCTCAGGGAATTGGAACATGCTGTTTTCTGCCTGTGTCTTGGTTTCTGTCTCTCCACCTGGTGGTCTCTGGCTCTCACCTCACCTGCTCTGATATTCTTTCCTCCTCTCAAAGGAGGCAAATATGGGGAAGAAGCCACAGAGTGACTTCAACCCCTTTATACTTCCTTGGAGGTTCTTGGCTTTCAAAAGCATGCCCATAATGTAGTGTGGCTCTCAGCCTGCAGGGGAGTCCTACAGAAACTACTGACTGCTTGCTTTTGCTGCTTTTTGGGTCGCTATTCATGACAGTGTGGTTAGAAGAGGGATGAGTTTCGCACCAGCAACAAGAAAGTATTCACCACATGGGTAAATAACTTGGTATAAATCATTCAACTAATTGTTTTCTAGGTGCTTACCATATTCAGAACACTGGGTTCCATGACACAAAACACATAAAGACAAATATGACCTAGGTGTCCTTTCAAGGGGCCCATATTCCAGATGAACAGAGAAGAGACACACACAATACAGAACAATCCAAAAATATCAGGCAGTCAAATGCCACAGTCATGGAAGAAATCATTTTATTTTGTTTATCTTTTCAAACCCTCAGCCCAATGCTGGTGACTTCTGCATCCACCCAGGCATTAAGTCATCTACAAGATGAATCTGTTTTAGTAGCTGTATAGGGTAAAGACCTACCATGCTGAGGACTAACAATTTAGAGTTCTACGGATGCATCCCTCCAGAATGACCACACTGTCCCATTGTACAGAACATTTGGAACTGCACTCACTGCCTCAGTACTATAAGCTCAGTCCTCCCTAGCTCAGAGCAATTTGTTTCCTGGCTCCTAAGAAATGCATTTTTTCTTTCTGGTTCTACTATCTGCTTTCATTATTCAATAGGTTAACCTACTGCAACCATAAACCCTTTGAATTACATAAATCAGAAATTATATGAATGTTTGTGAAGGTAAATCTTGATTTTCAACTTGATAGGTTAGTAAAACACACTTTTGAAAGTGTCTGGGTGAGTCATGGGACTGTCACCTCTGTACCCTCCTTCCCAGCCACCATGAAGTGACCAGCTTCATTCTACCATGTCTTTCTGCCACCAATTCCTACCTTGGAGCCAGCCAGCCATGGACTGAATCCCCAGAAACTAGGAGCCTAGTTAAACCTGTCCTCCATTAAGCTGCGAGGGCCAGGTGTTGTACACCAGTGACCTCTGAGCTGACTAATACAATACTACAGGTTGAACAGGCAATTCCGATGAAGTCCCACAGGGACCAAGGCCACTTGCTCAGCACTCCCATCACAAACCTGAGGCCTTTGCATGAGCATCCAAGGTCAAACTCCCTCCGAGGTTGCAACTCCAGATGTCAGTGCATCTCCAGTAGAGGAGCAAGAGAGAGAAGGAAGAGGAAAAGCTGTTACATTACACAATCCTGGTTCAGATGCTGCAAAGCCACCTCCATGCACACTACATTGTTCAAAGCTTTGAAATGTGGGTATATCTAGCCCCAAAGGATGCTGGGAAATATTCATAATAGCAAAGAATTTATGTTCCCCAGTAAAGTTTTAGGATTCTAGGACTAAAAAGAAAAACAAAGGCGGCATAGTGGGTGAAAATGAGCACTCCTCTATGCCACTTTCTGCCAGCCCCCACTAAACCAAACCCTTCATGTCCACCGCTCCCACCACTGCACAATCATTCTCTTCTCCTTGCCTCACCTCTGAGTTTCCGGTCTCCTCAGTCCTTAGCCAACTAGAACATCCCCAGCTCCTCATTTCTTTGTTTGTGAACCTTAAACCATACGAGAACCCTCCAAACTCTCTCTAAACTTGCATCCTTGTATCAGCCAATTTCTGTTCACTGAATTTATTTAGGGATGTGCTGAATGGCCTGCCTTGTTCTGACACGGAAGGAAGCACAGGAATCTGGTCTCTGCCATCAGGAGTTTTTCATGCTGTCATTGTCGCAATCCGTTCAGGCTGCTCTCACAGAATACCACAGACTGCGGGTACCTAGAAAATAAGCACTGATTTCTGATAGCGTGAAAGGCCAGAAGGCTGAGGCCAGAGCGCCAGCATGCAGGGCTCCTGCTCCGGCTCTTCCACCTGCTCGCCTTGCTGCATCCTTCAGTGACAGGGACAGAGGACAGAGAAGCTCTCTGGTGTCTTATTCAGGAAGGGGCCCTCTCGCTCATCACCGCCCAGATGCCCCACTTTGTCTCCATCACCTTGGCAGTTGGGGTGCAACGCATGAGCTTTGGAGAGACAGAAGCATTCAGTCTGCTGCCCTGCAATGCGCTCGCTCTCCGCTGACCGCTCAGTTCTCCCAAGGCCCGTCTCTGTCTTCCCTCGGCTCCCCTGTCGGTTCACTCATTTCCCCAAAGCAGTCCGGAATCGTTCTAGCGCTGATCTTGGCCCAGCTCTGTTTCTGCCCAGAGTCTCCCTCCCACCCTAGGCCATCATGTCATCTCCTGTTTACCGGAGCCAAGGCCTCGTGCTGCGCTGTGTCCATGCTGACTGAGGGCTCAGTGGAAAACCGTGTGCTCTCCGCTGCCATGGATGACTCTTACTGGTGGAGACAGGCAGCAAACAGATGCATTAAATGTCCTTATATTTACAAATTGTGCAAAATTCTTGAAAAAATAGACCAGTTGGAGGAAGAATGTAAAGGAAGATCCAGTTAGGTTTGGTGCCAGTCTGGGGTTCCTCTTCTAGAACCTCCAGGAGGGAAGGGTTGCTGGGAAGGAAGAGCCCAGAGTGGGAAAAAGAGGTGGGAGTGTGGAAGGACAGGGAAAGGCCCTGTGTCAGGGACAGAGGCAGGAACTGAGGCCGGGCCTGAGGGAGGCGGAGGTGAAAGCAGAGCACTCAGAGCTGGGGGAGAGGAAACCTATCAAAGGTGGGCTGTCAAGTTTGCTTTGCTGTGGGGACAACGGATCAGAGAGGTGGGAGTGGAGCAGGTGCCTGCTGGGGAACTGTTGTCATGGTCCCAAGGAAGAGAAGGCTTGAGCCGGGAGAGATGGAGGAGATCTGGAAGTCTCTTGAGGCCAGGGCTCAGGTAAGAGTCATCCTCTACCTTCACTGGTAAAGTGTTCCTGGGGCTCAGCTGCACCCACTCAATTCCACATGGCCAACCCTACTTTCTCTCTTGAGTGGGAGTGGTGAGCAGTCTCAGCAGAGACCACGTGGCTCAGAAAAACCTAACTGCTTGCTTTGTGACCTTTGTAGGAAACATCTGATGGAGTCTTGCTCCAGACAATAACCTCAAAGGCCATGTACAGTGTGTTCTGCAAGCTGGCCAGTCTACTGACTCTCTGATATATCTAGGGTTTTTTTTAATCCTTTCTTTGACATAGAATGGAAATTTACCCCTTTCATCAGTTTAAGGCCAAAATAAAGAGTTAAGAAGAATAGGCTATGAACCAAGGAAACACCTAATGAGTGGAGAGAAAAGCCATACTGTATTTCTTCTGGTGTTTTAGCTACTGCTATGGAAAGAAGCTACACCCGTGATATCTTTCCCCAGGAACCCTCTGAAACAATTCCTATAACCTCAGATCTCCTCGTAGTAGCAACAGCTTGGGCCTTGCACATTGAACGAGCAATCCACCAATTATTTCCTCACTCAACCAACATCATTCCTAGCCCTATTATGGCTGGAAGGCTTTTTAATAAAACTGTCTACAAAGATTGCAAAATAAACCTATGGAGCAAGCTCCTCACTACTCCTCGTGTTTTCCCACACATTTCTCTCCCTTTCCTGCAGAGAAGGTTTGTGTTTCTAACTAGGTGGCTCTTTCGATCGCTCATCCAGAACACTGGAGGCAGCACTCTGCCCTGATACAGCCCGGCATCGAGAAGCAGCTTGTACAAGTTCCTTGGCACTGGTGTGCATTCACTTTGGGTTCCTTGCTCAGAACACATTGCTGGTCAGGGCACCAGGTACATTTCATTCAAGCTGGAGTTCAGGATGAATCTTAAGCACTATTCTTTTGCCTCTCCTGTAGCCCAGATCCTCTCTATGCAGCAGATGGGTAACTTATCTGTCTGTCTTTCCCACAAATAGCCACTGTATTCCCACCCAAGGTGCAGGGCCATTTTAGTTCAGGAAAAAATGCTAGAAATTGATTCGGAAGGAGACTGATGTAAGGCTAGGGCAAGATTTCCTAGTTGAAAGGGAGAGTAAGAAATCAAACGCATGAACACCAACAGCATGGTCCTGACCAGTGGAAAGCTGGGAGCACAGGCCAGGAAGTGGGGGAGGGGGTCCTGGTTTGGAATCTAGATGGCTAACTTCATGGGAGTGTGGCAAATCACTGTTGTACTTGGGCTCCATGTCTAAAGCTGAGATATCTGCTAGAGGATCTTGTTAAAGTGCAGATTCTAATTCAACAGGCCCAGGTAGGGTCTGAGATCTTGCATCTCTAACCTGCGGCCAGGTGACATCCTGGTGGCCCATCTGTGCTGCACACACTGAGTAGAAAGGGCATGAGGGGTCTGCCTTGGGTTTACAGGTCCAAGGTTCTGAGCATGATGCTGATCATCACTACCAATTTAGTTTGAAGCATTCGTCCATATTCACCTGGAATTCGGGTCTGTGGGGTTTCCTCACTACCTACTCGGGAAGGCTACAAAGACCTTGGTGAGGATCCCTGTGGGTGTGCTGGGTTGTATGAGGAGGGCTGCACAGGGGTGCTGGCTCAGGCACTCAGGCAGAAGCTGAGCCAGGCTGCTGTTTCTGGACCCTAAGTCCAGAGAAGGAGGACAGGGAGACAAACTCAACATCACCGTGGCCAAGACCATGGACTGGGCTGTCAGGGAAACTGGACAGGAAACAGCTCCATCCCTCTGATGTTGATTTTTTTTCTGTAAAATCTTATTTTGGGGGGGGGTTTGGAAGTGTTAAATAAGATACTTCAAATGTTCTATGTTCTGGTCCCTAGACACAGACTCTCACATGGTGATTTATGTGAAAGTGGGTTTAGCTCCTGGGAAGAGCAGGCAGGAGAGGGGAAGAGGGATGAGGGGAAGAAAGCCAAGCACGGAGAGGACAGCAAGCCAAGTTCAGTGAGTGTAAGCAGCTCCATCCTGCAAGGGGACCCTGAGGAGTCAATCTCAAAGCTTAGGTTGTCCCAAACCAGGAGAGGGCAGTGGGGTCACTAACGCCCTCTCATTCATCCACCATTAAACACTGTCTCCTGAAAGACATTGATCCGCAAGCACTTCCAGCTCTCTGCACACACAGAACAATCAAATTCTGGAGCCTGAGGGCAGCCTCTCGCCAAAAGCCAGGGACCGACCCTCTGAGCCAACACACTTCTGAGGCCCTGGAACCAGCAGAGACAGAGTGGAGCAAGAAGTGTTCTGACGGTGTCTGCTGTACCTCTGGAAGCTCGGTGTGGTTGCCAGCAATCCTCAGTCCTAAGCTGTCAGTAGAGACAGGCTGCACTATTTATTCTGCAGGGAATGAGTAGTATCATCTAAGAAGACAAGGAAGGGGATGAGAGAGGGGGGCCTGGAAGCCACTGATCACGCTGGGTCAGCTTTGCAAATGCAGCCCGTCACCGGAACTGGAATCCAGTTCATGAGGATCACACTTGGCCCGGTGGTCCAAGGTCCTGAGGTCCCACCGGCTGAGGCTGACAGAGGCCTGACCTCCCAAGGGTGCTCTCGGTCCAGGGCAGTGACTCGATCCAGCACTGAAGGTGTGTTTCTCTCCTCAGCGTGCACGGCCATTCTTCATCGCTGTGGCTATGGAATGGGCAACCTCTCTGGGCACCATTTTCTCATCTTCCAGGAAAGAGGTCCTCTACTGGTAAATACAAGACGAACCTCCATGAATACCAAGCCACATCTGCAGTCACACATCCCCAAGTAAGGTCACTTCCTTCCTCTGAAAAGATGCGGAGGTGGTGCTTTCCTGTTTCCTGCATTTGTCCTTTGCAGGTGTACATAGTCTCCACCCAATGCTTCTATTAGCTGCTGCTTGTAGCATGGTGAATATTCCCCCTCCTTGTGGCTGATTAGTCAGTCTCCCATCTCCAGGTGTACACACATATATGTGTGTGTGATCTGTATATATAACATAGCATAATTTTTATTCATTACAAAGCCAATGTGTCTTATCACTCTGATTTTGGAGATTACAGCTTTTTGACTGTATAGAGTGGGATGGGAGAAAAAACTGTGCTCAGGCAGGATTCTGATGCTACTAATTACTCACCAAGATACAGTACGACCATTTTTGTAATCAAAGGTTTGGCTCATTTAAAATCTCTTTGTTTTCATTTTTAGAAGAAACAGAAAAGAAGAAAGTCAAAAGGATGAAGAACAAAAGCAGCTCCTGCAGCAAGACAGAGTCTTTTGCCAACACGTTTAAAATCCCAAATGGAGCCAAGTGCCCAGCAGAGAGAGTGGGTCTACTGGCAGCACAGTGCAAGAAACAGGAAAGAGCAGGGAGCATGAGTCAGAGCACTTTCCAGGTCAGTGACAAGGTTCAGAGAATTTAGAGCCTGACTACCCTGCCTCTCCGGTAACACGGTGAGCTATGCAGTTCTCCCCCTGAAGTGGGGTGTAAGATACCTGGACAGACCAGCCTCCACCACGGGCGGGGGGGGGGGTTTGCAGTGGACAGACCCTGCAGGGCCAGGTCGGCAGCTCCGTTAGCCAGCAGGTGGGACGCTGACTGCTGAGCAGCTGTGAAAAGACAGGAAGAAAGGGCAGGGCTGCCCTCGGAGATCACAGCTGCCAGGAACGCCACATGGCCACTCCGAGACCCAGGCCCTGGTCACCTGTGAGCAGGGAAGGCAGACTGTGGGGTGAAGAAGGGAGGCCTAGGTCACACTGCTAGGACTGGCAGCGATGTCCTCAACACAAACGCACTGAGGGACAGCACCCTGCCCTGGGTGTCGAGTAGGAAGCTGCTGTCGTGTTTTATGGCTGCCGTAACGAAGCACCATAACCAGGTGGTTTAAAACAGCAGAAAGGTGTTTGTTTTATTGGCACAGGTTGGTACGTGGTGACTGTACCTGTCTTGGGGAATCGCCACGCGTGCACGCTGCATCTTGGCTTTTTACTCCCCCTTTTCTGCCTTTCATTCCTTCCCCTCCTTTCCCAAGCACTGGTTCTCATTTCCAACAAAGTCTACCTCCTCGTTTCCCCACCATCTCTCCTTTATTTTATTCTTTAAACTATTTATATTTTGGGTCTCTCATATTAGAAAAGCCATGCAATATTTAACCTTTTATGTCTGATTTATTTCACTTAACACTATGGTCCCCTCCATTTTCCTACAAATGACTCAACGTTAGCCTTCTTGATGGCTGAGTAGTACTCCATTATTCTTCATCCATTCATCTGTTGATGGTCATACAAGCCACTTCTGTAATTTAGCTATTATGAGTTGTGCTGCTATAAACATGGGTGTGCCTGTATCACTGCAATACGATGACTTTAACTCCTTGGGAAGATATCCAGAAGACAGGTATAGCAAGATCCAGTTGAATTTCTAGTTTTAGTTTTTTAGGGAACCTCTATAGCAATGATACTGGTTCAGGTTCCCACCAGTGTGGACGGGCCCCTCTCACTACGTCCCCAGCAGGATCAGCTGTTGCCAGTCCTTGATGCCAGCTTGCAGTCGTTAGAGGGAGTCCCCGTGAACACCGGGAACCGATTCCCTCACAGTCCCAGAGAGCAGAAGTCTGAGCCCAAGCCACCTCAAGGTTGGTTTTTCCTGGGGACACAGGATGACTGGGCTCCCTGCCGCTCTCTGGCTGCCCTTGGCATTGTTGCCCTGTGGTGGCTCCCTTCCAGTCGGCTTTGCCATCACGCAGACTCCTGCTGGGATGCTACATGTTGCTGCTTTTTCTTCTTATAAAGACACAGGCACTGGAGCAGGGCCGAGCCTACTCAGTGTCTCTTACTTAATGAATTACGTCTCCAAAGCCCTGGTATGAGTCGGAGGTCTCCAGAGAAACAGGAACAATAGGGCGTATAATTTATTAGAAGGAATTGACTCACAAAATCATTGAGGCAAAGAGGTCCTGAGATCGGCATCTGGCAAGAGAAAGACACAGGACAGCCAAACGCAGTGTAGCCCAAATCGGAGGGCCTCGTACAGAAGAGCCAGTGCAGTCAGTCGGCAGCCTCGAGACCCCAGAGGTGCTGGTGCTCCAGGCCCAGTTCAAAGGCTAGCGTGGCCAAAGTCCCAGCTCAAAGTGAGGCAGAGGAGAACTCTTTTACTTGAAGGAGGCCCTCGTGTTCTAGTCAACTGACAGGTTGCAGGCCACCTATATTAAAGAAGGGAATCTTTACACTGGATGTGATAAAAAATCTAGTGAATCTTTACATTAAAAAATTATTATAGCAAAAAACACATCACCATTATTGCTCCTCAGAATACCCTCCTCTCTTTGGACACACTTATCCCAATGTTCTTGCCACTTTCTGAAACAGTTCTGGAAGTCCTCTTTCACCAAAGTCTATAGTTGCCCTGTCATGGGTGCCTCGATGTCCTCAGTCAACTCAGCCCAATTTTCATGGTCTTTTGTACTTTGGGGGGAACCCAGAAGTCTCTCAGTGCCACATATGGTAACTCAGCACAGTTACCAACAATGATCAAGGCTTCAGGGGACCATCACACTCTGGTTTGAACAAGATTGCACAAGTCAATTTACAACCATATGACATAGGGAAACTGTTTCTGGAGCTAATGATAGAAGCCAAGGGATGAAGGCTCCACCCCATGATTTTCAGGGAGTAACCTCCACAGTCAGTTCATGTGTTTAACCTGACCATGTTTCAGCTCCACCCCTGGGTCCTATGGAATTTAACATACTGTGCCTGTTCTTTCTCGCCAAGGTTCTGGTCCAACTTGGGGAAGGCATTGCCTCTTACCACCCACCTATCCTCATGAGAATCACTTCTGTGCTGAGCTGCCTCTTTTAATCTGAAAATGCTAGACTGCAGAAGAATTTCAGAACCACCGTTTTGGTACAATCCCATTTTTGTATGTGAGGAAATGGGTTGGATATTTGGGTATGATTGGAAATGTTGATATAGCCTCTTATAACCAAGGTTGGGTGGACTTTCTTAGGTTATTTGGTAGATTATAGGACATCTCTCACACCTCAAGAAAGTATGTACTTTAAGAGAGAAATAAAGAAGGCTTTCGAGGTGGATCAAGGAAGGAATACAAAACTTAGCCAGTGAACAACTTTGACAAGGTGAATGGCATCAACACTATCAGATAAGGTTGGGAATCATCGGGAAGATGAGGTGTGGATGTTGAGACAAGTGGAGAAAACCTTGGGAAGAGAAGCTGATTTAGCCATTATGAGCAAAGAGCTCTGAGAGGCCAAACTCACATTGTTCAGAAAACTCCCCCAACGAGGATGGTTAAGTTCATTTGCAAAGCTAAAGCGGGTAAAGCCCAAGGTCATAGGAAGGACGGAAGAGTCCCTGAGAGGCTGACAGTTTCCATGCCTGGATGGAGAGATCATCAACCGAGAGGACCCGGAAGGACCTGCAGCCTGAGGAAGGGGTCTCTCCTTCCTGTACACTAGACACGCACTTTCCAGCTGACCCACACACACTGCGTACTACCGCTGTGCAAAATCACGAGAAAACATTCTTCCCTCGGGTTAGCTTTTCTTTCCCAAGCTGGGTATATTACTGTTAGGAGAAACAAAACAAAGCAGAAAGGATGAGGAGACAGGGAAAAAAGGACCTATTTTTAAGATAGTGTGTGTAACTGGGCACAGTGGCACAAACCTGTAATCCCAGCTACTCAGGAGACTGAAGTAGGAGGATCTCAAATTTGGGTCCAGGCTGGACAACAAAGTGAGACCTTTATTCAGAATTAAAAGTACTATGGACACAGTTCCATGGTGCAGTACCCCTGGGTTTGATTCCTGGTACTGAAGAACAAAATAGGTTCCGGCATAGCTGGATGTTACAAGTAAGAAATTAGGGTTTCATCAGGATATCATCAGTTCACTCTTCTCCTCCCAGCCTGGACATCTTTCCTGATCTCAGGATCTCTAGCCTGCCTTTCTCTGAAAATGTCAGCATGGTTAGAAACAGTCCTAACTTAGCAACAGCCCCTCTCACAGGTTATGAAACTTGCAGTCACGTGACTTGGTCCTTTCGGTAGCCCTGCAGTAGGGGAATTGCACAAGGGAAGCCAACTCCAGGCTGGAAGAAGTCAAGTTGAGACTAGTATTGGGAACCACTGCTCCCTTGTTCTGTGCCATTTCCACACTCCAGGCTCCACCACAGTGCAGGAAAAGAGGCTCCAGCAGCTTCTGTGGCCAGAGGGGCAAGCAGGCTCCAGGGTGACTTTCATCTGCCTGAGCGGGGCTCAGGTGAACCAGGAAGTGGGGCCTGGGAGCAGAAGGGCTGCAGCTGAGACTCCTTCCACTTCCCAAGGCAGCAGGATGGTGGGGCCAGGCACAGCGAGGTTGCTTTACTGCGTAATTAATTTCCTGAGTGCTGTGCGCCCTGGGCTGCTGTCCAGGAGACACTTGGACTTGTGTGGCTTTCCATTCACTGCAGCTCCTGAAGCCCCAGAGCTGGATAGGAAGGAAAGAAAGAGGTGTAGCGGGCTGCTCGGAGCAGGGCTCTGCCCGGTGTCCCCTGGGATCCCTTGGTTTTCACGGCTCTCGGCCCTGCTTGCGTTGGTGAGCAGCTGCTGCCTGCCCGGAGCTTTTCACTCCCATCATTACTCGCCTAGGTAAGAAGTCCACATTCCAGCTCCGCACTGCCTCTCTCATTTACAGTGCCTTTTCCATGTATTTTTATTCAAGTGAAAGGGGAAAAGAAGAAAGAGTGAGAGAGAAGGAGGAAGAACAAACCCAGTAGATGAAGAAGCAAAAGTGAGTCCCTGGGGCTGTAGGGAGACATCAGCACTCCATCAAAGACTTCCCCGGACTGCGAAGTGAGAAGCTCTGAGAGCAGACACAGGAGCCAAAGCAGGAAGAAGCTTGCTCTCAATTCCAGAGAAGCACGGTTCTTCTTTACCCAGCGTTCCTGAAAGAAGCTTGAAATGACTGTCAGAGATGAAAACTTACTAAACTGCAAAGGCAGGAACTCCATCTTTTTAGCTTTCCCTCTGGTACCTGGGACACAAATATGCTTCTGAGCCCTTGAGAGGGAGGACATGGGAGTGAGTGAGATCCAGAATGTGCTGTTTTGCTAAAGCACTGCCGAAGAAGGCCAGCGAGGGTTGGTGCCTCTGGCTGCTGAGAGTGAGCCCCTCCCAGTGGGGATCGCCCTTCTAGGACCCTGCTGTCCTGCGGCTTCCCCACCCCACTCCTGTTTGCTCTGCTTGCTCTAGCTATTTGGGAAGCAGAGACACACGTGCTTCTCCAAGCTCTTTCTCCAAGTGCCAATTATGATTTATCTCAAGATGCCAGACTCTCGGGCCGCCTTCTAGTGTGGATGAGGACACAGGAGAAACGCGCTGAGAGGAGAAAGAGAGCTGAGGCCTATTCCCTGTAAGCTCCTTGGCTCCTTCTTCATTTAATCTCCACTGCCAAGGGGGAGAAAACGAGCAGGCTCCCTCCTCCAACTGCAGCGTCCTCTTCGAGCTCACAGGCTCTGTTCCCCTCCTCAGCACTTGCGCAGCTCCCCTCCGTGCTCCAGGCGCCAGGCTGGCACCCACTTCTGTCCACAGTGGAGGAGTCTTCCAGCACAAAAGGTCCTGCCCAAAGGGGATGTGCTCAGCGGGGGCTCCGAGTTAAGGACTTGGAAGGAACAGGAACGGAGGACTTCCACTTTTTAAGGGTTGGTTCGTGTCAGAGCTTTCCACTGTGCCCTTGGTTCCAGGAGAGGGAGGGGAGAATGTATAGGAAGCCATCTCACTTCAACTGAGCACCAGTAATAAGCTGTGTGTTTAGAGGTTCATGAATAAGAGACTGGATACAATCTCTGGGCTATGAATTGTGCACGCGTCATGGACAGAGGAGAGATTGGCAACTTCCCTCTGGACTCAGCTCTCCGAGTTCCCCCTCGCTCCTTGAATCCCTGGAAGGCAGCTTCTACCACATCTACTGAAACCTGTTGGAGCGGAGGTAGCCCAGGAACGGAGGTTGGCTGAGATCAAACATCCTTGACTTTGGTTAATGTGTATGGTACCTAAAATTCCTCTCCCTTGACACCGGTTTCAAATTACCTAAACTGATTTCCATTCCAGAACTCTTCACTGAAACTTCACATTGCAAATCCTAGTTGTTAACCAAAAGGAAAAAATAGGGAAAATGAAAAAGCAGGCAGTTAAGAAAAGAAGTGGGCAGGGAAAGAGAGAAGAAAATGGAAACATCTTGTGTGACGAGTAGTAAATATCCTGGATAAGTATCTGGGTTTGGAGCAAAATTCAGCTGCCACCTCCAAGAGTAGTTTTTAAATCCTTTGAATGAACACAGGTGGCTGTGTCTCAGACATACACTGCTGTGCGAGCCACACCCTTCACACAAACACTGTATCCTCCTCCCATTTCAGCTCTGGACATGAAGCCAAGGGCCTCAATAGCAGGCAGAAGCTGAGCAGAGCTTTGTCTGCCTCGTCGTGTGCAGGCCTGTGATATGCAAGCCTGGAGGCAGCTCAGGCTGTGTCACTAGTGCAGCTTCCTGAACAAGATTTCTTTATACTCAGGATCCTCAGGACACCAGGCTGCAGGTTACCATGCACGGGGCAGGGATGCCGTAGAACTCTTTCTTCTACTATTGCTTTTCTCTGTAAACAGTGTCAGGACAGAGACACAAACGGCTGTCCAATTATCACAGCTTTATAATATTTCAGCACTCTGAACGATTCCGGGGGTCATTTTATCCTCTCTGCTTCTAGGTAGAGATCTCATTGCATGATCAAAAAGAAACCTGTCTCTATTTTTAAATAAGGTAAAGGAGGGATGAGGTTAGTATTTCCAAGGATCTAATATGTACCAAACACTATGTTGAATCGTCAGTCTGGTCAGTAAAATGGGAATGGTTGTGGGAGAGAGGAAACAGTGGCCTGCCTGAGCCACAGCGGGAGGGTGGCGCTGGTTGGTGAAGTGCTTTCCGAGAGGGTATGGCCTCTGCCCCAGGGAGCCCTCTGAGTTTCTTGGAAGCCTATGATCCTTGGTGTCTCACCGTCTAAAAAGTAGCACCTCATCTACGCCCTCTCTGCTGCAGAGGAAGAGCCTCCCACATCTCTTTCTTAAAAATGCATGGCATTTCAAGCTTTGGGAGGAATTCCATTTAATTTCTGTAGGACCATTTGGGACCTGGCATCTCATTATTCTGGGTGTCAGTGAGGGTTGTGTTTGGGATGTGTGATGACCCGGTGGAGTAGGAGGAGGGATTCCGCAGCATTGCCCGCTGCAGGATGTTCCCCAGCGGAAACCCATCCTCTCATGAATTCAGCCCAATGAGCTGTGTGATTCCCACCCCACACCACAACCCACTGCTGTCTCCTGAGTGCTCCCTGTTACACACTGAATACTGGGGTATTGTGTAAAGCCTTTGGTTATCAAATAGTGTTGGGGGAGGGAATGGTGTGTAAGGAGGAAGCTGGTGGGTATCCCAGGTGGTCTGGTGGGCCAGACTCAGACTGCTAAGCCACCCACCATTCAAAAATGGAAGTAATTAAAATTAATTAAAAATCATTTTAAAAAACCTTCAGTTTTACAATTTCAAGTGCAACCCAAGTCTCCAGAGCTCATAAAGGATGTGTGTGCTGCAGCATTTTCGTGGAGAATTTCCACACCCTGAGCACTGACTGCAGGACCATGCTGGGGGAAGCCAGATACAAGTACCAAGTTGAGTCAAAACCTGGTTTGCAAAATGGATTTATTAACATGTAACACATGCCCAGTGTGGGGATCCCAGGCTTGTATGGCACTGATTGATCCATCCACTCTCTGATCATCAATCAACAGCATTATTTTCTCTCTCTGGAGTGCTCAGGGCTCCTCAGTGGCCCTGCTACTTCAGCAGCTTGCAAAGCACCAGATCTCAGTTTCTGTGGCTTCTGATTCACTTTAGGTGGATGGGGCAGGAGGGTGAAGACAAGAAGCGAACAATGACACAAACAAAACAATCAGGCGGGATGTATCCTTCACTCACCAGGCCCACGTTACTGTGCACCCAGACGCAAGATCTGCCAGGCGGTGCGATGGAGTCGGCTCTTGATGCCTACAACCTGAGCGATGCGGTCAGAACTGACTAGGGAGAAAGGGGGCCACTGCTCTTCTCGTGCTCTAAGAATGATCGTGATGTGTTCCAGGGAAGACTTATGAGGCCAAAGCGTGTGTTAGGGTCCCATGGGGAGAAGTATTCCCAGCAACCCTGTGAAGGGAGAGGTGAGGTATACAGATGAACGAGCACCTCTAAAGTCAGGAAATTCTTCCCAAGGTCACTTCTGAGAGAACTGGGATTCAGGTCACAGAGCTTTTAGGCAAGATTTGATCTCTGAAGGTCATGCCCTCTCTCTAAGGAGCACAAGCAAATGAGAAAATAAATGATGTGATTTCTGCAAGTGTCACCCCACTTGTGATCCTGAGAAGAGATGGGCCACACAAGGACATTCTTTATTCTAACTGGAGATGAAGGTCCTGGAAATCAGATCATACTTTGTGTTGCCACATACCTGAAAACTTATTCTGAAGAAGCGGGAGAGTAAAGGATTGGAGGAACTGAAAAAATGGCTACTTGCAAAACTTGAAGAACAACTACTATGTAGTCAAGTGGTTCCTACACATTATTACTTTTTTTTGCCAGAGACTTCTAGCAAGTTATGATGTAACATGGAAAATAAAGAAATGGTATGAGAGGGAGGGAAGACAGACAGACAGACAGACAGACAGATAATAGGCTCAAGTTGAAACAGAATGTTTCACATCCATCACAGATGGATGTGAGGGTGTCCCCAGAAACCCCAGAGATGAATAGAAGACTCAAATCTTGTTTGGAAGCCATGTCCCAGAAGCTAGAATTAGCACTAACCAAAGGAAGGCTGAAACTGGGGGTCAGAGTTTCACTCCACATGGGAAGAATTTTCTAGCAGTTACAGCTGACCAACCAACAAGGACACAGGCTCTGTAATGAAGGGGTTTCTTGCAGCTGGAATGATCAAATAGTGACCATGAGAAGTCTGGTAAAGTCTCTCCTACACTGAGGAAGAAAAACGTTGACGTTACGTCAAGTTCGATGCACATTCTAGGAGTCTTTCTCAAGCTTGAAGTTACATTTTCAGCTTGTGTAGACTCAAGAACTGAATCTAAGTCTTAGCCTTTCTATCTAGAACTTTGAGAAATAAGACTTAGGTGAGCATCAAGGAGAGTTTTGGGTAGAGGGCCATTTGCAAAGAAGCAAAGGGATGGATGACACCTGCCCCTGTCCCTTTATCCTATGTGCTAGAGAGAAGGCTGCCCTTGGAGTACGCTGCAGAGACCGGGGAGAAGGCTGGTTCCTGCAAACCTCTCCCGCCCCGTGAGGTGGAAGCCAGAAGACAGGAAACCTGCTCTCCGCCACAAACCTCAGATTCGTAAGTTAAAGCATGTATCCTTCCATGCTCTGTGCGTGATGTACTCTGCTCATAGGAAATTCAACTATTTTAACCTGATTATGGGTTACCTTGTCATGAGTTGAGTTGTCTTTTGCAAAATGGTTTGTTAAAGTCCTAAGCCCCAGTAGTTTAAAGTGTGGCTTTTCTGGGAAATGAGAGGCCGTTGGTTGAGATGCGATCACCCTAGATGAGGGTGGGCCCTGACCCAGTATGTTGGCATGCTTAGGAGAAGGTGGGCAGGCACAGGCAGCCGGGCCTCTGAAGACAGAGCCCTGCAACGGCACATGGGCAAAAGGGACGCCAGGAACCAGGAGGGGTGGGGAACGAGTCTCCTCTCTGCTCCTGAGGTGCTCTGTGGACACCTTGACCTTGCACTTTGCTTCTTTGGAACTGTGGGACTACAGATGTCTGGCCTTGTTCGCTCACGGCAGAGTCGCCTCTTTACCTTTCAGGCGGTGGCAGAGGCCACACGTGAGTAGGAAGCTGGCAGGGCGTTTCCTGCTTCGCCTCTTCTCACCTCTCACGCTGTGTCTGCCAACGTCGGGAGCTCCGGTAAAGGGGAGAGCAGGAATGAGTCCAGAAGTGGACATGCTTTCCAAGCTGGTTTGATGGACCTGCCCTTTGGGAATTTAGTGCAGTCATTTATAAAGCAGAGTAAAAGTAGTACTTTCCACTGTTCTCGTGGTCACTGCTTAGGGTAACGTGAGGTCATAAAAGGAAGACAAAAACTCTGAGAAGGAGCTTTGGGCAGGAGTAGAGGGGATCTGATGCAGGATGGAACAGATCAGGGCTTCTCTTGGGGAAGGCCAGAAACCAGGGCTGGACAGAAGCACGGGCATGGAAGGTGCAAGTGGTCAGAAACCAGGGGCAGTTGATGAAGCAGACAGGGCACAGGAGTCAGGATGATTCAGACATCAGCATGTCCTACCTGCCAAGAGTGAGCATGCCAGGGTGGAATCTGCTCAGTAAGCCCAGGCCAGGGGCTGCCACCTGGGCAGGGCACTGGCCTGGGAATCGGGACAGCAAAGACAGATGCAGGACAGGCGGGACAGAAGCAGCGTCCCGAGGCCTGGGCAGAGAGGTTGTGTCCGTGCCCACCGCAGGAGAGCCCCCGAAGCTGAGAGGAAACCGGATTCAATCCTTGGCCGCAGACAGAATCATTTGCCTTCTGCCTGGGTCTTAATGGGCTTTCTCGGTGTACATTGATGAGGGCCAGGACCCCATGCATTTTAACTCTGTGAAATTGAGATGTTAAAAACCGATACCCAACTGGAGCACAATAAAGAGTAGTTTCTGCAATCCAAATTATTCTTTGGGCCAAGGCAGGTTCTATGAGAGCTGGTGCTTGGCACATGAATGCCAGCTATTTTTATATTGAACAGTACTGTTTGTTTTAGAACAATAAACATCAACTCTTTCATAACTCAAAAAACAAAATTCTGCTGCAGTTTGAAAGCAGCCTGGAATTCACTGTCTTTCTGTGTTATTTTCTCATTAGAGCTTAGACCTACTCATTTCTAACCAATAAGCTTCAAGTTTTTCAATCTCCGGAATAGAGGCACAGTGGCAAACATCAGCCCAATAAAGTCTGAGGTCAGCGCCTCTCAGGAGAGGCAGACACTGCACCCTGCTTCTGAGAGTGGCAGCTGTGGACGAGGGAGGGGTCTGATGACCACAGTGAGGGCTGCAAGGTGGAAGTGGGGGTGCAGCACCTCCCCAGAGAGTTCGGTAACAGCCACGCGCCAGCCACAGAGATGCTGGGGATTATATCATCGGTCTGGTAGGACCTTTTCTCATTTAATCAAAAGAGTCAATAAAAGAGATTTCCAGGAATGGGAAGTGACCTCCACGGAGGTGTAGGAAGCTGAAGGGGCCTCCTTCCTAGGGGTGCGTCTCTTTCATTTGTATCACACTCTCACACATCTCATGTATCTCAATTAATCTCTTTCATTTGTAGCACACTCCCCAGCATTTGGATGCAGGGATTTATTTTTCCTGTTTGTAGAAATTACATAAATGTTAGTCAGCATAGTTGCTTTCCCTGCAGCTGGGTTGCATCAGGGAACCTACCTACAGTGCCTCTTACTGAGCAACACTGCATGCTAAACACTCCCGGCATTGTCTCAGAGGCCCATCGACAAGCCCCGCAGTGTGGGCATTGAATCTAAGCCTGTGTGGGTGTCACACACCCAGGCCACGTACTTGATAAGAACCACACCAGAATCGGAAATCAGGACTAGCCTAACTAGAAGAGTTTCCAGTGGTGGGATTTGAACCTCGTTATAAATGAAGCGGGAAGTAGTTTCAAACTGAAAGTATCTCCTGTTGGGAACAAGTCAGTGAGGGAAAAAACTGGAAGGAAAAGCAGCTGCATGGATGGAGCGTCCCCTCTGTGGGGGACACCTGCCATCCCTTTCATGCCCATAACACATGGGGCTAATCCAGCATTCAGTAGTGGCCCTTTTTTGCTACTTTACACTGTCTCTCAGCAAGAAGTGGACTCTCGCTTGCCTTATTTTGCCTTCTTTCATCTTCCTCTGCCCATATCCAGTATCTTCCTAGGAAGTTGGACCTAACAAGGACAGCAGATGATGATTTCATGCAACTTTCACTGATCACTTTCTAGGGGCTGCATTCTGTGTTGAACTCTTTATGTGGATTTTCTCATTTAATCCTCAAAATACCCATGAAGAAAATGAGATTTTATCCCCATCTTATAGATGAGAATATTGCACCATATTTTCCCCTCTCATTAAAAGATTTCCCTTAGACTAAGGAATCATTACCCGGGAAGGAACACAGCTCCTCCTAGAAGTAAAAATGTGGATGCAGATAATTCCTCCTTCCCCCACCCCACCCTCCAACCTGAAGATGCCCCCTTGTGTCTGCGATTAGCCCACCTATAATTAGTTCACTGTATCCCAGGGCCAGCACACAGGCAGGGAGCTGAGCTTATTTAGATTCTCATAGCACAGCAGATAAATAGTAAATCACACCAGGGTGCACTGGCTGCCATGCTATTACTGCCTTTATTAAGGTGCTGATCTACAAGCAGCTCCACCTCCAGCCCCGTCCTGCCCCAGTTGGCATGTGTGTAGAAGAGGATCCTGACAAGTCCACGTAAAGAAGATGAAAGAGCACCTGGAGCAGGGGACAATGGGCTGGCTAATGTGCAGGAATAAACTTTACTGTGCAGGGCAGGGCCACCATAAACCTCCGCCACACTGTGCAGCACAGGTTGTGATGGAAGCAAGATGCCTTGGCTGGTAGCTTTGCTCAGGATCCTCCAGGGAACTCTGGTCTATACACACACACACACACACACACACACACACACACACAACCATTTGTTATGGCTTATATCTAGATGCCCCCCCCAAGCTTTATCTGCTCATAGGTGGGGCTTTTGCAGGTGGCAGAACATAGGGTGTGTGAATATGGATTAAAGGTGTGATAACTAAATTAGTTCACTAATTGGTTTAGCATAGTTCTGGATGTGGATAATAAGAAGACCCACCCTGGGTGTGGGTTATAGTCTAGATGGGGCAAAAAGGAAAGGGAAGCTGAATGCTGCTGCTTGCTTCTTCCTGCCTGCCCTGCCATGAGCTGTTTCTCCTCTATGATGCCCCTCTGCCATGCCACCCTGCCTTGGAGCCAGCTGACTATGGACTGAAACCTCTACAAACTATGATCTAAAGTAAACCTTTCCTCCTTTAACTTGTGGTCATTGGGTATTCTGTCCCAGCAAGGAGGAAATAACTATCTCTATCTCTGGCTCTCTTCCTTCCACACGAGGGCCATTCCTGAGCTTTGTGTCAGCTGTAAACTTTGGCACCAGGGAGACAGGGGCTGTATTTCTCTGGGAGCACCTCAGAGGATGCAGGGCTCAACTCCAGGGCTTGGAAATTGGGCTCACGGAGGATGCCACTATGGATAAAACCAAATGGCACATTTTTACACATCCCAAACAACTTTCAAAAGTTATCCTCTCTATGCTTCTGTCTCTTGGTTGAGTCAATTCAAAGTCATTTCAGATCGAAAATGTCTTCTGTTTTCAAGAATTAGCAAGAATGAAATAATATGTCTGGATTTATTTTAACCACTTGGAAGACCAAAAATAAAGTTTCTCCAAATCTAACTTTAATCACTCATTCTCTAGGCACATGGGCTACTTCCTCTTGTTCTGCCTTTTGGAGTGGTGAAGGGTATTTCACTGACATCTTGAAACATTTAGAGGGATTTAGAATTCAATTTAATATAATAAATATTTACTGAGCTCCTGTGTCCCCGACAGGAGGAGGGGACTGAGAGGGCCAGAGAGTTAATAAGTGAGGCTTCCTCCTACAATCAAGAAGCAAAATTCCCACATCTGTGATGGTGCACAATGGGATAAATGCCATAGCAAGGCCCCGAGAACAAGGGGTTTTGAGCTATTGAAGTGACCTGGAACCAGTTGATTCTATGGAGGAGGCAAAGTGTTCTGGCCTAGACTTACACAACCCAAAAAGTCTCACGTGTTCAGAAGTGAAGCTCTCAGAAGCTGGTTGGGTCCCTAAATGATGAGCTCATTAGTTGATGGCATCACTGGGAAGACAGAAACAACAGTTGGGGCCCAGTTAGCGGAGTGGATCCCGGGGTGTGACCCCGGGGACTACGTCTGCTCCCACCCTTTCTCTCTGCTACCCAGCTGCCACCAGGTGAACAGCTTTGCCATGCCCTCCTGCCATGAGGTTTCTGCCTTGTCTCAGGCCAAGAAGCGACAGAGCCAAGAAAGCATGGACTGAAACTTCTGAAACTGTGAGCAAAAGTAAAATTTCTGTAGCCTCCATACAAGTTGACTTCCCGGGTATTTAGTCAGTGATGGAAAGCTGACTAATACGCAGGATACCTGGGAGGGCACCTCATCCTATCAGGGCCAAGAGAGTAGGTACAGAACTCCGGATGAGCTCTCGTGTCTGACAGCACGAGGAAGAAGGAAGAAGAGGAGGGCTGCGGCTGCCAATCCTGTTCCTTGTCTCGGTGCTGGTGCGGAGTTCTCTGTTCAGATCACATCCTTCCAGTGTAGCATTAATTCCTCTCTTCTCCACTCATTCACCACAGTGACGGTTATTAAGCACCTGTTTACCACAGCCCTGGCCCTGAGGTCTTTGCAGGATACCAAGCAGTAACTGAGACAGAAGGAGAAGTCCTGCCCCTACAGTGTCATTGCATGCATCTCCCCCAGAAACCAGACACTGAAGTTTAACCCCAGCAGGTGGTCCTAGGAGTGGCACCACTGGGAAGTGACTAGGTCACGTGACATTAGCGTCCCTAGGAAAGGAACCTTACAGAGTTAGCTCACATGTTTAACACTGAGGACATGGCCAGAAGGCATGGCCTGGTAACCAGAAAGTAGGCGTCACCAGCCACCAAGTCCGCTGACTTTTTACTCACGGGCTTGCCACCGTCTGAACTCTGAGAAATAAATTCTGTTTCTTGTATGTCACCCAGCTTCCAGTACTTTTTTACAGTAGCCTGAACAGACTAAGATACCCACCTGTGTGGAGAAGGCAGTGGAATAAGAATAATTAATTACCAGATATGCACTGAGCATAACCCATGGTGCCAAACAACCGCAGAGAGCCTGCTCCAGGGTCCCTTCAGGACCTCACAGTGTAGTGGAGTAAGAAATACAACAGTCTGGAGTCATCTTAGGCCGCCCCCCGCCTCCACTCGCTGCCACCTTCTGCTGCTTTGTTTTTCTTCACAGTAAGTACACATACCTAACTTCCTTATAGGGTCTATTGCCCGTTTCCCTTACAGGGATGGAAATGCCCTGAGGACAGGGGCCTTTGCCACTCAGCACTCCATTCTTGGAGCCTAGAATCATGGCAGGCACAAAGTAAGAGCTTAAACTTCTTCCATCTAGCTCGTCATTCATCCATCCATCCATCTACCTACTCATCTATCTTCTTATGTGTTTGTTTATGTGTGAAAACATAGAAAAGTTAATTAGTTCTTCAAGGTAATTAATTATTTTAAGATTTATGAGAAAGAAAACGTAAGCATATGAGAAGATGCTAAATTACCATCATTAGCGATTACAGAAAAGCAAATTAGAGGCTCAACGGGAAAGCACTGCTCAGCCACTGGAGTGGCTGAAATGTGAAACCTGACTGACCATACTGCGGGCTGGCATGGCCGGAGCTCACAGCGCTGCTGGCGCCCATGTGGGAAGATGCAGCCACTTTGGGGACAGTTTGGCAGTTACTTAAAGAGTTAGTCATATCTAATTTCGAGGCATCTACCCAAGAGAAGTGGAAGTGTGCCCCTGCGTTATGTCTCAGTGTATCTGCCCTAAGTTCATGCATTGGAACTTAACCCTTCGCCACACTGTTAGGAGATGAGGGCTTTGAGGAGATACTGAGCTCATGCACACTGGCCTCGAGTGATTCGAGTAGAATCCTGTGCTTGTAAAAGATCTTGGGGGAAGGAGTGGTCCTTTTGCCTCCACTGGCCCCTGCCCTGTGAGGACACAGCGTTCCTCCTGCCAGATGATGCAGCATTCAAGATGCCTCCTGGGAAGGAGAGAAATCCTGGCCAAATCCTTGATCTTGGGCTTTCCAGCCTCCAGAATTATGAGAAATAAATTCTATTCTTTACAATTACCCCGACTCAGGTATTCTGAGGTAGCAGCAAAAATGGATGAAGACCCCACATAAAGACACATAATAGTTCACAGCACCTTTATTTGTAAAAGTTACAAACTGGAAAAAATTGTCTATCAGCAACTATGGATAAAAAACCAGTGTATCCATATAATGAAACACTACTCAGCAATGAAAAGGAATGGGCTGTTGAGTGCATGAAACTTAAACAGTAAAGTACAGACCATGATCTCATTTGTACAAAATTCTAGAAAATGCAAACCGACCCGTAGGGACAGAAGGAGATGAGCGGCTGCCTGAGGACGGAGCTGAGGGGCCAGCAAGGGGCAGGTGGGTGGCAGAAAGGACCCGAGGACACTTTCAGATGGAACACCCGTGCCTATTAGCTAGATTGCTTCACAGGCATGCACCTATGCAAAACTTCCAACTGTGGACTTTAAATATGTTCAGCTTATCATGTCAATCACGTCCCATTAAAAAATGAGAAGAAATTCAAAGGCTACATTTTTGAAAATATACAAGGTAAGAAAGACATTCATGTGACTTGAAGGTTGGACTATAAGCATAAGACCCCGTCCCCAGCTGGAAGAGGTGTTAAGGAATAGTATGCGATACACATTGAGAGTCTGCGTTTGTCTGCAAGCGGGCCACGTGCATGCATTGCGCCAGCGATGCCCTGAAGCAATTGTGAGACAGCTGTTGTTACTGTTCCCCTTATCAGCTCATAAAGTTAACACTCAGGAAGTGTAATAGTTTGCCAAACATCTCAGGTCTACCAACTGGTGTAACTGAAATTTCGAAATAGGCCCGTTGGAATTTTTATTTTAAACTCCTCAGAATGCTAGGGATAAAAGTGTGCCTGCTTTTAGGAGGAATTGGAGCGGCCTGGGTAGGGATGTGGAGGAGGTAGTTGGATCTAATGGTAAGTACTTGCTAAGCCTAAATAAAGACTTAATGTGAGTACTACGTTCACAAATCGGAAGTATAAAGCCATAACAAGAACCCAGTTCTGCATGTGGAAATCCCGAAAGCACCCTGTCCCTGGGTCAGATTTGACCTCTTCTGTCCACCTCTGCCTCTGCGACCACAGCGGGCACCACAAGGCCTCTTGCCTGGGCAATTGCTCAGCCCCTGGCCAGTCTCCTGTGCTCCGCCCTCCACAAAGCAGCCTTGGTGATCATCTAGAACCTGCAGTAACAGGCAGCTACCTTCTCCCCGAAAGCCATCTGGTGATTGTCCAGGGCGGTAAAGTCCAAACTCTTAATCCTCAGTGGACCCCGTTCACTTCCAGTCTTGCCACAGACCACAACCCCTGGGCCCACTTTAATTCCGCCAATAGGCTTTCTCTTTCTTTTTCTTTTCGGTACCGGGGACTGAACGCGGGACCCTGCACTTGGGAGGCAGGCGGCGGCACCACTGAGCTAGATCCCTGGCCCACCTTGCTCTTTCTTAAATACATAAATGGATCCTACCACGGTTTGCACGGGTCCTCCCAGAATGGTGGTGCTGCCAAGGCGACGGTGGTGAGAGGTGGGCCCCTCAGAGGTGGCTGGACAGTGAGGCGCCCCCCTTGGGGGTGGAATCTGGTGCCCTTATAAAGGACCGGAGGGGAGAGGTGTCTTGCAGCCCGACTCCCACCCAACGCTCTCAAAGACAAGACAAGCAACTTGGGGTTCCTGCAGCCCTCCGGGGCCACTCCCACGGCACGGTGAGGTCCGCTTAGACGCGTGGGCGCCTCCAAAGCTCAGTCCGCCGCCCCCCCGTGCCCCGCCTACCTTCTGGCTTTTCCACTACCTGGTCCCACACTACAGAGGCACAGGAGATTACAAAGATCCTTGTCCTGAGCGCCACAAGATAGAGCAGAAGTTAGTAACAGAAAGAGGGCTTCTTAGGCCTCTGGAAGAAAACTGAAGCTCAGCAGAAAAGTAAAGAGAACCTCTACAATAAAGGCACATCAGACCACTGTACTTGGTCTGCTGCTGGCTTGCTGAGACTCATTGACTTGTGCATGCACAGGGATTCCTATGTTGCCTACTGTGACAGCAGAGACATACCCTGAAGGAGGCCCATAATTTCTATTGCTATTTACAAAAAAGAAAAAAATTTCTTTTTCTTATTTTTAATTCTTAATTTTTACTTTTTTTCTACTCTTCAAAGTTTTACTTTTCTTTCTTTTCTTTCTTTTATCTTTTCTCTCTCTCTCTC
>NW_004624807.1:3308440-3322733 GCF_000247695.1 Heterocephalus glaber
AAAATGTACCAATAAATATATATATTTAAAAATAAAAAATAAAAATAAATAAAATTCATCATCTAAGATTTTGTCAAATGAAATCATTGTTACATAGATTCAAGTGTTTATATCATTAAAAATAAACATCATTCACTGAATTTCTATTTTAAAAATAAAAATAAAAAATAAAGGACTGGAGGGGCGAGTGTATCCTGTTGCTCTCCCACCTTCAGCCTGGCGAGGACGCAGCATTAGTTCACTCTGGGTGAACATGCTGATGGCTTGATCTTGAGCTTCCCAGCCTCTGGAGCTGTATGGATTTCTGGTCTGTACAAATTACCCTGTCTGTGGCATTTGCTAGAGCAGTGCAGAATGGACTAAGATGGCGTATTGGTCAGCTCTCCCATCACTGGGCCAAAATACCTGACACTCACAACTTAAGAAGCAGAGATTTACCTGCCTAAGGGCTTTGGAGGCTCTAGTCCGTGGTCAGCTGGCTCCAAGACTGAACAGCATGGTGGGAGGACATGACGGGATGAAGCTGCTCACTTCAGAGTGGGCAGAAACTGAGCACAGAGTAAGATACAGAGAGGAGGAGCCAGGGACCAGAAACAGGTGCCAGGTCAACCATGACGTACCAAGACTCACCCCAGGAATGCTTCACTAATCTCCTGGGCAGCTCTCAAGCCAAGGTGACAGTCTGGATTAACTGCCACAGACAGATTCCCACCTCGAGGCCTTTGTCCCTGACGCCCCTCTTGCTGCAATGCCCTCTCTGTGGGCAGCTGTGTGGCTCGCTCCTCCCCACTCCAGCCTCAGCTCCAACGCCACACTTCCCTTCTGACCCAAGTAGAGAAGTCTCACACTCGACCACACAGCTCATCCTTCTATTCCATTACTACATTTTGTTATTTTCACAAGTCCAAAATTGTGTCATGTGTTTATTATCTCATCTGGATTCATTTCCTGTCCATGAGAACAGGCTTTACAGTGCCTAGAACACTGTTGGGCTCGCAGTGAGTCCTCAATGAATGCCCGTGAATAAACCGATCACAGGACAGATCACAGGGTCTGTGACTAGAGGATTCCTAATTTCACAGCAGGTGTTAGAGCCCAGCATCTGAGACACGAAGCCATCAAAACTCAGCTGAGATGGCTGCGACCCACTTCCAGTACACCAGGCTCTATGTTAGTAATTTGTTCCTTCATTTATTTAAGTTTAAAATTTCACATAGTCCGCACCAAATGGACAATGTTTGATCAGTCCAATGGAACATCCAAACTATAAATTTTTTTCTGCCTCAATGGACCCAAACTTGCCCTCTGATCGTGCCCCTGAATCCTTTCTTGGGGTCACACAGACTCTGCGTGGCCTCAAGGCTGGGTTGTGCATTGCCTAGCAACGCCTGTCCTATTGCCTAGATTCTCTCTGAACTTTTCCTCTGCCATGATTTGTTTGTGAAATAACCTCAACCTAAACTCTAAACTAGTTGAATATTCACAACTGCTTCTGAGTATCACAAATCATTTACTTCTTCAGAGCTATTCTGAGGACAGAGCTTCGTAGGGTCTCTCTTTGGATTACTGAGCCTGCCAACTCTTCCTTCTGACTGCCAAGAATTAGCAGCATCAATAAATACTCAGAAAAGTCTGTGGTAAGTAACCCAAGTCTCCACCCATTATAATCAGTAAATGAGTTATGGTGGTACAGGGCAGCGGCCCTCCTTATTGGGCAGTCTGTCTACGGTTTTTATTTTAGAACAGAGGTTTTCAATGGCTCTTGATGGCAGAGAGCAAGAGGCACCGGGAAGAAAGCTACATCAGAAAGTTCACGGGGCCAAGATAAACGGACGCTGTCTGAATTATGTAGCATTTCTTTTAAAGCCCTTCTTGTAAAGCCTGTTTCCTAGCTGCAGAGAACTAGACAGGAAACAAAAGAATTTTTCCTTTTTTCTTTTTCTTTCTTTTTTTAAAACAAACAACTCGGTGTCTGTCTCTTTGTAGATGGGTCCCGTTGGCAACACAGAGGGAAGAGAGAACCCAAACAATGAGGCAAGCCCGACCCACGTGCTGCCCGGAGCTGGGGAAAAGAACAAAACCGAAGGGAGAGCTTTAAGCGAGCACAGTGGCCTCGTCTTCTGCCCTTCTTAGGGTACAAAGCAGAGCTGGACAGCGTGGTGCTGCCCACCCCTCCCTCCAAGCCCCTCCTGCGAGTGCCTTCCCTCCCGGCCTCCTGTTTTCCTTCCCCCTCCTCCCCAAGCGAGGTACTGACGGGGAGCCCCCAATCTTCCAGCTGCTATTGCAGCCTGTAGAGAGGCTTCCGATTTATGAAGCAGGTCAAGGGAGAAGAAGATCACCCTTGTTTGTCAGGGTGAAAAATGAGAGGGGCACTCAGGGTCCTGGGGAGGGGGAAGGTGCCAGTCACCCACCATCGGGCCTCTTTGAGTTGCTTGGCATCGTGAAAGCCCCCTGCTCCGCAGGGGTCCTGGCAGAGCCTCTGGGGGCAGTGAATTGGTGACCAGAGCCCAGGGGCTGTGGCCGTGCAGGGCCGGAGCCGGGGTGGAGGAGGACCAGTGAGGTGTGATGACTGCATGTGTGAGAGCCTGAGAATGGACAGTGAAAACTAGCTTGAGACCTTGAACCCAGTGTGGCTATAAAAAATATGTGTGGAAAAGCTGAATTATTAGAGGCATGTTTACAGTACTTTGTAGCCTACAGTTGCCAAGCATAGTAGACTTCTCAAGATCACCAGTCCCTCCGGGATTCTAATATCTAGTTACAATATTCATCAGTATTCAAGTCTATATTTCTCTACCACGGAAGTTGCTTTCAAGCCATAGAAATTTCCTGAACTATGTAGGAAACGTGGGCTTAAAATCTGAAATCTTTACTTAGTATCTAGGAAAACTTGGAAGAGTAAGATCCCTAGTCCCTCCTTCTCACCCACGGCCTGAGGCAATCTGCAGGGAGCGGGCGCCTCCGTGGGTTGCCTGAGCAGAACGCTTGGCCGCTGTGGAGCCCTTGAAGACTCCAGTTCTCCCTGGTTCCCCCTGGCTCAGTTCAGCCCTTGGACAGATGATGCAGCGCATCTGGTGAACTCCATGTCCCGATGAGTGGTCGCCAGGTCACGGTGGTGAGCAGGGGCTTCTGCCTGGGACCCTGGAGGGACAGCAGGGTGGGGGGACTGTTCAGGGGCATCTGGCTAAGGAGAGGCCGGCAGAGCACACGGCGAAGCCGGGTCAGGAGGCCTGGTTCAGGTTTCCGGAACTGCCAGTTTTCAGTTGTGGATATAAAACTTAAGCAAAATACAGTCATGAAACGGTACAGGCTCACAAGCCCAGAGCATCGGGAAATCAGACAGCAGAGGCCTAAGAGAGCTCCGGGAGTGAGTGAGCAGCACTCCGTGGGCCTGTCTCTGGACCTTTAGGAGACACAGTTGGAGAAAGGGCCAGGCCCGGGCAGGCCGGGAGCCTGGAGAGGAAGTAGAGCTGGACCGCAGCGATCGCAGGCGTCCTCTGGGCACAGCTGTAGAGGCCCAAAAAGCAGGAAGCAGGAGGAGGTGTGTGGAGAAGGAAGGCCAGCTTATAAACATGGCAAAGAATAAAACTTGTGGTTTAAAATTACAAAACCATTTTGATGCACTACTCACACTGAAGCACGTGCTTGCCAAGTGGCTGCAGGGAAGCAACACAACTGTGTGCACCCAGAGGCCTGAGCCCCATGCAAACCTCGCTGACAAAACTCCCTTCATAAGAGATCCACACTGCAGAAAAGGCCCTTGGCCTCAGCCTGAAGATCGAGGAGCTGGGCCCGTGGACTTGCCATGCGTCATCCGCAGGACTCAGCTCCCCGCGTGGCTGTCAGGGCTTGAATGTCACCTGTGCCCAGCCTTGATTCATTAGCCAGAAATGAACAATCAGGAATCACAGGAACAGAGGGTGAAATGTCTGGAAGAGCTCTTAGGGATCATTTAGTCCCCCAGCTTTACAGATTAAAAAAATGTCACGAAGGAGGAGGAGGCATGCTTAGGACAGGGCCACATTTGAGCAGTTGGAGTAGAACCTGATGACTTCTAGTCCTTCAATCTTCATGCAGTGGGGAGGTCTATCGCCTCAGTTCATTTCAGGAAGCACAAAGGCATGACTTTCCACCGGGTGCGTTTCACCTGGCCATCATTTCCCGTGCTCTTCCGATGGGCTTGTTTACCTGCACGCACATCAGCCTAGCAGAGCCGCAGAAACCTGCCATAAGCAGCTCTGTGCATCATGGAACTGGCCAGCAGCGTAGGTTGTGAATTCCAGGGGAATGGGTTCGAGGGTCTCCCGAGGACTGAATGCCCCTTGGCTCATGCCCACAGCTCCAAGCTGGCTCCTCTTCCCACACTGAGTCTCTGCCTTGTGAGCAATGCACATGTCGTTATACTGAGCAAGCCACAAATGCTCCAGTCTGAAGGTGCTACTCAAACAGAAGCCCCACTTCTCAGGAAGGAAGAGAGAAATGACAAAAACTGGGAGGAAATGCAGAAATAAAAAGGGTCTGCAGAAACGCCTCTCCACGGGGAAAAAGGCCCAGTCCAGACCGATGGAGGAGAGCACCTCAGCACTAAGGCCCGGGCCGCTCCTGGGCTTCCCGCCAGAATGAGAAGTGCTCCTTTCTCAGTCTGCACCCAAAATGAGCCTGAGCTTCTCAGCCCTGCCTTTTCACTTCCAGCTCAGGTCTCAGGAGCAGTGCTCCACTCTCCTGACGCTGGGGAGCGTCCAGCCCCTCCCCCGCAGTCTTGACTGTCACAAGAAGTTCTGAAATGGGCTCAGTTGCAAATATATTTCACCACTTGCTTTGCAGCCCCCACACACTTGGATTTTAAAAGTCAGGTTAGCATCTACTGAGGTTGTTCGGGAGTCCGGGCAGCAGGCTGGTGTCACAGGTTCCCAGGCCTGGCTGAGTCCCCTGACTACCAGCTGTCCTTCCATGACCAGTCACCCTCCTGTTAGGCACATGGCACCTTGGCCGTTCTTGACTTCTGACTCAGGCTGTCTCTCCTGCATGATTGAGGCACAAAGAGATTATTTGAGTAAACTATAAGTTTACGTGCATGGATTAATTTCTGTGCCTGTAATTTTTTAGCTTCTAATTTTCTCACCCTCAGCTGTTGATTCCTACCCAGCATGGCGCTGTTAGCCGTGACCCGAGCAACCAAG
Source organism: Heterocephalus glaber (assembly GCF_000247695.1). The sequence continues at coordinate 3,313,621 of NW_004624807.1, forward strand.
CATCTTGGCTTTCCGAACTCAGCAGTTCCCTATGCCCCCACCTCCAAGGTTCCAGGCTGTATACCTTTACTGTGGAGCTCATTCCTCTTTTAGTCTGCACTTCACCAGATCCCGGCTTCTCCTTTACTTACGTCTGCCTTCTCCCAAGCCCCCATTCTGTCCCATCCACTCATCAAGCACACATCCTGAGCAGACACTGGGAAAGTACTGCAGGATTTGCAAAGAGCCACAGGACACAGTGCTTGTGCTCAGAGGGCTTCCAGTCTCAAGGGGGAACCAGATAAACACAGAAAAGTTCATGATGCTGGGGGATGTGACAATTGTTTCCCATTTGTGTGCATCATCACAGAGGAGGAAAACGCCCATTGCCTTGGGTGAAGAGAGATGAGATTTGAGATGGATCTCCTAGGAGGGGAGGATTTCAAGAGGAAGAGTAGTAGGAAGGAATCTCTGCAGGATGTACAGGAGCAGAGGCAGGGAAGTAAGAGTAGGAATATATGCAGTGATTTTTCAGACTAGGGTACAAGTAACAGAGCACTCAGTTGAGGGCTATTTTGTAGCAAGGGCACTTATTACATCCCTTATGCAGTAAGTGGCTCCAGAGTTGCTTAAGTTAGCAGATCAATGGTGTCAGCCCTCTGTGTCAGCTTCTCTGCTGATTGTAGCTTTCTTTCACATATTTGAAGGACAACTTCACAAGCTTTAAGCATCTCATCCTCACACAATAAAGTCCAAAGGCAAAGAGTGGCATGTCTCTGTCTAGCACACATTTTATAAGTGAGGAAAAGATTCTGAGGGTCCCCCAGCAGATGTCTATTCCCTGGACAGGACGGCACCCGTGTCTGTGTTTGGGCTGATCGCCAGCAGGGGAAATGGCGTGGACATGATTGACATAAACACGGGGTTGGGGGGGCTCATGTCACCTTGTGCTGCCAGATACCAGAATAAAACAGGCCTTGAAATTGCAAAACATGGAGGTTGGCTTCTGCCCCCATAGCTTTACTTTCATACGTCTTTGGATGGCTTTATGTAAGCAGATCTTCTAGCTCGGGTGCCATATTGGCACCTCACTTTCCCACCAGGAACTTCAAAAATGCTTTGTTTCCTCCTAATCCCATTGAATTATAGAAACGCCTTGTCTACTAGACAATGAGCTTGTTGGGAGAAGGGGCTAGTTTTATCTACTCTGTATCCCTAGCCCAGGGCCTGGCCTACATTACTTGCTTAACCTGTGTCTACTGAACTGAACAAATGCTTGGCCAGTGGCTGGCGGTTGGATGAGTAGAAGAAGTTGCAGTTAGGAACCATCTTAGGCGAGTCTCCTAGGGTCCACCGGTGCCTTTGCACCTCCTTCTTCACTTGTTTCCATGACCTGTCTACTGAGCAAACCCCACAATCCAATGTGGAAGAGCTGGCACCAGGCAGCTCAGCGCCACCTTCAGCGAGCACATCTAGAAGAGGAAATGCCCAGGATAAACGGGCTAGGATGGGAGGGAGATTGGTTAGTGAAGAGACGAGAGAAGGAGAAATCTTCCTGGGAAAACTGATGAACTATTCTTGGCTGATTAGGGGAAACTCTGGTGTAATCTCCATCCTCACCTTCACCTTAATAAGTCAGCTATAATTCCATGTGGAAGCTCCTCATAAATTGATCTCACCCACAGACTTAATGAGATTGATATCTGCATCCATAATATTGCTTTTCTCTTGATCAGCCATCACCAAGAATGTACAGCCAGTAAAGCTGTTTTGAAAAGCTTATGAAGATCACATTCTCATCTTAGTGGATAGACTGTAGCCCGGGAAGTTACAGCTCAGTCCCCCACACACAGAAGGAATGCAAGGGGGAGCCTGGGCACTCAAGGAGGGTCATCTTCACCCTCAGCTGTGGGATGCACTCTCATTGCCACGAGCAGTCCAAATTCTCTCCACTACCAATTCCAAGGATAGCAAAGCCATAAAGTAGGTCCTGGGGACAGCTTCCCTTCTGTCCTCCACTGGATCAGCCACCATCAGCACCCTCTGAGTTGAGAAATGTTAAAACCTACATTGTGTCCTGAGCATTTGTGCGTTGTAATGCCTAAGAAGTCAGGGGCTGGAGCTGGACCACACCTGAGCTCAAGTCTTGCTTTTGCCACTTAGGAACTTGAGATGTTGAGCAAGTCACTTCCTGGACCTTTTGCCTGCCTGTCTTTCTGTGGGATCCGAGGGTGGTATTAGCTCTCACCCTCCAGGGCTGTTGAAATGAGTAAAAGCCTTCATGGGCATACAGCCCCATGGAAGTCGCCTGTACCGAGTAGCGTTTAATAAATATTATCTTTCATTGTTAGCACTGCTCACATTGTCCAGCCCTGCTCCTTTGGAAACAAGAGGGTTGAGACCAGAGGCTTCCTGGAGAAGATGAATGCTTTCGTGCCAAACAGCCACGCGGGTGGATCCAGGCCCCAAGAAATATCTTCCCAGGAAAAGGGACAGAGCAAAGCCACCATCCCAGGGAGGCTGATTTGTTTCGAAAAGAGTCTGACGATTGAAAAAGAAAACCAAATCTGCTCCATGAAATTGAGCTACAGATAATGAAAGTGTCCATGAGGGACAGTGGTTGGACTACTGACCCTGCTAAAAAATACCTCATCGTAACTCAGAAAAGTACACACAATATATTCAGGCATCTTGTCAGGGTGCATCACAGTCCCTCTCCATGGCGCTGGCAGAGGATCTGCTTTGTTTACTGATAACAAAAAGAGAAAAGAAAAGAAAGTTTCTGTTATCTTGAGCTGCTGAAGGGCTGCTGCAGCCTTCCAGGAAGACTGGGCCAGAGCCAGGCCCGCCTCAGCATCATCTGACAGCTGAGGGGGACTCCAGGCTTCCTGCCACCCCAGGGAAAGCTGCAGGGAGGGGGCAGGAGGCTGTGGACTCCGGTGGAGCACGGAGACTCACTCCAAAGCTGTTCTCCTGGTTGGAACCACAAGCTCTTTGCAGCCACAGCCTTGGGAGACAGGCAGGTCCTGCACAGGGGTGTGCAGGGAAGCTGTCCAGGTGACTGTGAGCGGGGAACGTGAACAAGGAGCCTGTGGGAGCGCCCTGCCTGGCCCTGCGTGGGGGTGACCTGGAGCTGGGCCTCCGCCCCGCTCTGCGTCTGCTCTTCTTGGATCCCGCGGCTCCAGCTCTGGCCTTCCCCACAGTGGGTGCTCACTCCCACGTCATGAGCTGCAGAGAGCCACAGGGCAGTGTGGCGTGAGGACTGAAAAGGACAGGGACGGGCCTCTGGACATTTCGAGTTGCACATGTGCCCAATGGCACTCCTAGGGAAGAAGAGGGACGACACACTTCTCAGTGTTTAGGGGACATCAGTATCACCTGGCACACATTGCAAAAGGCCAGCCACTGGTCTCCATCCCATCCCTGGCCCACAAGCCAGACTCCTGAGGGTGGGGGAGAGGAAGGCAAGGTAAGGCATCTTTCTGACATCCCAGACGATCCTTGCTCAAAAAGGTCCCAGGGGCTGCTCAAGAGGTGCTGGTTCATCCGGCTAGCACAGTCCTCCTGCAGAAGGCGGAGGCACGCAGACAGTGGAGAGGGTGCAGGGGACGAGCAGCTTGACTTTCCTGAAGGATGCTTTTGAGAATGGTGTCTGTTCAGAGCATCTGGAAAATCCAAGAAAAGGCTGCTGATTATGCTGGCTGGAGCCCACGCGCGTGGTAATGCTTTTTTAGGGTATTAAAGAAGACGCAGTGTTCAGGAAGGAAAAATTTTTAAGAAGACAAAAACAATTAGTTTTATTTCTGCAATAGAATGAGAGAGAGAGAGAGAGAGAGGGAGAGACAGAGAGGATTCACTTTCTCATCCAGACTAACTACAGATGTACGCATGTCACTGTCATTTTCAAACTACATTTTCCCATTTCCCCCAACAGATTATTTTCCCTCGCACTATGATCATTGTCTGATTCTAGAATCCCTCTCAAGTGCTTCCACACTTTTCTTAGATAAATTTTTCTTCGCACATATTCTTCCCTAAGCCTTAACTGTGGGTGGGAACCAAGACATTCAAAAGACACACACTGCTGGACTTCAAGGCACAGACCTGTAACCCCAGCCTTCTGAGAGGCTGAGGTGGGAGGACCACAACTTAGGGCCCCTCTCTTATAGAAAAAGACAGAGATGTAGCTCAGTGCAAAGGCCCTGTGTTCAGTTCCCAGTAGAGCAAAGAAGGAAGGAAGGAAGGAAGGAAGGAAGGAAGGAAGGAGGGAGGGAGGGAGGGAGAGAGGGAGGGAGAAACTAAAAAGCACCCTGGCTCAAAGAGAGGGGGATGGAGAGATACAGCCCTGGGTGTGCTATTATCTGAGTGTGAGCTGTGAGAATGCACCCGGATTCATCTGTAGGAAAGAGCTGAAGCCCAACACAGCTGGCTTTCTGGACTCAGGGCTTGGGAGCTATGGGAGGCTGGTGGTGCTGACCAGCAGAGAACTGAGCCGGTCTGGACCTGGGTTGGGGAACCAGACATGGCCTCCTTCCTTCTGCACTGCCTCCTGGTCTGCACTTGACTGTGGTCTGTCCAGAATCCCTGTATTCTTACTTCACCAGCATGTTCTACTTGGTCACTTCTGCGAGGCTGCTGAGTGGCCACCCTCAGAGGCACCTTCTCTCTCATTCAGCTGGACGCTGTGCTGGCTTACATTAGACCCGAGAATGCTCTTCATGGTGGTCACCGGCCCCTTGATTTCTCTGTCCTCCTTGGGCATCTCAGTGGATGAACAAGTTACAGACCTCTTTCCAGAAGCAAGGCTGATACACTGAAAGGTCTGAACCCACTGGGGAGACAGTGGAGCCAGGTGCTGGTCACCAGGCCAAGGCTTCTGACGCCTTGGGGGAGAGCATACTGAAACGCCTTGGCTTTCCTTCCAGCTCTGCTGGTCGGCAGCACCTGCAGCACCTCTGGTGCAGCCCCAGCCTTGAGGTTGCCTTCGGAGACTCCAAGCAGGGAATGTGGTTCCCTCAGCCTGGCGTCAAAGGCTCAGACAGAGCTCACAGGACAGGAGCAAGACAGAGGCAGAGCCCGGAGCCCAGAGAGTATGGTTTCTGCTCAGCTTCCTTCTCCCCTGAGGTCTTGGGTTTCCTTCATTTTAATCCAATTACAGAAAAGGAAAATTGGTAAGTTTTAGCACTAGTGGGAAAGGGCTCTATTGACAGCAGCTTAATCAAGGAGCCACGCGAGGTTAATTTCCACCCTTGGTCTTTCACGGACCCGCTGCTAGACAGGAATTTTTCAGTTGATGTCACACTCAGGTTACCTGGCTGCACATTTTAATCAGAGCCTCCCCGGCTCTCATTTTTATGTTTCTAAGCACTCACCCGACCTTCTTTTCTGGAGAGAAGTCACTAGGATTTCACGACTGGTCCTTCCCATGCGGAGCCATCCTGAGGACACCCTGCTGCTCTCCATCCTCTCCTCCCTCTCCAGGTCTCACACGCTGTGCCACTTGCAGCCTCATCAGAGCAGACTGACGATGGAGACGGCTTGTGCATCCACCCTTCTTGGCTCCAGGTCACCCCGGACCGGGCCTCACTGCAGCCACCAGAAGACACTGAATGCCTGGAAGAAACAGGAGGGAATCAGTGAAAATTCAAGCAAAATTAACACTGTACTAGCATGATGGTGCATGCCTGTAATCCCAGCACTGAGCAGGAGGATCACAAGTTTGAACCTAGCCTAGGAGGCTTAGAAATTCAAAAATTTAAAATAAAAAGGGTCCATGATGTAGCTCACTGCAAAAGCCCTGGATTCCACCCTTAGTACCACAAAACATTAAATCTGTATTAAAAGCCAAAGCACAGAGATGGAAATCTACTGATTTCTGATTTATAGTTTGGGGATCCAGGATAATTTGCTGAGCGATTGCATCGAGAAGCAAAACCCTATTAGATTTGCAGTGTGCTCAGAGAAGGTGAGACACCTTTGAAGAGTATTTCTCACTTAGATTAAGCTACGATTCCTTCTAAAGGGCTTCTCCAGATGGAAAGATGCTTCTCCAAGATGACCTTCCCAAGACAGGTGGCACCAGTAAGGGCAGAGCTACTATAACCTAGCTCCTCGAAAACATCAAGATGTGCTGCTGACCACAGCCCATATTGGGTGCCAAGGGCAGAGTTAAAGAACCAGAGATCCATCAGAGCCTAAGCACCGAGCACGTAATAAGTCAGGCAGACTTTTCTTTGTTACTGCACTGGGTTCCTTGCCTCCTTAATGCTGCTATACCAGGTATTCCTGGATCAATCAAAACTAGAAGCTACAGTTAGTCAAGTCAGACCTTTGGTATGGCACAGGGAAAACACAGGCTAGGGTGTTAGAAACATCTACTCTTGGTCCATGTGGTCAGCCAGGTGAAATATCCTGGATGTCTTGCTCTTCTGCTCTCCTGATCGTCTCCCTTCTGGTTAATTCAGAGTGGAGTAGGCTCTGGATGAGGGGTGATCACCTCCCACCCCTACTCCTGGCCCCTCACCTGGTCCAACTGAGAGATTATCCCTAGCAGTGTGGGTGTTGGGGCAAATGAAGGCCCACCACAGATGCCTCAGCACCCTCTGAGGCAGGGTGACCTGGTCAGCTTCTGCATGGCCCTGGGATCCCATCATTGACCACCTTCTGCCAACTCAGACTTCATCTGGGGGCTGTTCAAGTCACTGCTGTCACGGTGGATGCCCCTTCCTCTGCTTGGCTTGTTGTCTTTTTATTTGTACTTCCAGCTTTTGCATATGTCATGCATCCCCTTAGTTACAGCTTTGTGTAAATGGAGTGCAGCTTACGAACTCCGTGAGGGCAAGGACTGCCTCCAACAGCTCCTTACCCCCTTCCTGACCCTAATCCATGGCCTGGTCATAGAAGGAATCCATAAAAGGAAGTGGGATTGAAATTAATATATTGGTTTGAATCCAATTAACTCTCTCTGAGAACCTTTACTACAGAAGGTGCTATTTTCACATTCAGTCAAATAGCAGGCATCTCTGACCATACCCCATGAGAGGTACAAAGATGGACCTACTGAATATTCTCTCCTGTGCTTTGTTTGTATGTTATTATGTTCATTTATTTCCCCAAACCAAGAAGACAACTTCCTGAAAGGCGAGGAATTATTTTTTTCCTGGGTGCTCAGCAGGCTTTGGTTACAGGAATGGTCTGTATGTCATTTTAACGGATCTCACCACAGTGAATACAGTTGCATTTTTATCCCATTTAGAGCTGAGAAGGCCAGGGTTGGGTGTGTACCGTGTTTTGGCTAAGGTCAGCCTGCTAGAAAGTAGTAGATCAGGAATTCCAGCCTCGTTCTCTTGGTCTGAAAGCTGCTTTCTTCTCCCTGTTTGGTGTAAGTCAGTGACCCCACTTTATTTATCTTTGTGTGCCAAGACCCTAGCACACTGCCTTACATGAGATAGGTACAAACTAAATGATTGATGAATAAATGAAAATGCAGTCCCTCAACTCAGAGAACTTATTTACAATCTAGCAGCAGAGTCAATACACAAAAGGGCTAAGAAATAAACGGCAATTCAAAAGATATATAACAGTCCAGCACAACAATACAAAAACTGTCATAAGACTCTATAAGATTAATTGCCAAATGAATGATACAGATAATAAGTGCTGTAGGCTGGAATGATTCGGCAAAGCTTCATGGAAGAAGAGGGATGCTTTTAAGTACATTGTTAATATTTATGAAGTGCCTAGCCTGAGCAAAGCCTTATGTATAAAGATCCACAAAACTCAGTTCACACTCTCCAAGGTTATGAGTGTATGGAGTATGGCAAGTAGAAAGGCAAATGTAAATGAGGTCTTGAAAGCAGAGAGGGCTACAAGTCCACAACCTTGACCACAGGGGAAATTGGTGTCCAGACCTCTGCATGGCTCTGTGTGTTTGCCTTTGGACTCCAAAAGTGCTTGAATAAGGACTTGCCACTCAAAATGTGGTCCAAGGACCAGGCAGCATCAGCCTCATTTGGGAGATCCTAGAAAATGCAAACTCTGGGGAGCACCCAGACCTACTAAATTACCACACACATTTTATTAAGGTCAAGAAGTGGCTCCCAGTGCAGAGTAGGAGGCTTCTGGGTCAACCTACCCCTGCTCCCAGCAGAAAGGAGGCTTCCGGGTCAACATGCTAAAGTTTCCAGAGGAGAGGAGGCGTCTGGGTCAATGTGCCACAGCTCCAGGTACAGAGTAGGAGGCTTCCAGGCCAACCTACCCTGGCTCCCAGCACAGAGGAGGAGAGCCACGCAGGCATGAGCAGCATCCCCACCCCCTGATCGAAATGAGAAGACACATAAACAAGCCTCAAAACCAGACTTCTATATCACCTACAGCAACCTTAAAGGGAAACGAGATGGAACTCTCTGATACTCAACCACCTGGACTACCTGAACTAGCAATAAAAGAGGATCTGGAAAAAATGAAATCAGAAATAATTTCTCACATAACAGCAGAGATTGTGCCCATAGTACAAGGCATGATTAGTAAATCTACAGAAGACACAGATAAAAAACTAGAGGAGCTGAGGAACATGATGGAATTCCAACATAGGAAACAAACAGAATCCATGAAACACATGCAAACAGATTTCCAAGAGATTAAAAACTCCATTGAAAGTCTATGTAGCAGAATGAGCCAATGTGAGGACAGAATTTCAGATATAGAAGATAAGATTTCAATTAGTGAGGAGGAAAAGAAAAATTGCTTTAAAATTGTAAGGAAACACGAGAAATCAATCCTGCAGCTGCTAGATGATGCAAAGAAGAATAACGTAAGACTGATTGGAGTCAGTTTCATTGAAACAGGAGAGAGTGCAGATGACATAAAAAACTGTTCATAGAAGTGATGGCAGAAAACTTCCCAAGCAGGGGAAAAGAACTTGACATACACATAAGTGGGGCATATAGGACTCCAAATAGCCTTGATCAAAAAAATCTACACTTAGGCATATAATTGTTCAGATTCCAGAAACCCAACAAAACAACAAAGTCCTACAAGCAGTTAGAGAAAAGAAACAAATCACATACAAAGGAAAGACCATCAGGATCACAGTAGACATCTCAATACGAACCCTCAAGGCAAGAAGAGCTTGG
>NW_004624807.1:3326243-3365473 GCF_000247695.1 Heterocephalus glaber
CCAGAAAGAATGGCTGCTATCAAGAAATCAACCAATAACAAATGCTGGCAGGGCTTTGGGAAAAGAGGAACTCTGCTCCACTGCTGGTGGAGTGCAGACTGGTGCAACCACTGTGGAAATCAGTATGGAGATACCTCAAAGAACTATGACTGGAAGTGCCATTTGATCCTGCTATTCCCCTGTATCTTCCCCAAAGAATTAAAAGAATCATACCACAGTGATATATGTGTACCCATGTTCATAGCAGCACAGTATGCAATAGCTAAAACTTGGAAGCAGCCCAAATGCCCATCAACTGGATACTGGATAAAGAAAATGTGGATTTTTAAAAAATAAAATGGAGTACTACTCAGCCATAAAAAATAAGAAATTAGAGACATTTATAGCTAAATGGATGCACATTGAGGTGATACTCTTAAGTGAAATAAATAGAACATATATGTATAAATACTGAATAGTTTCTCTAGTGTGAGAACCTGAAAGTGTAAATAAGGACTAAAAAGTATAATAGATAATATGAAATAGGAAGAAAAGGGGCAAAGGGGAAGGGGAAGTGGGAGGGGTAGTGGAAAGGAAAGAAAGGAATGGAATTAACATGAGACAATGAAAAAATGGAAACAAAGTCTTTGTAAATAGGGAGGGATGGAGGGGTTGAAGGGAGGGCAATGGAAGGGGGAAATTTAAGAACCGAGAGAGATTATGTAAAGGTGCAAATTTCCAATGATGAATGTCATTATATTGTACACCTAAAGTGTAGCAGTAAAATAAAATTTTAAAAAAAGATCAAACAGTGACTTGTGTGCACATTCAAGTGTGAGAAATGTTGATCTGGGACAAAGCGTATTTGAGCAGCTGGGATGATCCCTGCCCTCCTCATCTGAGCCCTGACCCCACTTGGGGGCTGCCTCGGGCTTCTCCCCGGGTGCTTCACCCAGGGTGCTTCTCCCAGGGTGCTTTGGCAGAGCATTTCAGGATGCAGTTCAAGGAGTCTGGCTCTTGACCCTTCCACCCAGATAGTGAGTAATTTCTTCCTCTCCGCTTGCACTGTATTTCCTCTTCTAAATCCCTGACTCATTCTCACCCCTGCAGTGTATTTGTTGCTCCCAATTCCTTCTGTTCCAATAGCCAGATAAATAAGAAGCACTCTTGCTACTCAGTTCCCTCAAATGTCAAATTCTCTCTGGAGCACTGGATGCATCAAGGAGAAGGATTTATCCTTGTGGTTAAATATAGACTCTGACCCTCTCTCTCCCGCCTGTCCCCACCCCCTGTGTCAGAATCCGCAGCCTGGGGAGCAGAGCAGGGAATGTTTTCCTTCTTCAGATGGGAAGATATTGATCAGGTGGGGAGGAGAAACAGAACAAAACGCCAAACAGGAAAGAAAGCAAAGGTATTCAAGCCTCAGATGCAGTCTGACCTGGACACAAAAGGGCTGTTTTACTAGGCATGGATTTCACCTTGAGGTACAAAATGTGAAGGAGGAGATCAAAGAACACGAAGCAGACATCAAATACTGGGCATTTCCAACAGGAGAAGCATCTGCTGTGATGATTGAAAATCGACACAATGGTTTTCCAAGACAATTTTAATACACGGGAAAAATGCTTCAGCCAGAAAAAAAGCTGGAGTTATTCACCATGCAAGTTGTGCTGAAAAAAAAGGCTCCTTAAAAAGGCTGCAGGGTGTCCTGTAGATCCTCAGTAGCACTGTGAGGGAGTACTATTATTGATCTCTTCTTACAGTTTGGTAAGTTGAGGTCTAAAGAAATGTGGGAACTTGCTCACTATCTATGTATCTATATTTTTATCTATCAGTATCTATCTATCCATCTCTATCTCTCTACCTATCTATCCATGTTCAACTGATACCCATTATCTCCATATTTATGAATTCACTCTATAGCTACAATGAGTTCAATCAATACTCACAGTGCCTTTGTGATCATTCACACACATGTTCAGAGGGGGAACATTTGAGTTGCTCAACACCCTTACTCTCAGTCAGGTGACCTCTCTCTTGTTGCTTTTCAGCTTTCATATGGTAAACTCATGACATTTTTGTAGTCTGTTCAGTGTCACATTTTTAACATTTTTGTGTTTTTTGCTTGTGTGGCAGCTAAAGACCATCACTTGATTGGCTTGAGAGCCCCCTAGGGAATTAGTGAAGCACACTTCTGCGTGTGTCCAGCCGGGGCACAGAAGCACCACCTTGGGGCCTACACCTGGTCCCTGGCTCCTTCTTCTCTGGCAGTCTTCCCCTGTGTGCTGCTTCCTGGACACCATGAAGTGACCACACCCTTTCTTCCACCAGGATGCTTCTACTTTGGAGCCAGCTGACCATGGACTGAAACCTCTGAAACCGTGAGCCAAGATGAACCTCTCTAGTTTGCGGTGTTGGGTATTTTGTCCCAGCAGCAGGAAAGATGACCAACACAGTTGGGGCCTGAGTGTTTAAAGGGGTGCCCAAGCACAGTGCTCAGGTGCTGTCTGGGGTGTTGTGGTGAGCCTTAAAAAGAAAGTATCAGTGTTATAGAAGCTTCATGCAGCCATGAGTTACAGCGCTTTTAACTGTGAGTTTAATGTTAACTAATTAAGAATATATAGCAACTAAGATGTCTTTAGAAATGCATATAGAGCAAAGTTATGGATCGATCAGTTCATGAAAATGCCATGACCATGGGTCTCAGAAACCTAACCCGGCATTCTCTCTAGGAGCAGTTTCAGTGGTCACTAATTCAGTGCTTGTGGTAATTTTTAAAGCATAACTACTGTGAGTCATGAGAATCGACTGTAGTCTTTTAAATCTCTGTTAAGATTGTATACATGCATAGACATGTGCATCCATTACACATACTTGCCCTCTGGGAGACTAGTAAGACTGGAGACTTTTAAAGGCACTTTGAGATGGGAGGTGAGACCATAACAAACCTGTCAAACTTCCTTGTAGCACAGGGAGGTCTGAGCAGTGCCCTGAGTGTGGCCAGCTGGCATGTGCCTGTGCTGGCCGGGGTGGAACCATGGCTCCTGGGGACTTCCTCTTTGCCCGTGGTTTCTCCAAGCATGGCTGAACAGTGTTATTACAATGGTGGACTGAAGAGAGGCTGAGTCCTGAGCCTGCTGCCTGCCTGTCTGAGACACAGTCTCCATGGCCTCAGGTCGGTCACCCCTTCCTACTTCTCTGCTGCCAAGTGTCCAGGCTCTCTCTCCATTTCTTGATTTCTAGAATTTTGAGGAACAAGTAGAAAGACCAGCGTCTTTCTGTTGGACACAGTTCACTCTCTTCTTACTTCTATCAGCATTTATCTTCCCCGTGTCATTCTAAAACAAAAACTGCCAAGGAATTCCATTTTTCACCCATTACTGATGGATATTCTTAAGAGCTGAAAAATTTCCTTCAGGCTGAGTAGCACATGACTATTTCAACTCCTTTACGTATCTTCCAATAAAGAATGTTTCACATTTTCATTGTTTCCCTAATTTCCCTAATTTCATCAAACTCAGCTCTGCTTACCTCTGTTTATCTTTCCCCTTTATATTTTATTTCCATGTACTTTCTATTCATTCCTCCATTCAACATGTTCTTCCACCACATTTCATCCACCAAGTGCCAAAAATCAGCAAACACTTTCTCATCTTTATGTCATCCCATCTCTCTTTTGACTTTGGCATCATTAGCTCTTCTGAGTCAATAAGAAGGATACCTGTAATAGGATGTTAGAGCAGAAAGAACCCAGAGACCACCAGCCCATCATCTGGGGGGCAGAGGAGGAAGAAGAGCGACTTGACAAACATCAAAAGCACCTGGCATCTCAGCTTGGCATTCCAAGCTGGCCTCCTGTGTAACCATTATGCAGCCCTGACCTGGGACAGCTCCACAAATGGAGGAGCTGAAGTATGTTCAAAAGGTAGAGCTGTCTTTTCTGTAACCTCAAGCCCCTCTACCTCCCAAGGATGTGCCTCCATCTTTAGATGGCCTTTTCCTGATCATTTTCCTGATCACCTAAGAATCAGTTCCAACGGAGAAGATGATTGAAATTGCCAAAAAACAAATTCTTGGAAACGTTATGCTGTTTGATAAAGAAAAACTGACCAGAACTTTACTGCTTGGAGTTAAAGACCTTAGGATGGGACAGAGTGAAACAGTTGCTAAGTTATATTGGGTCTCTTCTACACAAGCCTATGCATTATCATTTGTACAAATACCTGGTCAACTCTTAGGTCTGCTTGGGGTATGATACAAGTCTTTGCACTTGGAAAGGCCCACTCTATATACAGTGTAGGCCAAAAGACAGAAAACAGCTGAGGATGGTGGTGCATGCCTCTAATCCCAGCATTCTGGAAGGCTGAAGCTGGAGGATTGCAAGTTTGAGCTCAGCCTGGACAACATAAGCCACACAGTGGCTTAGCAAGACTCTGTCTCAAATGTTTAAAAAAGGACTGGGAATACAGCTCAGTGTGAATGCCCTGGTTCAGTCCCTGGTAGCACACATGTGCACACACATACAAAAAAGAAACCAAGGAGGAAGAGAAGGGTGATCCTTGGAGGTGGCTGGCTCTGTAGAAGTGAAGACATTCAGTTCAGGGAAAGCCTTTTCTTTGTAAACAGCGGCCCAGAAGTCCATGTGTCTAGGGTTTACTTGCCGAGACGTCCCCTTTGTCCTTCAGACTTGGGGAGCACTCCTTACACTGATGGAGAGCCAGTGTGGAACCCATCAAGCACCCCACATCACAGTACCTCAGTCTGTGTGGTGAGCAGCCCAGGACTCTGACAGGGCCAGATACAAAGTGCCCTCATGATTTGGAAGGAGCAGCCGAGTGAAAGGATTTTCTTCCTTTTTCTATCTCACCAGTCTTTTACTAATAGACTTTAAATATTTTAACAGCCTAATCCCTGTTGTCCTTAAGCTTTTTCTTTCTTCCTTTCCTAAATTTAATTTTTATAGGGCAGCCAAGGGCTAGATTGTCTTTATTAAATTGAAGGAGATAATGCATGTGGAAAATGCTTTGCAAATTGTAAAACACCATACAAATGTTAGTCATTATTATTGTCATTTATTAACCAATGCTGATTCTCATTAGGAAGAGTTCAGCAAGCCTGTCTCCCACTTAGACACCCTCAGAATTGTGTGCTGCTATTTTATGATGCAGAGTAAGTCAGGAATGGAAAAAAAGCAATAAACTTTTATATGTCACATGCTACTGAAACAAAAGGACCTCCATCTAAAGGTTTGTTGAGTCATTCAGCAAATATTTATTGACTAACTATTATTTAGTTATTATTTAGTTTAATAGCTATACAGTGGCTAAAGAGGTCTTTAGCATTATGTAGGAAGAAAGATGGTTTTTAAAGTTTTACAAAATTATGATGGCAAATTGTGTTCAGCACTGTGAGCAAAAGGAGGAGGGGCTATAACAGAAGGCCTTCATTAGACGGAGAGAGGGGCTCAAATCCTAGTCCAGTGCCTCGGATTAGTACTATATGTGTTAGGTACATAGTCATTGAGTAAACGAGTAAGTAATCAATGAATTAGTGTTCTGTCTGTGTGTGTGACATGGAAGCTGAGAACTGAAAGAAAAATAGGAATTAGCCATGAAAAAAGCTTGAGGCTTTTAAAGAACAGAAAAAGGCCAGTGAACGTGGTATACAGGAAGAAGGTGACGTGAGGCCATGAGGGTCAGAGGCAGTGGCCCATGCAGAGCATCGAAGGCCCAGGAAGGAGTGCCTGTGTGCTGGGGTGGGCAGCCCGGGGTGCTCTGGCCAGGAGGAGCTTCACTATGTGCAGCAAGGTGACCTGAGTGGATGGAAGTCGGTGGATGTGTGCTTGGGATGCCTTGGCCTCAGAGGGAAAAGGCTATGGATGGTGGATAGGGAAGAGATAGAGAATGCAAATGGACCTCAAAGTCTCTGCCTCAGGCATCTGGGCGGATCAACCTGGGGTACCGCAGGAGATTGGAGATGGGTGGCCACCTAATTTCAATCTGAAAGGAAAAATAAGTATCTTGATGAGATGAGAACAGCATCCAGGTCCAGAAAATGTGTGGTAGACACAGCACAATCTAAGAAACGATTGCTAACACATAGTTGAAGTGATCTACAAAGCATTATCAGAAGAGCTGGGGATTTAGCTCAGTGGCACTGCACCTGGCTTGCAGGCTCAAGGTCCTGAGTTCGATCCTTCGTAACAAAAAAAGAAAAAACAAGCTTTGTCAGAAGAAGTACAAGAACAATGAAGTGGGTGGTGAGGAAAACAAGCAACCAAACCATGCTGGCACTGTGCCTCAAGGCGCATCTCTCCAAACGCCCACCTCACAGAATATGGTTCAGCCTAGTGCCAACAGCCCCGTGTGGCATGGACTGTTCTCTGAATCAAGGAGGCTGGAGAGAAAGAAGGACTTCTCATTCACAGGAGGATGAGGTCGTGATTTCCCGGTAGGCAGAGTGTCCCTATTTTAGGGTTCATTTCATCGTTAACTGACACTCAGAAGTTGTGTGTGCCCATGGGGAGCTGTGATACTTCTATAGGTGTACACACTGCGTCATGATCCAAGTCAGGCGAGCAGCATATCCATCACTTAAACATTTATTATTTCTTAGTGGCTAGAACATTCAAATTTTGAAACTCTAATACATTTTTGCTAATTACAGTTACCCTACTGCAACAGAGCAGTGGAACCTGTGCCTCCCGACTCCAGTTTTGTGCCTCTGACCAGCCTCACCCCTTTCCCTCTCCCCTCTTCCCTCCCAGGCCTCTGGTAACTGCCCATAGCCTCGTCCAGTGCTCATTGCCCATACCATGCATTCTTCCCTCT
This sequence comes from Heterocephalus glaber, assembly GCF_000247695.1. Next base: position 3,333,053 of record NW_004624807.1, read on the forward strand.
TGTACTTCTGCTGCTGGGATTTGGGGGCCACCTCAATCATAGTTGTACATTGTGGTAAATCCACAGAATATAAATTTTCTGTCTCAATCACTTCCAATGCACAGTTCAGGGCCCTGAGTGTGCGCCCTGGCGCCTGCATCTCCAGAGCTGTGTGCTCACCCCACAGTACATCTCCATTTCCGCTCCCCTGATAACAGCCTTCTACACTCAGGTTTAGTATCTCTAATTGCTTCAGAAGTAAGATCTTCTGCCTTGGGCTGAGGCGATTAGGCAGGAAGCAGAGAGACAGGAGCCAGCAGACTGTCCGAGCCAGAGCCAGCCAGTGAGCAGCCGCTGTCCCTGGGGACTTGTCCTCAGCAGCAGGAGGACAGCACTGACAGAACCCAAATAAATGAGAGTCGGACCTGCTTCTTCTCTCACTGCCAAGAGGCTCCTGACTGCACCTTCTGCTCTGAGGCCTTGGTATTCTGGAGTGTTTCCTTTTGTTTCAGCAGCTTTATTGAGATGTAGTTCACACAAAATAAAATTCACCGATTTAATTTCACAATGCAATGGCTTTGGAATAGAAACAGAGTTTGCAGCCCTCATCCCAATCAATTTGAGAACATTTCCATCAGTCCAGGTAGAAGCCCTGGCCCCATCCACTGCTCATTCCCTACCCTCTCCCCACCAGCCCCCTGCAGTCACCAAGCTGCTCTCATTAAGGATTTGCTTCTCCTGGATAGGCGTATAAATAGAATCACATTCTACATGGACTTCTGTGGCAAATCGTTTTATTTTAACAGAGGAATGCATTGCTTTTTACCAAGATTTCCCTTATTAATCAGTAAAAAACAATACCACTGACCCCAAATCAGCCAGGCAAGCTGGGAGACTGGAAGTGCTGGAGGGGTTGTCAGAAACCTCTCCAGGCCCCAGGCTCCCCTGGACAAGAGGATCAGGGCTTCAGAACTTCCCAGGGCATCACTTTCTAAAAGCATAAAGGCTTCTCCTTCTGGCCCTGGGGACTCCCTGGGGCTCAGTGCTCCAGGGGAAGGGGAAGCCTCAGGCCTACAAGCATCTCAGGCCACCATTTCTGCCCTTTATCAGAGGGAGTGTGGGGAAGGGACACAGGCTGAAACTGAGGAACAGGGGACAGAGCCGTGGGGGACAGACTGCCTTCGAGGGTCTCTTGTGGGAGCCCCCAGGAAGACTGTCGGTCCTACATTCCCTGCTGATGTTCTAGCCACTCTTCCGGACAGCAGTCCTTTCCTTTGGGCAAATCATAAACTCTCCTTCCATCGTTTAATGCTTTCATTTACAAAGCGCCCCGGCACACACTATCTTTGCAATATCTTTCATTCTGTCAGGTTTGGTAGAGCGCTATCCATCTGTTTCCTTGCATTGAGGTTGTAGTAGACAAGGTGCTTTGCCTCGTTGGTGCTCCCAGACCACTTTTTCTTACCTTGATTATAGCACCTGTGGCCTTTTTATTTTTGGCTATTTGTTTACACCATCTATTTGCCCCTTTAGACTACAGAGTACCCTAGCATGCTTCAGAGCATGTAGTAGGCGGGCAATAAAGGACAAGACAGCCCCAGTTTACAGGAAGAGGCCGGAGCTTAACATGGACAGGGGCTTACCAGCAGACACCATTCAGTGTCGCCTGAACCTGAGTCTTGCAAGTCTGAACCTAAGATGCTTCCCGCTTCTCACTGGTGGACCTCTGTACAGTTGTTTGCATTTATAAAGGATGGGGCCTTCATAATAGTAAGGTAGGCACAACGCTTTAGAACTTAGCACATAGGGAAACAGTGTCAGAAAACTTAGGCTACTTATGGGGCTCTGCAGACCTGTCCTTCAATGCCAGTTCTGTACCTTCTGGCTGATTATTTAACTATTTGAGCCACCGTTACTTCATCTCTAAACTGGGCATTGTAAACCCTGCTTGGAGAGCTTCTGAGATTTATAGATAATGTAAACACGTTGCTTGGCTCATAGTAAAACCTGTGTGGAATATAACTTATAACTGTTTTTATTGCCAGTGTCAAGTTTAGAGCCCAAAGTCACAGCTACATTTTGTAACTAAGTGAAGCCTGAAGCCCCTTGGTCTTGTAATACTTTCTTTTAAATTGTACACAGTTTGAGAGGAGTAGCACTTTAAAGTAAAACTCACAGATGCGGAGTATTGGGGAGATATTGAAAGACGGGAGAAAACTGCGGCTTGAAGCTGGAGGTCGAAAGAGCAGTTTTACCTACAGAGCTATCTTTCTGTGGTCTTGGGAGCGAGAAGGGCAGGGCGGGGCAGGCGGAACACTGTGGTGCCCCCCAGGGCAGCCCACCGCCCTGTTTGGGTTCTCCGGACACAGCGGAGCCCGGGGTTCCTGCTGCTCAGGACGTGGCCCAGCACTACTCTCTGTGCTCCCCCTCCACCCCGTTCGCTCTGTCCAGAGCAGGTGCATTTTGCAAGCTCACATGCTCCTTTGAAGTCAAACAAATGGGCTTCCAGATAGATTTTGAATCTGAGAAGCATGTGCATTTATTTAACTTTGATGTGTTGACACTTGTCTGCATTTTTTTGGCTCCTTTTGCAATGTTTGGAAGATGAGGGCCTGGAAGAGGGAGTGTTACCTCATGCCTTGGCTGCACTCAGAGTGAACAACCTAGTCTCTCTGCATTCACTTGGTGTTTATGGGAGTATCATGTGCAGTCCCGTTGACTTGCCCTAACCATTATAAGGCAGTTACCATAGATAATGCTCTCCTAGAGCAATATGTTATCACCATTTTAACAACCTGACATCCGAGCAGCTCATATTATCACTTAAATGAATCCATTAAGCAGCTAAAGGCTTCCAGGAGTTGGATGCAAGAGCCTTAAATGGGCAGACCTGCACCACATCCACGGTGGCCAACCTCCTCAGCTGGGCGAAAGGCTCCCGCTACCTGAGGGTCACTCGGCCAGCTCGCCCAAGGACTTGTGAAATTACTTCCTTCAGGGGCTAAGTAAAGCCTGGGCTCTGAGCAAAAGAAGAAGCTCCTGCCTAGCTACTCTCTTCTTTAAGGTAGAAAAGGAATGTTGGTGCCCACAAGCTAAGCAGTGAGATGTAATCAAATCACAGCTCCAGCTCCAGCGTGAAGCAATTAAGTTGGGGGGGGGGGGAAGCAGCACACTGCAGAGAGGCCTGAGGTTGCACTTGGAATTAGGTGCCTGCGGGGCTTGATCTGAAGGATAATAAGAGCATCACTGAACATCTGTAAAATATACCAGGTTTCCAAACTCTTGGCTCATAAGCTCTCATTTTACCCACTTTTACTTACTCTTATTCATCCCCATTTTACAGATGATGAAAGGAAGATTTTCATCAGCCTCAGGACTGATAGGAGGCATAAAGAAAACAGTGTACTGAAATGCTGGGCTTTTGGTAAGCCCTCCCCATTCACTGCTACATAAAGATATTCCTCGATGGGAAGGAGCATCTGTCCCAAATTACTTCTCCCACAACCTGGGACTTCATGTTTGTATCTCACAGCAAATGGGCAGTCTGCCTCTTATGGGACCCCTGCTGTTAGATGCCTTGACAGAATATTGCTTTCTGAGTCTATTTCCATAAACCTATCAGAGATGGGAGGAAATGATGTCCTGAGGGTACAAATAAAACTCCATCTAACTATATAATTTAATTTTAGGATAGTGGAGTTTCACTTACCACAAACTGGCAAATAAATTGTACAAGAGGCCTGGCCAGGCCAGAAGACAGTGGGACATCTCCCAAGGAGCCTGGGAGACTTGGATCAGGTAAGCTTTTCAAGTTTAAATTCAAAGATGGAAAGTCTGTCCTTCGCTGGTACAGCAGAACTTTCAGAACCAGCTGCTACACTTGAGAGACAGGTGAAAATGATCCTGGGAGCAAAAGGGAAAGGAGCCCAGGGAAGGAGGAGTCTTGGAGTAGGATGTACTGAGAGAGGAGCTGCAGGGCACGGAGGACTCAGGGGCTCCCTGGGAGGAGAAACCCATTCCTCCATGTACACTGGTAAAGGAGTTCCGTGTGTCAGACTCCACAGAGCTCTGGACAGCTTTGCCTCACGTTCTCCAAGTTCAGGTTTGAATGGCTCACGGCATTTTTTCATGTAGGGCAGGGTTTTAACTCTTGGTGGAGCTTGGAGCCCATTGTTGAAGACCTGTGGGATCGCACTGGGGCAGGGCTAGCTCACTGTTCCTGTGGCCCCCGTCCTCCCATCACTTCCTTTCTTTCTCTCCACACTGACCTGGCCTGCCTTTGCCCTACTTCCTTCGGAAGCTCCTGGAGTCTGTATCGGATCTCTCCCATGGCACCTGACCTGTCTGCTTTTCCTCCAAGAGCCGTCCTATCAGGTCATCTAGCCTTTTGCAGCCTCAAACCATTCCCAACGTTTTGCCAACTCTGTGAAAATTCCAGTGGATTTACTTTCTCCTTCTCATCTTGACCACTTTTGCACACTTTTTAATTTTCTTTCTATATCTTCTTATTTCTTACAAGGCCAGAGGGGAGAAGAGAGGACGACTGGTGGGAGTTAAAGAGCACTGCAGTAAACTATGTCTACTTTATAGTCACTCCTGACACTAATAAGCTGCAAATGGCATTCACCTGCCGATGAGAGCCAGCCTGGAGAAGCAGAGTTAACTCCACACGAGTGCCATACAGAATACGGAAGAAAAACATGGCCCTGAGCACTTGGCCCGCCACAGAATCCTGAGGTGCCAGGGCACATGCTGCTCCTTCCATCCTAAGTTCTCCTTGCAGAGAAGACAGAGGGGAATGGCCCAGGGAAACTCTGGTGCAGACAGGAGGCACTTTGGTGAGTCCCAGGCAGAGCCGGGGCCTGGGTGAATAGAAACATCCTCAACCTGGAACCAGTTTGCCATACCAAAGCCTGAAGAGGATTTTGCCCCCTCTGTGGCTAACGGGGTAAAAAAGGGTGCTTCCTCAGCTCTGTGCCTGTACCATCACATAAATTAAAACAGACAGAATTACCACTGATACAAATTAAAAACAAATAAAAAGGGTACACAGAGCTGAGTCTGAGAGTTCAAACTCCATTACCAGCTGATTTACTGAGCAGTGACCTGTGATTGTTAGGGGAGAGAGGCGGAGGGAGGAGCCCCTGTGAATCCCGTCAGCCCCACTGCCACCTGGCACACCAGTCAATAAGCTATTTAATTTAATGGGAAATGGTATTGACCAGCTGGGAATGCAACTCACAAAAAGGCAGCTGCAAAGAGCAGATAAAGTCTTCACCCTGGCCTCATTCTAGGGGTATCCACCCCTTGGCATCTCCTCTGTCAGAATAAGAGCAGGAATCTGTGAGATTTGAGGGTGTTGGGGGTCCCAGAGGGTCAGTGCTTAGGAGGGATTACCAACACTGCGAGATGGAGTTCACCAAAGGTAGATTGGAGAGGAGATTGGTAAGAAAATGGGAAACAGATGCTCCAAACCAAGGACAGTGACATCTAGGACCTTTGAGAATGAGGGCAGCCAACTGGGAGAAGTCAAAGCAAGGGGACCTGTCAGTGCATCTCCAGAGAATGGGACCTGTAGTTTGTTTTGCTCTTTTATGTGGGGTCAGGGAGGGACCCTGGTGCCCCTAGAACCTAGAGCGCTCTGCCCACAACAGAGCTGAAGCTGAGAAAATGAGTGTCAGCCACACCGTACCACAGCAATGGGGCAGACAGGGGAGGCTTTGGGAAATGGGTTAGGTGTGTAGAAAGGGAGAGCTGGGAAGAGCCTAGTTCCGGGCCGCCCCTAACACACACACACCCCACACACACACACACACACTTTTGAGGGAATGAGACTGAGAAATGACTGATACAAGGGAAGAGGCAGCCGAGAGGCAGGAGACCATCCCACTCCAACCAAGTTCGGTGCAGTCGCACTGCTCTGAAGAGTGTGCTGGATGCAGGATGTGCACCATTCATAGCCCCAAACATACACTGTGCAGTCTGAGCCAGAAACACAAAGAGCTGAGTCTAGGGGGTAAGAGGGGAGCAGCTAACCAGCAGGGCTGTCTCCCGGACTCACATGACTCATTTAAGTGACAAGTAGAGTGTTTATATGTGGACTAAGTATTGCTGCAGATGTTTTATCAACAGCTTTTCCTCTACTCTCCAAAACAGCCCTGTAAGACAGGGACTTTTTGTGCTCACTTCTGCAGACAAGGACATGAGGCTGAAGAAGTTGAATGATGCTCCCAAGGCTGACCCGGCTGGGAAGCAGAAGGCCAGAGTGTGCGGGCAGCTTAGGTCAGACACACGGCACGAGCTCGCCACTGCTGTCGGGAGCTCAGTGAGTGCAGGGAATGAGGAAGGGCCCTGCTTCAGTGTCCGACCCAGTCCTGGGGTGTGACGGCCGACAGCCAAAGGGCAAAGGGGCTGAAAGACTGAAGGAAAACGCAGGCAGACCCAGGACTGCAGGGAGTGCAGTTTCTCAGGCACGTGGACAGAAGAATGCCGTAGGTGGCAACAAGAAAGGAAGGCCTGTCTTCTGCAAGGCAGGAGGAAGTAGCAGACGAGGGCTTCATCTGCTGGAACGGACTGGGCCTCTCTCAACCCCTGGCTACAGGTGCAGCGTCAGTAAGGAATCATCCCAGGCTCTGGTGGCTGCGGGCACATTCTGCTGCCTTAGTGAGTTCGTTCTGGAGGCCTGGGATGATGCCAGGGCACCTGGTGGGTAACGAAACAGTGGTTATGATCATGATGGCTGTGGTCACTCTATGGACCCTACAAGAAAACTACGGTGCCTCACGCTGGGAAGCACTAGAGTCGCAACTGGAGCTCAGGTCTGCCGTCTCCAAAGCCTGTCTCCTTGGTTCTGAAATCGCCCTCCTCAGCCTCCAGCAGAGAATCCACACCCATCCGTGGGGTAGCCGCATCGGTTAGCTTGCTAGCACTGGGTAGATTATTCAGTCTCTGGTGATTCGATGTCCTCATCTGTGAAACAGAAGCCGCATCTAGTGCAGGGAGGATTTAATTATTTAAATGCATCCATCCATTAATAGATGTCTGTCGAGCAACTACTGCGTACTATGCATTGTCCTAGGCATTGAGAACAACAGCTTGGCTTGACAGGAAACAGATTCTCAGGTACCTGACCTGAGAAGGTGCCTGGAGTTCTCTGTCCTGTTGGGCTTTCCATGGTAGGATGAAGGCTCTCAGGTTGCCATTAGGAAAATTTTAATCATTGTGTCTTCTCTGAATTTTTACGTGAAGCCTGATGAAATAGAGGAGCAGGTCGGGGAGCTGAGAGAGGCCTGCTGAGCAGTGGCCTCTCGTCCACTCTGCTCCAGGGATGAGTTCACCAGGCACAAAGGGCTGCAGCTCATGGGGGTCACTGACCAGCCGTAAGGACAGGTGGTGGGCAGGAGGGGAAGAGCCCCTGGACAGACTTTAGCCCCTGCAGGGCACAGCACATCAGCCCAGCTGCTGGCACTGGCCAGCCCGTGGGCCTTGAGTGCCGAGACACAGCATGGGCTCTGGGCATCTGGGGGAGTCTGTATCAGCACTGCCGCATGTCTGTGTCCACCAGATGTAACCGTGGGCAGCCAGTGAAAGTCACCATGACAGACTGAGAAAGAGGCTGTGGGAGACAGGGAAGGAGCTGTATACAAGGGCACTGCGAAGAGAACCTTTCACTTGCCTTTCGAACAAGGGCCCTGCCTTCTCATTTGGCCCTTGGCCCTGCATTCATTTACCAGAGCTACCATACTAAGTGCCATAGGCTGGCTGCCTTAAATAACAGAAAATCACCTTCTCATCATTCTGGGGGCTGGAGGCCCAAGATCAAGGTGTCACTGGCTTTGGGCTTTGGTTTCTTCGTGGCTTCTCCCCTTGGCTTGCAGGCGGCCCCCTTCTCTCCATGTTCTCTCGCAGCCTTTCCTGTGTACACGCACCCTGGGTGCCTCTGTGAGGGGAGATGTCGTCTCTATGAGGACAGCGTCAGGTTGGATTAGTGCCACCCTAATGACCTGGCTTGAAAAGGAACAATCAATAAAACCCTTCTGACCATGGTCTCGCTCTGTGGAACTGAGGTCTGGGACATCAACGTATGCAGCAGAGTCACAGAATTCACCCACAGCAGCCCCTCCAGCTGTGTAATCAACATTGTATAGACACAGAAAACAGGCTGTTCTTTCAGAGTCTGCTTTCGTGAGCAAGGAGGTAGGCAGCTGAAGAGTAGACAGGGAATAAATAAATCAGTGCTCTGCAGAACAGTAACGCAGGGTGACGGGGAGAGAGGGAGAGGGGATGCGTACCTTACGTAAGATGACCAGGAAAAAGCACCTCTGATAAACCACATTTAAACAGAGATGCAGAGGAAGCCAGGAAATGACCAAAGTGTTCATCTGGATGGGGCAGCCAGATGAAGCTGTGAGGACAGTGCCTGGAGCACAGCACATCAGCGGTGTCTGTGGGCCACAGCAGCACAGGTCTTAATACCTTCCCTGAGACGTTCTGGGTCCAGGGAGGAAAGCAGACCCACATCCACTCTGCGGCTCTTGAGCAATCTGACCACGATCAGCCAGGTTCACTGTTGCCTTGCCAGTGGGGATGGGTCTGGAATTAATACTGCCGTAGGCTTGGCACTGCTGGGCCCAGCGTGACTGGCCCACCGGCACCAGCTGTGCTGCAGCCTGCAGTGTCCTGCGCATCCCGGACTGAACTGGCTTTCTGTATGCACCTCCGCTGCAAGGGCCTGACCTCCACCTGACATTTCACTTCCCAGGCATGACTGATTCCACCCTGGACCCCAGCCTCTTCGTTCAGGGCCCAGCTGCTGCCAGGTCCTCCCCACTCCGCCATAGTTCTTTTCTCTGGAGCAGTGGTTCTCAGCAAGGGGGATTTTCTTGCCCTGCCCACCTTGCCTGTCCCAGGGAACATTTGGGGGTGTCTGGAGACATTTTTGGTTGACAGCGTAGAGGGTGCTCCCAGAATCCAGTGGGTGGAGGCCCGGATGTGCTAACCATCCCTCCGTGCAAACGACAGATTCCCCAGCAAGAGCTTCTAGCCCCAGACGTGAGTGGTGCTGAGACAGAGCAAACCTGCTCTCAGAGAAAGTGATACAGAATTAAAGCCATGCAGTAAATGCTAAGCCCAAGGCAGATCCGAGGGAGCATCAAAGGGGGCACAACTCACGGCGCAGTTTCCCGAGTGTGGCGTCTGCCTGTCCCTCATGCCCAGGCCCTCTCCCATGACTCCAGATGTCCTTCCTCTGAGGGACCTGAAACTTCAACCAGGCCTGGAGCATTGCTCAGACCACAGTCCTGCTGCCCGGCCGGCCCACTGCTGGGCAGACTGGCCCGACTCGAGTGGACTGAGCTCGTGGACTCTTCCGGAGACTGTCTTTTGCAGCGTTTGCTTCTTACCACAAACAGAATGACAGCTGGGTGGCTGGGCACCCACACTCGGGCTCAGCCCCACCTCCCCATCCCTGCCAGGATGGCTCGCTGCGGAGCCCACTCCAGAGACAACGAGGTCGCCACCTGCAGGCCGTGGCCTTTGGCACCATGGGCACAGCAGTGTCCCGCCTCACAGCGAGTGTGCGACCTGGCCTCACGGAGTCTCCCTGCTCCCATGGCACCGTCCGCCCCACACCAACTTTCGCCTCGCTCCACAAGTGAGGAGACCCTTCCCACTAGCACCGGAGGCCACAGAGCTCTCAAGCACGCTTCACGTCGAGTCCACCTTCCCCTCACACGGGCAGCTGCCGCTCCCCACCCTCTTGGAGCGGAGTCCTTTGTGACTTGGGGGCAGAGTGCTGGGTTTTCTGATTCATAGGGAGGGAAGGACAGTGCAGGGACTAGCTGGTCCCAACTGTGTGTGAGAGCTTCTGTGATTCCCCCATGGCATGTTCTAGCAGCTCCAAGAATCCCTTCAGACAAATTTCTATGGCAACAGACAGCATCTGAGGGATGAAAGTTGTGTTCTGAATGTCAGTTGGATCTCACAAGCCAATAAAGTAGGGTCTCTTGGAGATACGGGGTGGACAGAATTCAGAGGAGAGGAAGTGTGAGGTGAGTTTGAAGCCAAGAAGCATATAGAGCATAGATAGTTTCTCCCAAAGGGTAGAGGCAAGCCAGAGGTAGAGAGCAAACCAGCTGCTACATATAAAACCAGAAATGGGAGCCAGAGGGAAGGAAGGGCAGTGGAGCGTGCTTGAGGGGTTACTCCCCATGCTCGGCTTTCTCCTTCTTCTCATGCGCACCAACACCAGGAACGGACTGCTGATTCTCAGAAAGGCTGAGGAGTTGACTTGAATTTAATTCTGCTAGCAAAGAAAGAGGCAGGGAGAGCTTACGTAACATTCCTCTGACCACTCAGTGGCTGGAACGCACTGGGTTCCACTGGAATCCAGACAGATTCATGCTCCTGCATTGTGGCTTTTGTCCACCTGCTCCTGGCCTGCAAAAGGACTTCTATAAACTGTGGTTTCTCCACTATAAAAACATTACAACCCCTCTGCCTCCACCAGACCCTGTTCTGAGAATCAAGTGAGATAATAACCATGAATATGTTTTATAAATGGTAAAGCATTAAACCAGCATTTCCTGTAATGTTCTCTGTAGAACCTTAATTCCATGGAATGTTAGTAATATCTTCAAATTAAAAAAAAATCCAACAATAAAGTTAAAAGGTTGTTGTTTATTTTAATTGTAGGGTTTGTGAATATTTTTCCACTACTAAATTGACGGTGGAGCCTTTTATCTCAGAGTATCTCAATGACTAAAGGTTTCAGAGCACACTTTGAGGACTCTTTCCTGGAGAAACAGGAGCAATGGTTCATTCTGTCCTAGCTGCTGTATGAATAACAGTGATGTGCAGAAGAGAAGGGGAAGAAAAGGAGCCTGGAATTGTTGCTTCCTGGATGAGGCGAAGGCAACCCAAATTTAAGGACTCTGTACTTAGAAAGTGCAGACCGCAGTTGTCATTGAACTGCATTCCCCAAACTACCAGTGATTCATACTGGCTTTGTTTGAAATCCAGTCCTTCACAAAGATGATCAAGTTATAATGAGGCCACTAGAATGGCCCTAACCCAATACAACCAGTGACCCTATAAAAGGGGACGTTTGGGCAGCAAGAAGAGAAAGCCTTATGAAGATACTGCAGAGACCAGAGTGATGCATCTGTCAGCCAAGAAAGCCAAGGGTGTAATGTAGCCAACTACGTTAGAGGCATTGAACAAATCCTCCTGTAAGGTCCCCAGAAAGGACCAATCCACCTGGGAATGTGGTACACGCTGGTAATCCTGGAAATCCGGGAGGCTGAGGCAGGAGGACTGTAAATTTGAGCCCACCTGGCCAACTGAGAAATTTAGGTCTCAAAATAAAAATATTTTTAGAAAGTCTGGGGATATAGTTTAGTATAAAGACCTCGAGTTCAACCTCGTGCACTGAAAAACAATTCTTGACACCTAATCTTGGACTTCTAACTTCCGGCACCAAGGTGTTATGTTCCTGCTTATATGATACCAAGGTTGTGGGACACTGTTACTGCAGCCAACCATAGGAAACTCATATACCTATCCCTAGGAACAACCTGGGAGCAGCAGATTTTACAAGGGCCGAGCAAGCTGGAATGTCCATGCTGAGCTCTAATTTAATGAGGTCATGAGACAATTCTCTAATGCTTATACAGATGTTACTCATTTAACGCCCGAGTTTCAGTCTGTGGCTAGGTCGTTAAATGAATTGGCTGGTAAATGAGGAACTGTATATCATATGCTCACTACAATATTCAGAACGAAGAAATGGCTTTGTTTTCGCTTGCATAACTCTTACACGTAGTATTGTAATGCACAACAACATAAAACCACAGCACTGTACAGCACAATAAAAAAATTACAGCACTGTATAAACAAGGTGTACTGGACAAAAACAAGACATTGAGGCTCTATAAACAGGATGTACAGAACTTTACCCCAAAAAAGACAGGTTGTAAGTCTAAGCAGGGGGTCATAAATCCAAACAGTCGTTAAATGGGTGGGTCGTTAAACGAGGAACATCTGTATCTCTTGAGCTCCACGCAAGACACATTTGAATAACTGAGCAACTCTGAAGAAGGCCTGAAGATGGCCTGCCGTCCTGGGGAAACATTTATCCCCACCCAGAGGAGGATAAAGGAATGGCACACATTTGCAATAGTTGAGGTATTTGGTCTTCTTAAAAGTAACACCTTTCCAAACCATGGCTGAGGTACATCCAGGCGTGTGAACAGCACAACCCTCTGTTGGGTCTAGATGTAAAATGTAATCATAGTGCCCAGTGCCTGGCACACACAGGGCATCCAAGAAGGGGCAGGACAGCAGCAGCTGAGTGGGGCAGACTTGCTTCTCACAGGGGTGCGTGAAATATTCCAGTTGGTTTAAAACCAATCAGACTTCCAAGAATCACAAGGCTTAGTCCAAGTGCTACTTGACAAGACATTTTTAAGACTGCTTTTATTCTAAGATAACCAATTTTTACAAAGATTTAAACAACATATTGATACTTTTGTCTAGGACTTCTGCCAGGGTCAAGTATTTGTCCTCTGCTATGACACATTTCTGTCCCAACAGAGTGAGTTCAGAATCCTTGCACTGCATTTCCTGCCTCGTGATTTCAGAGAGTGTCATTAGCACTCTGCTGTTTCTTTCCAAATTTTAATATATTACGTGGAGCAAATGCACTCTTTTTCACAGACCTTGACAAATGGAAAAATAATGTGGACAGAGTAACAGCTTCTATTTTGCTCAGACTTCCAGAAACCTCCAAACTAAATTAAATCTTCAGTCTCAACAACTATTACAATGCTTACTTCATCTGTTTTTTGAGTGTATGATTTTGGCTTTATACTTCTTTGTTTAAATGGTTCCTTTATCATTCTCTCTCTGAGGCACATGTTAGGTCTTTTCCCTGAACTCCAAAACCAAATATCCAGCCATCTACATTGAATCTCTGCCTGAATATCTACAAGACCTCAAGCCCAAACCAACCTTCAAAACCATGCTTCTGCTCATCCTCTACAGCATTCAAATCATTTTGGGTATCTGTCTTGGTGAACATCACCTTTCCAAAGCCACATATTTGAACCTACTTGAGACAATTTCTCCTCTTTGACTCGCCATGCTCGATCCATTTCCATTCTGTTGACCTTGACTATCTATTTGCCAAATCATTTTGCCATAGTCCACATGCTGAATCTACTTTGGCTCATGCCTTGCTGAATTACCGAAACAGCCTCAGATGTTTTTCGTCTTCCAATTCATTCCTTGGGAAAAAATAAAATAAAGTTAACACAGTTGCCTCAGTCTGTTCCTGCTGCTATAACAAAATCCTTAGATGGGGTAATTTATCAGAAATGTATTGCTCATGGCTCCAGAGACTGGAGGTCCAAGATGGAAGGGCAGGTAGACTTGGGTTGGTCTCCACTTCCACGATGGAGTCTTGTTGCTGTGTCCTTACATGGTGGGAGGGGCAAAAAGGCACAAATATGCTCCTGCAAGTCTTTTTATGAGGGCACTAATCGTGTCCCAAAGCCTCATCTCTTAATACATCCATCTTGGGGTTTAGGGTCCCTTATGTGAAATTTTGAGGGACACCTATATACCAGCCATAGCACCAGTGGCTCTACTCACTCTAAAATCCTTGCAGAATTGTTCTGGTGGTGAGGATAGGCCAGGTCCCCTCCACATGCTGCACATGGGCATCTCCCATGGTCCCTGCTGCCACCTCATGACTCTGTGTGGTCCCCAGGTTCATGTCCACAGCACCAGGGGTAAGCGCAGCACATACACCCACATGCACTTTCAAACAGCCATTTCTCATCTGGCTTGAGATTATAATGTAAGTTCTAAACATTGGGATTACCTTCAATCCACAATGGAAATCATTCTGAAATACACACAATCTCTGAGCCTCTGCCTTCTGGGTCAGTGACTCTAACATGAAACATTGCAACAACTCTGACTCAATGAGAAATAACCATTGTCTCCCCAAAATAAAGTGGCAGAGGACAAAAAACCGCAAGCCTTTGAACTTGCTATTTGCTTTTCCTTGAATACATCTAGAAACCCATTTCACCTGGATGGTAGCTGGTCGATCTCTGAGACTCAGCTCCTCGGGAGTGGTTTTGCTTTTTCTTGTCTCTCCAGAGGCTTAAGTAGCTGTCTTGCCCCTGTGCCTCTGACACATCTTATCTGTAGTTCTTCAACATCTTGTCACACTGTGGCAATGCTATATTACGTCGTCTGTACCTACCTTTCACACTATCACTGAATTCTAAGTTCCTTGAAAGTAGAACTGGCTTACCAACTCTGTTACCACAATCTAGTGCAACAGCTATGACACAGACGAATCCAAGAGAGAGTTTGTCTAGGGAATGGACTAATGGGAGCCTTCCTGGAAATGTATGAGTTGTAATGGGCAAATTAAAAATAATAGCCTTTCGAATATAAGGCCATACCAAGTACAGCGGATCATAGTTACCACTAATTACTTGGTCATGAAGTCGTTTGGGTCTATGAATATGTATACAACACTTAGTATAGGCTCCCTACCAATGTAAGCACACATAATTAATTGAACTTTGCAGTATAAATTTATATAGCAAAGCTTAGGATCCATCCAACCACAGGCTGTACAAACACACTCCCTGCCTCTAAAAAGGATGTATCTAGGTACAAAATAAGACTTTTAAACAGATAATGAAACTGAGGCAGAGAGAATGACTAACTTTTCCAAGGTTACTCAGGGACTAAGTGGAAAGATCAAGACTCAAATGCGGGACCTCTGGCTTCGGACTCACACCACGCTCCTTTTCTACTAACCGTGAGACTGCAGGAAAATCTAGGAATCTCCCCTGCCTTGTCTCACGTTGCTACTGTATGAGACCGGAGGAGGCCTGGGCATGGACAGAAAGGGCTCCCAGGAGAGTGAGGGCTGGACTGGCCTGAAAGAACCAGCTGTCCACGAAGCACAAGAAAACAGAAAGGCATTCCAGAGTAGGAAGCAGCACAAACAAGGCACATGCTTAGACGACTCACGGAGGTAAAGGGAACTAAAATAGTGACCATTCAGGGACAGCAACTGTGAAAATAGGTTTATTGTACTCTTCTCCAAGGTTTTTTCTTATAAATTCTATTCTTATTAATTTTCCCGCATTGTGACATGTCGCATATACAATATAGAGGCCAACTTTTTTTTAAAAAAAGCTGTATATAATAAGCATTTCTTGTTATTATAACTATGTATAAGCTTTATTTTAACACCCTTGTGATTATTAAATAGATATACCATAGTTTGAATAGTTCCCTGTGTTTGAACACTTAAAAGTCAAACATAATCTTTTGAATTAGAAGTAATTCTAGCAAGAATATCTTTTTCTATTAAACATTTTCATATTTGCTGTTACTTCCTTAGGATAAAATTACAAAATCATAGTTCCTAGATCTAATGTTACTAATTTATTTTTTCATTTTTTCCCCAGAGAAGTAAGTTAACAATTTCTACAAATGGGACCTTAGTGATAAGAAGTTAAAATCTCTGTCCTCAGGAGTTTATTTTCTAAAGGAAAATAAATTAATAAGCATAGACAAATAAACACAATACAGTGGGGAAACTGCTTTAACTGAAAGGAAAACAAACCAAATCTGAGGGACCGCAGCAAAGAGGACAACAGACTCAGCTGAGAGCAGGAGAGCTCGTGGCAGGAGGTGACTTCCGAGATGCGCTTGCTTGTTTCATTCTCCTCAGATAGTTTATTTTGTGAGGAAAGCAGCTGTGTCTGATCAAGTCAGTGTGGCTGAGCCACTCAAAGGCTTCGGGACTCACCCAGGACGGGGAGCCGAGAGATGACGTGTTGTCAAGATGCACTGGACTCCACTGTTGGCCAATTGGACCTTTCTTGGTAGTTCACACAGCTAAATTAAGGAGTATAAAATACCGAGCTACCTAACCGCAGTTTGAGGGAGGACAGCACTTGGCTAGCTTTGAGACAGGAAAGGAACCGTTTCTCTTTTGAAAGATCCAGGCAGCAACATTGTTTTAGTTCATTTTCCATTACTGGAACAAAACACAGGAGCCTAGGTACTTTCTAAAGAAAAGAGATTTATCCAGCTTGCTGTTCTGGAAGTTCAAAGGCACGGACTGGGCTCTGGTGAGGGCCTTACAGCAGATGCCGCAGGGCAGGAGTGAGACATGGAGAGATGGTGTGGCAGACGGGCAGGCAGGGGGAGCCACCAGGGGAGCCACTTGTTCTTTTTATAGCCACGTGGGGTCCTGGAGAACCACCTCCCAAAGGTCATGCCCTCTGTGATATAGTAAGTAAGTCAAAGGCAAAGCCGATACCTCACTTCCATTTGTTAAGTATTCAGGTATATATAATAAGTTGTAAGTTTTAAGTGCATATTAGCCACTTGAAAAAACAATACACATCACTTGGAAGAAAAGGAAGTGTATTTTACTCTTCAATAACCATAATCACATAGGAACCAGTTAGTGTGTGCTTGGGCAGAACTTTCTCAACCTTGTTATCTCTGCCTGCACGGACACTCCCATGTCCTGTTGTTTGTCAGAGGAATGACCAGACACTGCACCACGAAGATGTGACGGTGGATCCCACTGCTGGTGGGAATATAAACAAGGAAGCAGTGTGGACATTCTTCACGATAACGGAATACAGAATCCCCATGTGATCCAGCAACTCCAATTTTGGAACTATACCTAAAAGAAATAAAAGCAGGGATTCAAACATGTACATCCACATTCACAGCAGCATTATTTATAATGCCTAAACATGGAAGCCACTCAGGTATCTACTGACAGGTGGATAAATGAAATATGGTACATGTATGTGCATGTACGGTGCTTCATTCCATTACTAAAGGAATATAGCTTTGTTACTACAATGTAGGAGTAACTGCGAAAACCCTATGCTAAGTGAAACAAATTGGTCACTTAATTCTACTATTGAAATAAAGAAAAAATGTGATACACTTCCACTTTGCACAAAAATATAAATATAATTAATGCCCTCAACCTATTGAAAGGGTTGAAATGGTAAATTTTGTTATATGTATCTTAGCTCAGTTAGAAACATGGTGACAGAATGAGCGTCTGGGGTCTGAGAGGCGCTGAGTGTCACCGTATTTTCTTCCGATACTTAAGCACCTAGTGGAGCCCTGTGCATTGCTGCAGGAGGCCATGTGTTTTGCCCCTGAGTCTGGGCACCACCAGGCCCTGCTGTCTGTCTTGACAGATTCCTTTCTCCCACGGACAGTCACAGGCACGGTGCCTGGCTGAGGCCACAGCTCTCAGCTCCACCCTTGAACAGCTCTGGGACCCGGGAGAATCACTTGGCTTCCCTCACACTCTGCTCCTTCTCTCAACAAAGATAAAGATAATGTAATCCATGCCCTTTGCAGACTCTAAGCACCAACTAAAAGCTACCATTATGTTCTATACACCACTCAAAGCACTCAGAAAAAGCAGACTTTCATACACCTACGTGAAAACCCTCCAAAGGGAAGGGAGCTCATGGTCCCCTGCAGCCTCTGCTCCTGTCCTAGGCTCCTTTCTCCCTATCCTGTAGCTCTGTGTTCCTAGCCGCCCCCGTGTCCCACACGCTCTTTCCCCTCACTGTGCCGTCTCCTGGGAAACTTTCCCTCACCCTAGGAGCTTTCCCGCGGTAAGCAGTTCCCGTTTGTCCTTTCATTGCCCGTTTCCGGGTCATTGCACACCACTGAAAACCTTCTCTGATGGCCCAGGTAGCCAAGTGGAATCCCTTCTCTGGGGCCTTGTTCCTTGTCTTCTTCACCAGGTTGCAAGCAGCTTGAGGACAGGCCTTGTGTCCCCACTGCCTGACACAGATCCTGGGACATAACAGCTAAACACGAGGTCCCCTCCTTCGCAGGAGACGTCCGCACTGGCACAGCTCACCTGACCCCAGGGAGAGAGCCAGACTGCGCCCCCTCGGCACTGCGTCGGAGACCGATAAGCAGGGGCCCTTATGTTCCGCTGATCCCAAGGCAAAGAGGGCAAGAGACACGCTCTCCGTGTTGGGGACAGAGGGGTGAGAATTTGCATATTTCAGAAGGCTCTTTGGACAAGTACTAATGCAATTCTCCTTCCGCTCGCTCCCTCCTTTCTGTGCTAATCCTTCTGAGGAAGATCTTTAACAGAAGATCTGAGCTCCTCCTCCGAAATTTCCACTGGCCCTGAGGCCTGCCTGGGCAAAGTCACCCACTGTGACCGAGAGGCCCTTGTGTGCAGAGGCCGGGTGAATCACTTCACCCGCACGCCCGCGGCTCCTTCGTAAGACCCTGCACCAGAGCAAGCACTGTCCACATTTTCCGCACTGTACTCATGAGCTTGGCTCAGAATAGGTGAGTCACAGCTGTGCCCCCACCGGAGCAAGAAATCCCACCCTCTTCCATTTCTTCCTCTTCCCCACCCTTTCCAACTTGCAGAGAAAGAAAATACTGCCAGCATCCCCCCTTAGAAACCCAACTCATTTTCTTGGGTTCTGGGGCTTAGGAGGAGCCAGTGCCTGTGATTTTGTCTGTCACTTAGCTAAGATTAGTTGGAAGCAATCTGCTTAACGTTGAAGCATCAACTTATCACTCTGCTAACTGCATTCATTTCCAAGGGGATGGTTGACTTTAATGGCAATGGGGGGTTGTATCACGTGGCAACAGATTCCGCAACATGTGGCAGCCAGGAGGGAAGTGAGGCCTTCCCCGTCAGATGTCGCACGGAGCGGGGTCCTGTGTAAAAGTGCGGATCAATTTTCAGCCTGCGATTTCCTGCAGGGGACATCCTCCTTCTCTGTCACTCTGTGAGTGGCACTGAGAACCCACTCTGCTCACAGGGCAGGAGGGTGCCCGAGAGGAGTGGATGTGGGAGGAGAGGCGGTGGGAAGCCCGCACAGCCTCAGGAGGCGGAACACGCAGGTGCTCCGCGCTTGCCTCTTGGGCGGGGACTTCCGGCCCCCGGCTCACTTTGTAGCGAAGGAAACTAGCACGCAGAGACGGAAAGCAGCTGGTCCCGAGCCGAGCCGCAGCAGGTCGGAGCAGGATTGGGCACAGCAGACCTGCTCTCCGTATCGCAGCTTCCAAGAGTCTCTTGACTTCCGGTGGCAGCAAAGTGCAGCTGGCTTGATGCCCTTAATCAAAAGCCAGTCTTCCTCGGCCTTCAATTCAAACACCCTTTGACTCCAGGCACGTGTGTTCACAGTCTCTTGAGAGAGAGAAAGTAAAGTTTTCCTCTGAGAAGATGAACAGGCTCATAGCTCCCCAGAGTCCGGTGATTATGTCTCCAAGCACCGGAGGACATAACCTCCTGGCTGTCATATGTCCTTATTAGGGAGGGAAAACCTAGCAGTGCTCATTTACTCGATGTATGAACCGGAGAGGAAGGGCAGTTATGAGGACTGCTATGAAGACAGGAAGTAGCCTGCCTGAGGACCGGATGCTTCAGTCTCAACCCCACAGCTAAATTAAGGCTGCCTCGCTTGGCGTTTTAGAGGTGCCACACTGGTTCCTTTTGTTTTCATGATTTTGTGGGCAGATCTCAAGGAGGAGTGATGTGATAGCCCAGCAAGTCTTTGGCCATGACTGAAGACACTTGTTTTTCACAGCTGGGGTGGCACAAACTTTGGTTTCTCGTATGTGGAAGCCAGGGGTGCTGCTGAACACCCCATGGGAGGCAGAACCTTCCCACAAAACAGAATTCTTTGGCTCCAAATGTCAATATGATTGAAGCCATAGACTCGGGAGTGTCTCTGCTGATCCGTGCCGGGCTTGATGCTCACCTGGGCCAGGTGATGGCTCCAGGGGGGGGGGTGAGGCTGGGTTGGCATGAGGGGCTCTGCTCACACATGGGGGTGAACCGCGTGTCCTTCTTCTTGCACGGATCGGCCCATGCTCCTCCCATGGCAGTGATCTGAGATCCCAAGAGCAGCATGACGGGAATGTCCAGGCTGAAGCAGATGTTTGGAAAATGCATGTGTGTCTGTCAGGCTGGCGGCCTTTCTGTGCTGTCGGGGCACAAGACAGGTCCTGGGGACTCTCCACTTCCTGATTCTCATTCACACGGCATGGTGTTCACTTGCCTTCCACGCTATTGATTTTCCCTTCGAAACCACAGTCCCCTCCGTAAATGAGTCTCCCCTTATTGGAACCCTGCAAGTCGCTTCTGGGGTTTGAGCCATCACCCAGCTCCACCTGCATGATTAACATTGGAGACCAGGGGCACAATTGCGGCCCCACGCTGACTGTTTGGGGTATCGCTGGACAAGCCAGCTCCCAAGGGGGATGTCACCCACTGGGAACGCAGTGGCTGTCTGTGATAACTGTGCTGCTGAGCTTGAGAGGTCTTGGCAGTCTTGACCTCCTCCCTGGCACCAGCCTGAGTCACACAACTGCAGCTGATGTCTGGGGTTCCCTCCTCACCTGGGTGCAGGTGCTCCTGCATGGGAAGCAAGGCCAGCTAGGGAGCCTCCGCCCCAGCGTCCTCACTCTCAGTCCTCTGCGGCTGTGCCCTGCATCCTTCTCTGCCACTGCACTCCCCCGAGTGACTGGGCCAGCATTCAGGTCCAGGTGAGAGGACTATTTCCCGTCTGTTGTTAGACTATTAGCAAGCACAGGTGGTGAATGCTCCCCGATTGATTTCTGGATATTTTTCCTCCTGGACTGCAGGAACTCAGCTGCAGAGGCAGGTGTGAGAGATAAATTGTTTACTTGGTTCCTTATCCCTAGGGCCACCAGAAAAAAGCCATAGGAATTTCCGAAAAGAGCAGCCAGGTAGGGCATACAAAACTGACTCCCTTCGCTGGCAATATCATTCTCCAGAAGAGGAGGCCCTGGCCTCTGCCGAGCCCCTGAGCTGGAAGCCAGGGTCTTTCCGGGACCGGTTCAGTTTCCTGCTGCAACCTTGAGCCCCTTCAGAAGCCTGCAGCATCTGCTTTCTCCCCGTAAATAAGGGTAATGGTCTCTCAGAGCCGTGAGGGGCTCCTGAAATGCTCTCTGGAAATTCCTGGGTAAATGGCTCATTTGGCAATGGTGACACCATGGAACCAGACCTTCTCCATGTCTAGCAGTTCTGCTAAAGCCGGGAGCAGCGTGGTTCCCTTCTCCCTGCACACTGAGGGCCTGGCAGCAAACACACCATGTCTCACGGGAAAGCGGGAACCACAGTGTTCTCATCTGAAGATGAAAGTTAAACAACTGCTCTTGGTACCCTCAAGAAATAAAAAGCTTAGTTTGCGATGGAGTTTTTAAGTCAAAAAAGAATACTTTTCAACACAGAGGTCTTAAAAGTGGAGATAATACATTCCTAATGGCACGTCCCTCTGTGATGCTACACAGTTCACCAGAGCAGCTCTGGAGCCTCTAAGGCAGAATTGGTGCTGGTTCATCTGCTCAAAATAATCTTTCCGAACCTCCAGCTCCACCCTGGGTAGCTCACAGGGCCGGCCCTTGGGATAAGCACAGAAGAGGGCAAAAGCCCCAGCTCTGAGGAAGCTACATACCTCTAGGAGACAGGCCAAGGAGCTTTGAAAAATAAGGACGTGGCACAGAATGTCAGGTGCCGTATAAGGCACAGATGCTGTGTTATGGAGGGTGAGTGTGGAACGCCACTTCAGCAAGGAGGGTGAGGGAAGGAACTTCTGACTCTGATGCTCAACCTGAGACTTTAAGCAAGAAGAGAGAAACACATACGGGCTCCTGGAAAGCGTGTCACAACATGAAAGTAAGTGCAAAGGCCCTGAGGTGAGAATATGCTTGGCATGTCTGAAGAATTACAAAGTCATTCCAACCCCTCCTGTTCAGATCAAATGCATCCTCATTCTCTGCCTCCCTAAAAGCAGTTTAGTCCTTCAGTTAATTATTCACTCTTCACTGGTAATAAGGACCAGCAACCTAGGCTGTGATTGAGGTGAATGACACTTCTGGCCAAAGCTGGCTGAATTCCGCTCTTTCATAGAAGGCCCAGGCGGGTCTCTGACTGCAGCAGGGCCCCGGGGCTCAGCACCCCCGTTCGTTTCCAGAGCTGAGTGAGAGAGGCTGTTCCTGTCATGGGGTGGAAGAGCCGCAGAAGTCACCCCGCCAGCTCTCCGTGCCCTCCAGCTGCTCAGGAGATGTGGAAGAGGCAGCTCTGGGAGCCGGCACACCTTTCAGGTTTGCACAAGTCCTCCAGGTTATGCAGACAGAAGCTGGACGCAGACAGTGGCCTCTTCCGCCAGCCCCCACACGGCGCTTTCTGCCCTTTCCCCTGTGCTTTCCAGGCCACGAAAGACACACAGTCCTCAGCTCCCCAGGTGACTCTGGGAGTCTCTCCTCCAGGGCTGGGGAGACAGCTGGGCCGGGAAGCAGGGCCAGGCATCTGTAAAAGGCCTCGGCCAGGAGGGCTGGCTCCCAAGCCTCCCACTGGAGGCACCTCGCTTATTAACATCATAACTCAGGCGAGTCACTCGGAGTCCCTGCGCACGGAAAATCGCATTCTGCAAAGTGGTGAAGCTGCAGAGTCACTGGCCAAGTGGATAGACTTTTATTTTAAGGATGTGTGATCAATATTTAAACAGGATTGACCCAGCCTTCTGCTAGAGCCCCTCTCTCCTTCCAGCTGCAGGTAAAAGATAAAATGTTTACTGGGGGGCAGTGGTCGGAGGCCAGGGGGTTCCTGGGAGTAGGCTAGAGCGAGGTGCCATGGGAAGCATTAGTGTCCCGCTCCAGTGGGCCCTGGGGGCTCCGGGCCAAGGCCGGGGCTGTGGCAGAGAGATTGTGGGCAGATAATGAGAGAATAAGGAAAGAATTTATGGAAAGATCTGGCCACCAGTAATATAGACTGTAGAGCATTAAGAGATTTTCTTGGAAATAGTCATGGCCTAGTTAATCCTCCTGTACTGAAAGTCAGTAGCTAAGAGCTGAGCTCTGCTTCAGACAGCTCGAGTGCAGCCTACCCACTCTGTTCCCACAGGCCTGCTATTTACTGTCTCTGAATCTCATTCAAATGTTTCTTCCCGGAGCCGTAAAGAACAAATGAGTCACGACATAAAACAGCTGAAATATTGACTCCCTATAGTAAGTGAGCAATTAACATTACAAGATTACGGGTAGAGCCAGGATGCAAAACCCGATTCTCTTTGTTTCTAACAGAGCAATTTCAGTTGTATGGACCATGTGCAAACTTAGGTGGTGTGTCGGGACACGGCATGATGACATGGGTGGGTACCTAGGCCAGTCTCCATTGAGGAAAATAGGAATAACAGGAAACCAGAAGCAGCTGGAGAAATCTGGTAAAACTGTGTGGAGAAGAACTGAACTTAGGCCTAGAAAGACAAGGCGAGCCTGTGAGGGAGACATCAGGAAGGAGTGTGTGTGGAAGCCCGCTCCCAAGGGTCCTCTTGGAACTGGGTACTTCCACCCACTTTAGAACATCATAAGAGAAACTCCCAATGCACACGGTATCTGAGCAAATGTGTTTCCTAAGAAAACGAAGCTGGAACCCTGCTCTCGAAGAGGCGCCTTCCTAAGGGACAAACACCAAAGGTTAGCAAGGCCTCGCAGGGTGGCAGCCCGTTCAGTTTACCTGGAACTGTCCATCCTAGCGACAAAAGTCCTGAGTATCAGAAACCCTGTTCTGGGAAAATTCGACTGTTGGTCCCTTTAGGATGAGGAGGAGCAGAGGGCCTGGCTCCCCCCGTCAGAGGGGGCAAATTCCCGGGGAGAAGCAGTGACGGCCGCCACCCATCACGGCAGAGACCAGGCCTGAAGGGAGCCCATTGGCTGGGACAACGGAAGGTCCTGCGGCAGAGAGGAGTGTTGTGACCTGCAGTGCAGGCTCTGGCCTGACCGCCACCCCACCCGCTTCCACAGAGGAGTGGCGGGCGAGGCCAGTGAAGGCCCCTCCTGAGAACCTCATCTGGCGTGAAACTTTTTAAGAGCTCACTGGGAGGAGAGGGGTCCAAAACCATGCAGCTCATGTGCCGTGCCGGAGGCAGCGCGGGGCCTCACCTCTGGCGGGCAGTGGGAGGAGGTGGATGCACGGGCTGGGGGCTTGGTCCGTAACGATTCAGTGTCACACGCTGCCCAGTGACTGGTTCTGCCATTGATCTGGGAGCCCGGGACACGGGTGATGGATTGGCCACCGAAGCGGCTGCCTGTGGGAAGCCTGATTTTGTTCGGATGAGCCCCTCTGACAGCGCCCCTTCCTCTGACCCTCTCTGCTCTGCTCTCGCGAGCCCCATGACTTCTTCTTGGCTTTCTTTTTTCCCTATTTCCTTTCCTTTCTTCTTAACACCCTCCCCCTTTTCTCTTTTCTTTTGTCTTTTCTTCCTTCCATCCCTCAGTTCTTTCTCCCTCTCTCTTTTGCTTGTCTCACTTCTCCCTCCCTCTTTTCCTTCTGGCTTAGTTCTCGAGGTCCACTTTTATTTTGTTGGGACTTGGCAGGAGAGGCCACACAAAGCATTCAAACCCTCTCGCCAAAGCACAGGCTGGAATCCAGAAGTCCTCTTAGCACACCCAGGGCTCAGAGTCATGTCTACTCTGGGTTTGGCCCAGGGAATGACCTAAATCAAGGCAAAGGAACATCTCCTTCTAATCCTCTTCCCTGACACAGGGCTGCGGGATGGGGCAGGCCACACTGAAGGAGCCAGGGACTCAGCAAATTCTTATTGGATCGCTTTCTGCAAGGCATAAGAAACAGAATCTCATAGCTGTAGCTTCACGGTACTTCTATTGTAGGAGGCTGAGGATTCTATTTCAGGACGCAAAACAGATGCACATAGAATGGCTTTAGTTACTATTTGAAGGGTTGAACTGAAGCCAGCATGGATTATTTTTAAAGCACAGATATATTTTTAAAGTCAGATCAGTCTGGATTTTATTAAACTGGACTCTCTCCCTGTGTGTGAGTAGGCAGTGGATGTATCTAGATGTTTTTATCTGAAAGTCTGTGAAGTCATCTCTACACTAAGAGACACGATCTGTGTCTACGCTTTCAAGCTCCCTCTTCAGGACCCGCAGTGCTGTCTTGGAGGGGCCAGACTCAGACAACCGTACTTCTGCTTCGAAGCCTCAGTGTTGTCTTGGGATGGCTTTGAGTGGGATTTGTGGGTTTCTCAGTGTGTCGCTTGTGAGATCAGAGATAAGAAAATTGAAGCCAGAATTTGATTTGGTTTGCAACACACATTGTGCTGCCAAGGGCAACAAGCCACACATGCTGTCCTTTACGCAGAGTAATTCTGTCCCGTCTGGATGGTTTTCATAGCGTCACTGCTCCTCAGTTCACTACAGAGACTGTCCAGGCACCCTGCTAGTGCGTTTGTGTGTGTGCGTGTGTGTGTGTGTGTGTGTGTAGGTCTACACACTGTAAAACTACATATATATGCTCACTGGGAGAAATGTATTTCAAGAGCATTGTATTTCAAGTACTAACTGATTTTGGTTTCTCTTCTTTCTTTTTCCCCCATGCAGTGCTTTACTGCATACGTGTGTGGCTCTTTTCCCAAAAGCATTTCCACGGTAAATGAATCCCACCTCACACGTTTTGCCTGCCCCTTCCTCTCTGTTGGATACCTCCATTGTGTGCATCATTTCACTGTGTTTGCCTCTATTTTGGCACAGCCTGCAGGTCACCTTTTAGAAACACTGTAGCACTCCGCAACCTGAGACTCACTTCAGCCACCTGAAACCCCTGCTCCTCCCGCCGTGTAAACCCCCTGAGACGTGGGGCCCAATCTGGATCCCTTTCCTGCTAAAATCATTCTCAGAGCATCTTCACTCCTGGGGACCTGGGCCAATTGAGGACAGTGCTCCTCAGAGCTCAGTTTGGGTTTCACCTGCGGTCTGCTTCCACATCTCCAGCTACACTCAGGACTCCATAACTGAGCTACTGTGTCTCGAAGTTACAGTCTAAAGTCAAGCGTAACGTGTCTCCTTTCAGAGTGATTTTCATCCTTCATTTCTTACATCTCAAATTCATGACACCAAGGTGCTAGCACTTCAGTCTTTGCCTCCTGCTCCCTGCCAGGTGTGTTCCAGACTCACTCTCCCCTGGATCACCGCACTCCCAGCTGGCCATCACGTCCCCACAGTGCCTGCGGAGGCCTGGAGGGCAGGACTTTCACTTCGCCTCCGGCACTCCTGATGAAAGACTCCACTCAGTATTGGTTCAGCACCTTACTCTTGCTTAGGAGTCCTCGGCATTCTCCTCAGGCCCAGGTCACCTGAATGTGAGTGCTCTCTTGTCTTCTAGGCCCTCCCTCCACACAAGGCCTTCACCACATCCTACACCACAGGCTTCCACAGCCTCCTCACTCACTCCCAGTCCAGCTCTCATGCTCCTGGGGGATCAGGCTCAGGCCTCTCGGCCCACAGGAATCCTTCCCAGTGCTCTCTGGGCTGGAGTTCTCGCAGCACATTTATTGTGACATTCACACATTTACACGTGTGTTTTTTCTGTGTATTCTAGTTGTTCCATTTCTTATTCTCCCAATGCCTATTAAACAATCCAGTGAGCCAGACCTTGTTCAAATCCCCAAGTGGTCAACCCCCCATTTTTAATATTTGGAAAATAAAAGGTGCCAGAAAATGGCAGCGTATTGAAAGGGTTAAGTATGTTTTGGAGCAGAGCGCTGCCTGCCTATTAGCAAGTGACAGGTTTCAGTGACTGGCTCGGGCCACAGAGAAGGCCCGGCTGCCATCTCAGGAGAGCTCTGTGGAGAGCCCAGCCCGTCAGAACCAGGCCCTGCTCTGCCCTGGTCTTGCTGTCTGTCACGTGGGCCTCTTCCTGAGTGGCCACCACCAGCTCCAGGCTCATGGCTTTCTAGCTCCAAGGCTATCGGAAAGTGAAAACATCACACTGTTTTGGAACCGAATTTTGTTGAACTAACCTGGCAGTGTGTTCCTCATAGCCCACAAAGTAAAGATTGTGCAGTGAATGGCCCAGCAGGGGCTGCTTCTCATTCCGCCAACAGGGCTAGGGCTCAGGATGCCCTCACAGGCCACTCAGGGCCAAGTCAGTTCCCAAAGCCACCTCCTCCATGGCAGGGACTAACAAGGAAGAAAGGGGCTTCTTTAGGCAAATCATGTTTGTCATAAGAGAAGAAGAGAATGGATGGTGGACAGGTAAAAGCACCAACTGCTCATTGCAGGAGGTAATTCTCCATTTATCATGGGCTGATGGGGCCGTGTACTCTGGGACGAGCTAAGCAGGTCAGAAGGTAGAGAACAGAAGATAAAATGTTGGTTAATACATGATTGTTCCTGCTCTCACATAATGAAAGAAGATATTGAGTCTGGGAAGAATTCCATTCCCTGCATATTCTCTGCTTCCCTATCAGATCTGCCTTTATTCATTCTCCACAGTAAAGAGAGCCAATTCAATTCAATATAAAAATGTAGTCAAATTTTGTTGTAACCTCAAAACTAGAAAGAAAACACAAAATAGATTGAAAGCCAAGTCATACTACAGGAGCCCTTATAGAAGAAAAATGCTCCTTTCTTTGCAAATCTCAGAAAGAGAGTCAGGTGCAAAATGAAACAGGACTGGCCTTACCATGTAATTAATATTTATTACGTTTTTAATACAACAGACATCGTTGAGGCGAAAGGGTGATGATCGGTTTGAAATTCCTTACATAAGACTTGACCTTTCTCTGCCGGGAGTCTTTCCCGCCTTCTGAACGGAAGACATGCTACAAAATTCCCATGCCCATGAGGGGGGAGAAATCGGTTTTGAAACAAAGAAATCTAACCTATGCCTTTCTCTGTTCTTCTTTAACAGAATGAACAAATGCATTGATCTATTCGCCTTGCTCTGTTTCTGTATCATAGAAATGTGAGAGAGCTTGGCAGGAGGTAAAATGTCTGGCTTCCCACTTGGGCCACCAAATTGGCCCACTAAGCACATTCCAGTTTTCCTTCCTTCAGTTGTTGGTGGCCTTTGCTGCCTCAGTGAAAACTAATATCTTTCCCTGCTGTGGGGCTCCTTAATGACACTGAGAAGCGGAGTGGTGACTTCTCATATTAGAGCAATTTGTTCGAAGCCCAGAGCAACTCTACAGCGACTTCAGCAGGCCATTTCCTCCTTTTCTGGCCAAGGAGTGTGTGCAATGAGATTTGAACTCGCTGCCCACATTTGCCATGTCATTAGCTTATCTTCCAACGCTGACAATTAAAAGACATAACTTTCCAAGGAGCTCAGTGGGAGAGAAAACACTGGTAAAGATCTGTAAAATGGGAGGAGTTCATCCCTGATATTTGACAATCTGCAATCTGCACCCAAATAAAATAGAAGAGCCTGCATCCACACAGCAGCATTGTTAGATAAAGGAGCCCTGTTTTCCGGTGTGAGCAGCGATGTCACCCTTCCCACACCTCCCACCTCTAGGTCTGACACGAATGCGCCTGTTGTGTTTCAATGGCCCTTGTGTAGTTAGAGACTTAACCAAGCAGAGTCCTCATTCCCACCAGAAGCCGCACCGCCTCGTTCCGTCGGCTTGGCCTTTGGCCTTTGCGGGTTCCCCTCCAGGACACTTGGATTCACCAGTGGTGGCACAGCACCCGACCTGGCCTGCCTCTCAGGGCCGTGGCTGTGGGTGTCCTCCAGCATGGGCCTGCTGGGTGCTGGACTCCACCCACTGCTCTGTCACCCTGTCTCAGGCAGGCTGCTCACCACGAAGATGGGATCTCGGACTCCTGGCCATGCCTTCCAAATGTGATGCTTCTGTTCTTTCTCCACCTTTGGTTCCCTTGGCAGCTTTCACTCCTAACACTATGCTCCATTTCTCCTCTGCAGCTCTGGCCCTTGGCTCTTCTTAGCTTCTCCCTATTCCCTGCCATTTTCCTGTGATGAGACCCTGGCCACTTTCTGGACCCAATGGAAATATTTGAGCAAATATGAGCCCTGGGATGTCTATGTTTCATAAGGCAAAAATGCTAACATTTCCTCGCCTGTAAACTCCTTGCTTCGCAGAATTGCCTTCACGATTAAAGGAATAGATACGTGGAACCTTCTTAGGACAGGCCCAGAAAATAGTGAGCACCCAATCCCCATCTCTGATCATTTTATTATTGTCACGTCATCCTCCCAACCAGGACTCTCCTGAACGCTCCTGTTCCTTAACGGAGAGAAACCAAGTAAGCCAGTTCTGTACTGAAAACTTCAGTGCTTCCAGAAAACACTCCAACAGGCCAACTGGAAAGGGAGCTTAGTGGGCGTTTTTGTTCCAGCCAAAAACAACCCCTGTCACATTCTGCTGTGGCTGGAGACACAGGCTGGTTTTCAATGAACATCAAGTTTAGTTTTATCCCAAAGGTATATCCACCATCTCCCTTTCTTCTCCCTTCCAATAATTCAATCCCCAAACAGGAGAATAAAGGATGGTGCTTGGCAAGTCTCTCTCTGGAGCAGACCCTCGAGGAAAGGAGCCCGAGGAAGCTGCATCCATCTTTTCATTAGCAATGTGCATCCAGTCCAGCTGCCAGGCTCTGAGGCAAGGGCGGGAAGAGCAACAGGCATTTCTTCCTCCATCCTCTTTGATTTTTCTCTCAGCTACCCCTCCTTCTCCACCCCATCCTTCTACAGTCTAACACCCAACAAAGTGTGGTTATTTGCATGAAATCAATACCATGATTCACACACAAAAGCCCAGAAAAACCCGCTATGCAACTGTGTGAGTAATTTTTTATGAAGCAGGCTCCTAAGTGCTGGCCAACAAGCTAAATTATCCTCTTGTTAAGTGTTATATATTTTTTCTTCTCCCTTTCTTCTTTTCCATGTGCTTCTTAATATTGATAAGCTTCTCTTAGTTGAAGGGAGAATTTTTGCATTTTTCTTTAGTTCTCTGTGTAGCAAGCACATCAAAGGGCCTAACTCCCTGGCCTTCCTATTTCCCCTTCTCGGCACCTGAACTCACTCTGCCCAGACACTCAGAGAGAAGATGGTGCCACCAGAGAAGGGAGAAGGGAAAGGGGATGGTTGAGGATCTGCGCTTGAGGTCTAAACAAAAGATGCCAGAAGGCTAGGTTTAACCTCTCAGTGATGGAATCAAGACATCCATCAGCCAGCAGTAAGCAGTGCATTCCACTTGGACTTCCGGTCCTATGCTAAGGACTTGGATAACATGAAGTGAAACCTAATTTGTACGAAAAGTCTATTGGTGCAGACGAAATGAAAGGGCTCTGAGACCACCAGGGCAACTGCACCTATCATGTGCTTGGTGCAGTGGGCCTGGAGGTTAGAGGAGGGGGAGGGGTGGCAGGGCTACCAGCTTCACAGGGGTACAGAGGTGTGGGGATAGGGTCCAGGACACGGCAGAGCTTTAGATGGTAGCGAGTAAAGAAAGTCGTTACAGTCAAGGAGAAGCGTCACTGTTAATGATTCCAGGAGGAGGGTTTACCTGGAGCTGATCCTCCCTGTATCCACCACCCTCGCTGTAGCATCTGACACAGATCGAGTCAGGCCCTGGCGGGGAGTTAGCGCACAGGAGGGGGAGGAGGAGATTCGGAGACTAGACCTCCTCTCCTCTCGGCTAAGGGGGACAGCACACTGCAGGCTCAGCGGCCTGAGAAGATAGCACCTCTTGGTCTGTACTGTTGCATCACGTGTGAGCAAGTATGGGTGTGACACACCCGGGCATAAACTTATAACTGCAATACTGATGTACGAACAGCTTTCCAGTTTCATTTCTTTAATAAACAACAGGTTTTGGGCTACTCTGATAATTAAATATTATTTTAAGATATAATGTAATGACTGAATGATCTATCATATTGCTTTTGCCCTAATATATTTAAACAATATCCTACTATTGCTTGTGTATGGCATTTCCAGCTATGTTCCATTATGAATAGTACTGTGATAAATGTCCTTGAATATTAATCTTTGGTGATATTCTAATAATTTTAAAGATATAATCCTAGAAATAATATGGAATCACAAACTAGGAACATTTTAAGACTCTTTATAAATAGCTGTAAATTACTTTTCAGAAATAATGTACCCGTACTTAGTCCCAGAAGCAGTACAAAAATATGCCTTATGAAAATCGTCTTCAATGTGGGATACTTCATGTACTTTTTTTCTATTTAAAATGTTAAATGATTTCATCCATACAAGGAAATGTATTATTCTTGAAGATATCAAATATGCATGTAATTTTTAAATAATTTATAAATGTTTTACAGCAAGAAGAAGTGTGTTAAAGTCTGCCATGCAGGACTCTAATCCAAGGCATGACCTCCCTACCTCCTAGACCCAAACACAATGCTTTGTAATAATTTCATTTAGCTTGCTTTAGAAATTTGTAAATACGTTATCATACTGTCCATTTTTTCAGCTACTTGGTGGTTTTAAAAATCTCACTCTTTTGGCTGCCATGGTATTTCTTTGGTTTCACGTGTCACGGTTTATCCTCTATTGCACCGAAGAAAATCTGGGTTGTCTTCAGTTAGACTCTCGTTTCCATTTCTGGCAGGGCTGCTGTGAGGCGCCTGTCTGTGCCCATCTCCTAGGCAGTGATGTGCAGCCCGGAGCGTGTGCTCTGGGCAGACAGGTGCTTTCAAAGGCTTCCAAGGAATAGACAGTGGCCGGGAACAGGGTGCCAAACCTTGAGTTTCTGCACATGCATTCTCCCAAAGCCTCGCCTTTCCCACGCTTGTATTTTAAGAGCTGTTCTCCCACTTTGCACAAGGAAAGCACCCCTCTAAGGCATCTGGGCTCCTACTGTGGTACATTAACCTGGGGTATGAAAAACTCCAGGATTACAAAGCAACATTTAAAAATTTTATGGTGATGTTGAGAAAGCAAATGACTTTAATGAATGGATAACAAATCACTTTGCACCAGCTGCCTGTGGAGCCACGCGGGCAGAGACACTCGGGCAGAGTGCCCAGGACTGACTGAGCCCAGCTCTGTCCAGCTGGCTATGCCTACCTGAGACCAAGAGCTGCTACCTGGTTCCATCCTACAGAGGCACAGGGAGGCATAAAGGCCATTGTCCTGAGCTGCAGATGTGAACAACAGAGAGAGGGCCTCTCTCAGGCTCCTTGATGAAAACTGAAGCCCACTGGAAAAGTGAAGAGAATCTCTGCAATAAAGGCACACCAGACCACTGTACTTGGTAAGTTGGAGGGATCATCACCTCCCATTGGAACCTGGACTATCTCCAGGGGAAGGGCAGCTGGAACCTGCAGTAGAAGCTTGCAGAGTTCAACCCTGCAGGAGGACAGGGAGCTCAACTTGGGACTTGCAGTCAGAAATCTGCCTGAATCTCATGGGTCTGGGACTGGCTTACTGAGACTCATTGACTTATAACTGCACAATGCTGCCCACATTGTCTGTTGTGACAGAAGAGACATACCCTGAAGGAGGCCCTTCATTTTTATCTTTTGTTTGTTATTTTCAAAACTACCACTATTTTTTTT